>MU269985.1:34957108-35017108 GCA_021432705.1 Caranx ignobilis | reverse complement strand
ACTACAAGAGGGAAACCAAATCAGTCCAATAACCTTGTGTCAACATTTAACATTTAATCTCCTCTTAACAGCATCATCTGTTTGACTGTAACTGACTCTCAGTGGTTGTGTTATCACATACATTTTTTTGTCTGTCATTTATTTTAATTATCTGTGAGTTTGTATTTTTCTCATTGGTCATTTACTCCTAATCAAAAGTATTAAACTCTGGTTCCTCGTGTTCTGTGTGTTGCATATGTGTCAATTTGAACTGGCTCAATTCAGATTTCTTTTTTAGGTTTGATTTTGGTAGTAGCAGAGATTTGACCATATCAGATTCTGGTGTAAAACGGTTATAACCTTGAAGTGACCTGAACAACAATAGGTAACATGCAGCCTCTGTGTAAATAAGTAAACAAGGTGATACAGTGATACAGTTCAGACTAAGGCCACATCTCAAAAAAGCAGATCTGTATCTGATTTAGAACCAGATATGAAAGCTGCTCAAATCCGCTTTGCAAAGATCAGACTCCATGCAATTCACACTGTCATTAAAAATCAGATGAGATCTGGGTCAAATAAGGGGATAGGCCTAATTTGAGCCACTGTAAGAACAGAGCCATAGTTTTATGTGCTCACTGAGGTTTAGTTTTCTTCTGCAGTTCCTCAGTGTTGTTGATGAACACCTTCAGGGACTCTGAGCTGCAGCAGCAGTGTGAGCTGTTCTCTGGCAGGAGGAGCTGGTTTTGTTCAGCTTCCTCTGAAAACTCTCCACACACCTGCTGTAGTGGATAATGAGACAGGAGTGTACGACTTCTCATTTAAATGTTAATCTGATTTTTATTTACTCATCCGCTCATGATGTTCAAAGTTGACAAACTCTTAGGCTGTTTGTTTGTTTTCTGGTTTTCAAACCTGTAGGAGGAGTCATAGATCAGGAGGGAGTTTTTCTGTCATGTTTTCAGTGTCTGTGTTCTGAGTCTGCTGTCATGCTAACTGTTACTCGGCACAGCTGTTGACATGCTAATGCTAACGTGCTACCAAACGCTCAACTGTCATCTTTAGGTGTCAGAACAAAGTCAACTTTCAGAGTTGTTGACAGTGAAACACGAGACACTTTTAAAACAATCTATCATCATCACCATCTGAGGAGCACCTGAATGCAACATTTAGTCACCAATTGTGAGATGTTAGCATGCTAACAAATTATCCATTTTAAGTATTTAGTATGCTAATGTTCTGCTAGAGGCTTCACAGTTAGACACCAACACTTTGGAAAAATAAACAATTTGAATTTGTTTGATATTTTAATGCTGTCTGCGAGTTCATCACAAATGGTCCCAAACTAAACTCATGTCAAATGTCAAAAATCTGCTCCAAACTAGACACACAAGACTGATTCCCAGAAGGTGAAATAGTCGGATGACCCTCGCTGCTAATATATTAGTGTTTGTGTTTCACATGGGAACTTTGACACCATCAGGCCATGACTGCTTGTACTTAGTGTCTTCCTGCTGTCGCTGTAATGATCTGTCAGCTTCAGAGACTTTGAGAATCTGAGCTCAGACACAAAAGACATTTAATGAGACTTTTCTGAGGTCAGTCTGAACCAGAAGGATTCTTCTCCTCATCATCATCCTCCTGTTTCTGTCTCGTTGTCCTCGTCCTCCTCTTCCCCCCTCTGCCTCTGTTTGCTCTGTGTCATTTCAATTAAGATACCGACTAATTAAATTTTATAACATCTTTTTAAATGAAAGCTGACTGCCTGAGCCTGTGCATGCATCAGTGCACATAGGCAGGGTGTGTGTGTGTGTTGTTAAATCCTCATGATGAAAATTGACAAAACCATGACAAACAAAGACTGTGAAGGAGTCAGTATTAAAAAGTGATTTATTTTCAGCCCATTTCAACACAAAACTAACAAATATTCTCAAAGTCAAAGAGTCTTCAAGCATATGGGGAACATAGGGGAACTATGCAAGATTTTTTTCCCCCTTAATTAAACAGCTTCAGAGTAATTGTGATGGTTAAATGACTTGTTATAGAGAGATTGGAGGCTCTCTGTCTTCAGAGTGTCTCTTGGCCAAAATGTGAAAGGAATGTTAGGTAGACATCGCTCCATGGATTGCCTTCTCTCTGGCTGCATTTAAAACAAATGCACATGGCCATGGGGGAAGGGAGGAGTGAATAGTGAAAATATGCACTCCAAATCTGTAGGGGGAGCTCTGCCGAGAAAAAAAGTGACCAAAACAGCAAAAAAGGAACTTCATTTGAACGCAGGCAAGCAGGCACGCTGCTGTTGCCTGTTCCTGTATATCCTATAGTCATCTCCCCCAGGGATAAGTAAAGTATTCTTACACACACACACACACACACACACATTTTCATATTTTCCATTTTTATCATCTCTCCTCACCTCTTGCTATTTCTCTTACCATGTTTTTTCACCTTCCAGCCTCAAGATTGAAGCATAGGATGGTGGTTACTGGCACACTAAGACTTGTGGGTAATGGTGCCAGGGCTTTATTGCCACTGACTCTGCAGTGATGCCCTCTCACTCGTAAGCATGCATCTGGCTCCAAGATAAATCCATCAACACATTTGGCATCAGGTCAGTTTGAGGATTGTATTTTCTATCTATGTAAGTCAGTGTGTGTGTGTGTGTGTGCGCGCGCGTCAGCCATCATTTGGTGCTTTGTGCTCCCCGGGGGATCAGAATGAGACATGGGCATAAGGAGCTAACATTCCCCCAAAGCGCTGCTCATGCCAACACTCCTTTATATGCATGAGGTTTGCTGTACGCCAAGTGTGTGCGTGTGTGTGTGTGTGTGTGTGTGTTTACATGTTTCTACCTCAATATATCGTTGCACTATTTTGAAAAGAGCTTTCTTTGTGCTGGTTACATGTGTGCTTCACTTTTGCAGCTCCCTTGATTCTGTGTCTTTTTGAATTTATGAATGGTGTGTGTGTGTGTGTGTGTGTGTGTGTGTGTGTGTGTTAGTGTGTTCAAATTGGCCCACTCTGAGCCAGATGAAACCACAGTGTTCAACCTGGCCTGGGTTTGTGTGTGAGAGAGAGCTCTAAATATCTAAATATTCCTGTTGTGTAACCTGTCAGTATAAAAGCTGATTGGTCAGTTACAGTTTGCGCACTGATGTAGGAGGATGGACAGAAAGGCCCAAAGACCACCTCACACTTTACAGTTCTCCACCACAATGATTGGTCACACTGGAAAATACTACTAATTATCATAATACTAACAATATTAATATCATTTATTGTTTGTTATTTACTTCTTCTTCTTCTACATATTGTCTACCTACATCCTTAGCTGTGTATGTGTGTTTGTGCGTATGTACCTGCATCCTCCATGACACCTTACATTTACATAGCCTCCCTCTTGTGAGTCTGAGAGGTTTATACCTTCTCTCTGTTGGACTTAATGATCCAAACTCAAACCAATATGACTTCACATTTTTCCACAGTAGCAGCAGTGATGATGAGATGTGCTCTACAAAATCTAGTTTCCAACTTTTATTTATTTATTTATTTTTCACAACATGAGGTGATTTGTTGTTTTCTAAATAAGCCCCGCCTCCTCACACAGCAGCTCCTGTCCCCAGTTTGACTCTTCTGATTACCATTAGGCCATTGGAATTTGCATCATACAGCCACCAACACCAACCTCATCTCCTGTCCTCCATTGCCCCCTCTATTACACCTCTTTATCTCCTCCCCTCCTCTCCTCTCTCACCTCCTTGTCACCTCTCCTCTCTTTCCTCATCTCTGCTCCTCAAGTCCCCCCCCCCACCTCCTCTCTTTCAGTCCTCCTCTCCATCGCTTCCTCCTCCTTCCTCATCTCCTCCTCTTCCCTTATCTCCTATCCTCCATCACCTCCTCTCCTCCAGTCCTTCTCTCACCTCCTTCCTTACTCTCCTCCTGCTTATTTTCGCTCATTTCCTATCTAATCCTCTTTGTACTCCTCTCCTCTCACCCGATCACCTCTCCTACTCCGCCTGACCTAATCTCCTCCCTGACTCTACTCCTCTTATCATCCTCTCATCTTTTCCCCCATATCTCCTCCTCTACCACCATCCCCGTCTTCACTCTTTCTCTGCTCAGTCTTCTTTCTTCTACCCACCTGTCTGTTTCTCAGCCCTCTCTCCTCCCTCCTCTCCTAACCAATTCTCCTTATCACGTCCTCCAGAATCCGTCTGAGCTGTCCTCCCTCCGTCCTCCCTCCGTCCTCCCAGCCCTCCGCCAACACCAGCCTCTCATTTTATGTTTCATTGCCACCGTATTTAGAGACATTTAACAATTTCATGCCAAGGAGATTCCTACA
This sequence comes from Caranx ignobilis, assembly GCA_021432705.1. Lineage (NCBI taxonomy): Eukaryota > Metazoa > Chordata > Actinopteri > Carangiformes > Carangidae > Caranx > Caranx ignobilis. The sequence continues at coordinate 35,012,787 of MU269985.1, read as the reverse complement.
GTTGGTGGTGGTGGTGAGGGTGGCATGGTGGTGGGGCGATATGTCTCCCTGTTGTCAGCCTCCAAATATTGCTCTTTATGAGTTTATTAAAACATGAAACGAGAGGGAAGGTGGAAGCCTGTTTCTGTTCTTCACTGCCACTGTGGGAGACATTGTTTGTTTCTTCTTTTTCTTTTTTTTTTTTTCCAAAAACAGTCATTTGTGGAGCTGCTCGGTGCAATTAAGACTAAAGAGAGGAGGGTTCACTGAGATGGAGGAGGAGAATCAAACAGAGGCATTTGTTTATTATGAGGCCTTGTTACAGCACATACACACACACGCTGGTCAGGGAAAAGGATAATGATGATGAACACAAAGGCAAAGAGCATGTGTTTTTTAAAAAAGAAAGGAAGGAGAAAAGGAGGAGACAGAGAGATGCATGGTTTGTGGGTGTTTGTCTGTCGGGGGGGTGGAAAGTGGTTGCTGCTGCTGCTTCTCTGTCGCCTTTCAAAAAAGCTTTTTTGGGATTAACTCCTGCCGCCTCCTGTGGGAGAAAATCTCTGAGGAGAAAAAGGGATGGAGTGGGATGAGAGGAGTAGAGGAGAGAAGAGGATGGAGAGGAGGAGGAGGAGAGGAAATGAGGAGGAAATGGAAAAGAGGAGATTAGTGAAGAGAGGGAGGAAAGGATGAAGAGGTATATCTGGGGAGAAGGATGAGGGAAAGTAAATAAATGTAAATGTCACAACTCAAATGATGAAACAAGAGGAAAAAAGAACAAGTGAAAAAAAAGATAATGGAGGAGATGTGTCCAAAAATGGACACAACTAGTGAGAGGAGGAGAGGAAACAGGAAGTGGAGTTTTTATGGGGAAGGAGCAGAAAGGGAGACAAAGGGAAGAGAAAAAAGGAGATTATCAAGGTGAAGGAAAGGTGAATGAGAGAAGAAAGAAAGAGAGGGAGTAAAATGAACAGAAGGGGGATTAGAGGAGTGATTTCATCCCTCCATCCTCCAATCATGTTCCCACTTCTCTTTCTCCTCCATGAACCTCTGAGCTCTCAGCTCTGAAACAGACTCTCACTGTGACCTCACTGCGCTTCATTCATCTCTTCCTTTGTCTTCACTCCCTGTGCATTCTGTTCACCTCTCAGTCAACTCAGTTATTTACAGTTGTTCTGTGCTCTGAAACACAAATGTTGTTACCAGGACGATGAATCACAGCTAAACACTGAGTGTGACTGATGTCTTCATGCTGCAGGTAAGAGCCAGTTCATTTCAATCAAAAGTCCCAGAGTTCAAACACAGAACCACACGTGCACGCACACACACGCACACACACACACACACACACACACACACACACACACACACACACACACGCGCACGCGCGCACACACACACACACACACACACACACACACTTCAATGGACACTTGGTACACAGTGCTGAATTGACTAACTCATCTTTTTTGTTCACATCATAAAGTCACAGTATCTTCATATTGTTGATTTATGGTTTTGATTACATTATGGTTTGGTTGGTGTGATGTCAGAGGGGGCGGGGTTTTCCCTCAAGAATGTCCTGACTAATCACTTCGGAAGCTTCATCTGATTGGTTCACCAGTTTTTTTTTATTAATCAAGGAAAGTTACCCACACAGAAACATATTATATATTATATATGTCCCTATATGAACAGTGTTGTCCCTATATATGTCACCTACAGAAAAGGCAGCCATCTGTGGGGCCCAGGTGAAGCTCGAAGGTGGGCCTCCTCCACTAAGAAAGATGGGGTCCCCAGTGGGCCATTGGCTCTGCTCATCAATAACCACCAATGCTTGCTAACAATAGATCATATATAGCATTTTATATTATATTGAAAATGACAGGGCACACCAGAGCTAAACTATAACGCAAGAAATATTAGTTTTAACAACTGATGCTAATGCTGCATGCTACCTGACATCAGATAGCTAAACTGTTACTTAAAATATGCTACCAAACATGAGTTGGCTGAAGTGAACTTATGGCTAATATTAGTGGCTGGCTAACATTAGCTAGCTAAGCTAAGGCCAATGTTTCAACATCTAGCAAACACAGAGCACCACCCTCACCAAACCCTGCCCTTATGTAAACCTGCAGAGACCCAGTACCTACAGTGGTTCCTTATGGACAGACAATGTGTAGGCCTAAGTTTAAATCCCAGTACGTTAGTTTATCAGATATTTCCACTGGTGTATTTACAGCACACAGAGACAACCTCCTCTCTATTCAACAGCTGTCGTCTTCCCCTTCCACACACCGGCTCCATTGATGCCGTTGTCATTAACTGAAAACAGGGCCTGAGCTCAAACCCCAATGGCCATTTGTCTAATAATGGCTACTTCTGTAGGCTATTTATAGCACTTCAAGCAAACCTAATTTATGCACAGCTGCTCAAGCAAACAGAGTGATGATACAACTATTACTGTGTTTTTATATCATGCCTCTCTGTGTTTTGTGATTTCAGCGAGTCTTACGTCTTAAGTCTTACTCAGCTCACCAACAGTCACTTGTTAAAGTGGGAGATCAGGTAAATTTGGTCACAAGGCCACAAAGAGAACAGGCTCCATCTAAAGTTACAAACACAACCAAAGCAGCAGTGAAGAGAGTAGAATCTGTGTTTGAAGAAGAATCTAACAGATTCTGCTTCAAACCCTTCTGTAGCACTGAGCCATAGGAGGCTCGGTGCTACACCAAGCCTTCTGCAGCTCCGAGCACCGAGCCATAGGATGAGCTGCCGCAGGTATCTCCAAGGCAACATGAAGGATGGTGTGATGGGATGGATGGACGGACTGAATGATATTCTGTTATTTTTTCAGCAAGCAGGTGTAACACTCAGCTCTGCTGCCTCTGATTCACCTGGTAGGATGAATTAGGTTTGTAACCTTGAAACTGAAGCAAAGTATTGGGCACAGGACTGTGTGTGTGTGCATGTGTGTGTGAGGCATCTTTGATTTCCAGCATTAAATATTAAACAGCATGGTTAATATTTGATGGTGCTCCACCTCCACCTCTCTCTGTACTTTTTGGACGAGCTCACACATGAAATTCTCTCTATCTTGTTGCACTGTTTCTCCACTCATCTTTTCTCTGATCCAGTCCCAGTTTGCCTCTTCATCTCCTTCCTATCCATATTCATAATAATAAAAAATAATGATAATAATAATTAAGTGCTTTCCAAAACTGTGTCATGGTTTGTGTTTTTCTGTTCATTGCTCATGTTTCCTGTTTTGTTTTTAAATGTCTTTTTCTCCCTGGTGTTGCCTGCCTGCGATTACCTTATGTGTCTCACCTGTGTGATTATGCCATTTGTGTTGTTCTTCACTTGAGCACATAGTCTCTTGTTCTTCTCTGTTTCTCTTCTCCACTCCACATGCTCTTCTCTATGTTCTGCTGCTTCTGATGACTCCCTGGATTATTGTTTGTTGTTTTTTGGACTTCTCTTGATTTTCCTTCCCCAGATGCTGCAGCTGTCTGTACTTATTTATTTATTTATTTATTTATTTATTTTTTGTGTTGACTTACCAGTTCTTTTCAGCAAGTTATTAAAGTTGATTGTGTTGTGATGTGGGTCCTCTCCCCAGTCCTCCTTCCCCCGCAAGGTGAAGAAAAAACTGAAACACAATCAACATTAAAAACAATTTCAAGGAATTCAGAATAAAAAACAAATACACGTGCTACATGTACGCAAAAAACAAATGTAAGAAATCAGTTAAATGATGGAAAATAACTTTCAAAGAAAGAAAATACATAGGTGAAGTGCATTATACAAAATATGTTTTAAGGTTGGATGTAAAGGCAGAAGTTGTGATAAGTGAGGATGTTTTCATTTTGGCTTAAACTCCAGCTGCTGAGTTTTAAATTATGTTGACCTGTTGACTTTGCAGGCAAACGCAGCATCACAGGCAAATCTCGCCCAGAGTGACAGTCAAAATCTACCTGTTATAATGTCCAGAAACCAGAAAAGATCCAGACTGTATTTCCAACCTCAGGCCTAGTTATTTTTTCTAGCTGTATTTACATGGAGTCCAACTTTCATATGAATGACACCAAGGAAGGCAGGATGATGTGCTACTGTGTGATTTTCTGCACCAACAGAAATGATTTAAATTTGGAAATATTCCTCAACTGATGAAAACATTACCTACTGTCCTTATGACACTGAGGTCAGAGGTCAGAACAAGCTTTTGACTGCACAGTGAGTTTATAGAGAAGTATATAGATAGTGTATAGATAAAGAGACGACTCACACACACGCTGATGCGAGACAAAGGTAACAAGAGTTGCTGAAAGACAGATGCACTCACATCTCCACACCTTTAATATCTGACCCAGTTGGAAGTGATGTGTAAGGGCTTCACAACATTGGAAACCACAGTGAGGTCGGGGTATCAGAGCAGGGAATGAGGGTGTGTTGGGTGTGGGGGTCCTGAAGTAATCAAAAGGCTAATCTTGCAGTGTCTTGCTGTAGATTTTGATCTTTAATTCTGGGTCTTGTTCTTTTCATTGCGAGCAGAGAGCAGCTCCTCCAGGCTGCTGTTGATCTGTGTTGGTGTTTAGATGAAGATAAAAGAGAGAGAGAATCTGAGGAGAAAATGCTGTGGAAGTCAGACTCATATTCACCCCCTCTGTGTATGTGTGTGTATTATTGTCTTATTGCTTATTGCTTTCAGCTCATTTCATCCGTCTCCATATTGAGTTAAATCAGTTTAATATTTTAGAACAAAAAGCTCCCATCTCTCTTCTCTCTGAATGAGACCATCACAGCAGAAAATGGGGCATAAAAAAAATGTAAAAGAAAACTGTTAAAGCAAATTATTATGAACAAAAAAGCTTCAATCCTAAAACGTTCAATATGGTTTTTGCATGAAAATGTGTAAATGCTGCTGGATGGAAATGTCCAACAATACAAACAGGGAAATGAGAGAGTGTGAAAAGACAGTAATATAGACACATTATTAAGAAACTGTCAAATTGTGTCCTGTGTCTCAGCTGAACTCTGACCTCCCCTTGGAAGACTGTGTGAACAAAACATGGTAATACAGTGACAGATAATAACTCATAGAATCTGCCACAGTGAGAAAAAACTAATTTCAACCATTTAAAAGTTTAAAAATACGAAAAAAAAGAAATAAAGAAAGAAATCTCATATTTCAGGTCATGCTCATCATAGTGGGTCTCATTTCTGTTGGTTTCATCTTTATTCCTGCTGATGAAACTGTTCTTGCCAGAGTAATAGATGAGATCTGGAAAAACATCACAGTCATCAGAACCATCAGTTACTTAGTTGATTAAAAACACTTATTCCAAAAATGAGTTTATATGAGATGTCAGCCATCACTGCTCACTGCAGGGAAACTTTCCATATACCTGTGATTATAAGTTTTTGATCTGTGTTCATCAACTTTTCAGCCATGTCATTGTGTTTGTGTTGACAAATTATTATTATCACAGTCAGAAAGTTGTAACTGAACTGTTCTCATACACTTTGGAGCTGACACATTGTCTGATGACGCACTTTTGTTTCATATTATTTGTATTTACATGACTTTAAATCAACATTGTAACAACATGACCTTCACATAATTCTCTGCCTCTGCCGCTCACACTAGTCCCCTGTCACACAGGTTGTAATTTCTGTGTGAATTCATGACTAAAACCTATGACCTTTGACCTTTAAAAAAATGTTTTTGAGGGAAGTGAGGGAAATTTTATGGTGTTGCTGAGAGAATGTGTCCATGAGAATGAGATGACTGACGTGAAGACAACATTGTTGCTCTGATTGTCGGTGGGTGGAGGAATAAAAGATGAATAAAAAAAGAAAAAAGAAAATATAAACAAAACAAAACACATGAAGAAGGGCTTACATCAGTAAATTCTACTTTATTTAGAAGACACAGAAGTGAGAATATAAAAAGCTTCACTCTTCATAATTCATTGGTCTGTTTTATCTTCTTGAAGCACTTCTCCCCTTCCTCTCCTCCACTGCCAGGTTGATGTACATTTTCGGACCAACAGGGGGCGACATTGTTTCACACAGCTGCTGAGAGAAAGCAGCTCAGATCCGACCCAGTCCAACAGACTGGTTTCAACTGGACCAGATGGGAAGAGGGGAAGACAGAGAGGGAGGGAGGGAGAGAGAGAGATACAGAGAGAGGGGAGGAGAGGACTGATGAAGACCGAGTAGGATGGGAGGGAGAAAATGTGGTAGCAAGGAAGAGAGGATGGCGGAAGAGTAGAGAAGGTGAAAAAGAGAGAAAAACAAAATGAAGAATGAATGAGAAAATTATTCTAACTCTCCTCTTTCCTTCCTCCTTCCACCTCTCCTCCCCCCTCCTCCCTCCCTCCTGAGCGGAGGATGGAGACAGTAATGAGAGCTGTGACAGATTGCAGCAAGTTATCAGCTTCCTGACGCAGCTCCCTCCATCCTGACGGAGAGCGAGAGGTAGAAAAGACTTCACTCTGGTTTCCCTCTTTCACCTCCTCTACTCCTCCCTCATTTGTCCATTAGTTCGTTTCTCTTCCCTCCATCTCTCTCCAACCTGTATTTTTCTCCCTCTCAATCTTTTCCATCTTTTAATCATCAGCCACACTTTCCATCCTTCTCCATTCACCTTCCTCTTTCCTTCTGTTCTCCATCTCTACGCCTCTTTTCTGTCTCCTCCTTTATCTGACTTGTCATCCCTTCACCTCTCCTGCTCTCACTTGTCCCTCTGTCCATCCACCCCCCATCATCACATTCCAATGTTTTCTCTCCTTTGCTCCCCCACCTTTTCTCTCCTCTCTCCTCACCTCCTCATTTCTTCATTTTTTTGTGAAAACCATTTCTCACCCCTCACCACCCCCACCCTCTCTTTTTTTTTCTCTCTCCATCCCTCCATCATGCAGAGACTTGGTAACAGTTGTTGTCCCAGAGGGAAAACATACGGGTGTCAACCCGCTCACCCACAGTTAAATAAAGCACAGATACACGGCTGCCTCCATACGGATGACAGGAAATATATGAGGAGGAAGATGAGGAAAAGGAAGGGGAGGAGGAAGATTTAATATTGCTGAAGGAGGGATCGTGAGGGGTCATGATGAGAGAACAGAAAATATTTCAGCTCAGAAAACAGGAAACAGTCTTTGACTAAGAGACTGACATTGACCAGGTGAGATGGAAGGTCAGAGGGGGAGGAGATTGGAGGAACCAGGGGTCAAAGGTCAGTGGTGGAAGGTTGAAAGGCTTTGCTGTCTGGAGCATAGGAGTGACGCAGGTTCCAGGGATGAGAGAGTGTGAGGAGACAAAGGCTAAGGTCAAAAGGTCACTATCATTTCCTCTGTGACCTCATCTCCTCCATGGAAACGTCATGAGGTCAAAGGTGAAAGAGAATTCATCAGGAGAGGACTCCCACTGCACTGACAGTAGGAGATTTCCTCCTTTAACCACAGAAAGTGAACGAACAGGGTAATGGGTGATGGAGCATTCAAAACCAAGAAGAATGAGCTCACCCACGTATCTCTCCATTGCCTTGAGAAGGCTGTGTGTTGCATAATGTACTGCAATTTGGAGTCCGAATTTCCCGTTCAGTTCTGTGGACATGACAGACAGATGACACTGAATGCGCATTCTCGACGGCTTTCGACTTGGGAAGACTACGGGAAGAAGACAAGCGCAGTAAACAAACGACCCACCTCCACACAAAGTTCACTGAAAAGTCCCACAAAGAAGAAAATGAATGTTTTATTAGCAGCATCTCGTCAATTAAAACGCAATTACCTGCAACAGCCGTCGTGTCAGTATTGAGTCTTATTTCTTGATCCTGCCCCAAGTCCCTTCAAACAACAGACAGCGAGAGTTCATTAAACAGTGCCTGTGTTTTTGATTGTGACCTCAACGACCACATTTTGTAATGCCAGACTGTTTTCCAATCTCTAACCTATTGTTCATTTTAATTCACTGTTGGTAATCTGTCTTTCAAACTGTATTATTTTTTATTATTCTGTGTATTGATGATCTCTTGGCCAGGTCGCTCTTGTAAATGAGATCTCGATCTCAATGGGTCCCCCCCCCCCCCCCCCCCCCAGTAAAGAGCCACAGGTTTGAACCCTTGTGGTTGCAGGTGGATGAGGCCTTCATGTTCTATGACCCCCCAGCATTTATTTATAACAACTACTGCTATTACTACCACCACCATTACTACTATTTTCTCATTTGTTCACTGTGTGTGTGTGTGTGTGTGTGTGTGTGTGAGTGCTGTACACAAAAGATCTCACTCTGCTTGTTTATCTGTAAACACTGAACTCATGATGTTTATTATTCAGTTTAAGTAACACCTTCAACACTCACCTGCACCATAAACACACATATAGACACACAGGGTCCTTTAAATGCCTCATCATTTTGTAAACATGGAGGAAACTCCATTAGCTTTGAATGCCTGAATAGTTCATGTAGTTTTAATGCTTTTATGTAAATGTGGTAATGACTGAGGAGCATTTTGCCGGGAATAAAAGGAGCCTTTTACAGACGGATGTGGAGATATGGAGCCTCCGAGCTTCAGATGGAGATTTCTCCTTCACCTCCCGAGTGAATATATGAAAGATTTTAGGAAATAACTTGTGGGCTGTGTGCAGCTCAGCTTGCGCCTTGATCACACTTAACGTGCTGAGTGTGTTATCCTTTAATCCCGCCGTGGCTCATTCCTTCAGAATTAGAGAATCCGTTTCCGCTGCATGATTTAGTTGCAGACATATCGTGATGTGATGCATGTAGATTTATTCTACTTATGCAGTGATAATGTTTCTACAAACCGACCACAGTCTCCATCAAACCAGCTCTGCTCCGGCTTCAGTCTGAGGTTTTTCTGCAGCAACGTTTCAAGTTGCTTGGAAAATGTCTGCAATCAAAAAAACAAACAAACAAACAAAAAATGCCATCAATCAGTAAAGCATTATTAAAAACATGGTGTCCAGCTTATTATAAATCCTTAAGAGCCTAAAACAGAAGAAATATGTAATTTGGGCTGTAAATGCATCAGTATTACACAGTTACTGCATGACAGCTTCACGGGAAATTTGTGGGAAAAGTTCACATGAACAACCTACAGCAAACGTGCCCATGGGGGCCACTGTGGGGACTGTGGGCAGGGCAAAACCCACACTGATCCCATGTCAGTCCCACATGGGTTTGCACACAAGGATCCGCATGCCCTTTGACCTTTGGGTCTATGTTGGTTTTATGTGGGCAAGCCCAATAATAAGCTTCCCCAGAGAAGGCCCACATGCCCCCCCATGTATTGGCCCATGTGGGACCTACAGCAGTTCAGACAAATTTGCACCACAAGTGGATTTTCTGTTGTCAACCCAGCCCACATGTGCCCCACATTTCATGGTAGTAATGAGTCCCTATTTTCTGCCCACAGGAGTCTGTCGAGGGCAGAACCAGAGATTAACCCCCAATTTCCACATACTCTGTCTCTGCTCTGTTCTGACTCCGATGTGGTTTAGTTCCATTTGACGGAGCAAACCCTCGCCCACTGGTTGTGTTTTGTCTCTGATCTCTCTCTGGAGCCCACAGCTAGTGTAGTTAACATGCTTTCACAACAGATCCAGTTAGCATGTTGTGGAACAGTTAACATAGTTAGCATCTTTTGTTTGTTTGTTGCTTTTTAGCTTATATCTGCCAGTGGCAAATTCATTACAAACATGTATGCACACGGGGGCGTTTCCACTGGAGGAACTTTTTGGGGGCTTGGGCTGTTGGTGCATGTCTCCATAGCAGGAACCACCCCCGAAGGACAATTTTCTGGAAATTTTATGGGACTAAATGAGTCCCTGCCCCAGGCAAGGTACTCAGACTGGCCCCGAAAAACTCCCAGGTGGAGTTTGAGGTTTACTCTGTGCTGATGGGGTGTAGCCTACTTGAAGCACGAATGGGTGAAGCACAAAAACAAGCAGCATTTTTGAAAGTCAACACAAGAAAAGCATTAGTAGAAACAACAAGTGTAGTAAAAGATGTATAATAAGAGGACAGACGACCACAAAATTACTCAATTGCACCATCATGCTATGATTGAAACAGCATTTTTAAAAGCATTATTAGAAAGCATGTACACTACCAGAAAAAACAACAACAACAAGAGCAGAAAAAAAAACTGCCACTCAGTGATGCGAAATGATCAAAACTGTTGCACAATGATTACGTCGCCTCAAGGGTCCTGCTCTGCAGTGGAGACATGACGGCTGAGAGGGCAGAGTGAGGGGACGGTTCCTGTAAAGTCCCCCCCCCCCCCCTTTACCAGGCTCTCTGTACTGACCAGGTTTCAGGTGTATTAAGCCATTGGTTCAAGGTGGAAACACTCAGTCATGGAGCTGACGATTGTCTTGATGTTGGAGAAATACAGTAGAATTTCTCCCAACATTGTTACTGTACTATATTAATAAAATAGAGATGCTCCGTGCTAATGCAGTTCCTTTTAACATTTTGTCATTTGGACTCATTAAAAATCCAACACAAGGACACAAAAAGCAGAATTCACTGTGATGTAGAACCCAAGCTGAGCTGCAGTAAAACCTGTTGGATATTAAACCGATACATAATAAATAAAGGTATTTTCAAAGTTGCTTTTCTGTCATTTTTAGCCCCATGTGTGCACCATAATATGAATGTTAAGCCTCTGGATTGTCTGTAATAAATATAGAAAGTGCAAGAGGCAAAGAGGAGGAGGAGGAGCAGCACCAACAATAACTGAAGCTGGAATGACAGTCAGTCCAGGGAGGGACGTGAACATCCTGTGACTGACAGCTGATCTCAGGTAAAGAAGAACCAGATCACAACACTAATGAGCAGTTAGCAGCAGCACACGTGGAAACATGCACATGCACGCACACCCCAGCCCCAGAGAAAGAAGCTCCCTGACGATGATCAGCAGGTTCCAGGTTTCAGGAGCAGGTTCCAGATTTAGTCTCTGCAGAGCCGTGCTCATTAAAACATGGCAGAGCTGCTGCCTCGAATCAACCTGAGCCTGTGACCCACTTTACTCTGAGTGCTACCTGTGGACACACACAGGTAGCACAAACGGATACACACACACAAAAATTCTCACTTCATGTTGCACACATACAACACACTCTGAATGGTGATGCACTGTACCGAGCTCCCTGATTGGACGATTGACTGGTTGATGGATCAACAGACTGATAACACTGAGAGAGAGACAAAGAGAGGGTGACAGAGAGAGAGAGAGAGAGAGGGTGAGAGATGAGGGGACAGTGAGGACAGAGAGAGGAAGAACCTGCCTCTTTGATTGACATCTCTCTCTCTCTTCGGAAACACCTGTTTTTGTTAATTACAGCTGTTAAACACCAGTCATTAAAAATACTCATTTTTGAGTGCATTAAAGAAGTAATTATGTCAAATGGATGTTGACGACGCTAGGTCGTTCATTAAGCTCTTCAAATAAATGATCCATAAAAATTAAAAATGACACCACTTACTGTCGCTGTTATCTTCACTCTCTCTGTGACTCCATCAGGAAACTGACGGCTTTAATCAGGTCAGAGGAAACATCATGAGTTCAGCTCAGCTCTTTTTACTGTTGCTGTTTTAAACTTAAAGTGAAAGTAACCATATTGAAAATATATGTAAGTATAGAGTTAGTTTATTTCAGTATTAAAGACATAAAGGATTCACACATATAAAATATAAGATCTGTGAATCAAATTCTACCAAATAATGAAAATTTACAAGCATCGATGTTTAAAAAGTCTTGTTCTCCGTTAGTTTTCAGCTCCTCTGACTCATGTGACCTCGACAGACGTCTCACAGGCTGTGATTGGCTGATGGCCACGATGACAATACTTTATGAACAAAATAACACATCAGGACGCACGTTAAACACACATTTTTAGGTTCCATTTAGGACATGTAAAGACCAGTAGAACTCAGAGCGACTGGCCAGTCATCACTGACAGAAAGGCCAATCATTTTAGTATTAAATACTGCAACATGGCTGGGCCAAGAACACTCTGTGGTTGCAGTTCAACAAGAATAAGACACAATAAAGTTCGGGAGGTTACATCGCTGGACTGATGATGCTATGACCATTAACACACACACACACACTGACACACTGACACACTGACAACCTTGCTAATGAGCATTGGAGATTGAACTGTTGCTCCCTTGTCCTCCATGCTCTGCTGCAAACAGGATAAACATGGACTTAATCACAATCCTCCGAGGAATCTGACGACCTTTATAACTTTACTGTTGAGTTTGTATGTGTGTGTGTGAGAGAGAGAGAGAGAGAGAGAGTGTACATGTTCAAGTTTGTGACAATGTGCAACTTTACTGACATGTTGCACTGTGGTGCAAAACAGGAAGTGGGTGGAGCTCTGGTTTTTAAGTTAGAAATGGTTTCTTAAAGTGGCCCTTTGAGCTCGAGTTGCTGCAGATTAAGATAACAAATGCAAAGATGCAAATATCCTACAAATACAAAACAACTTAATCAGTTTACCTCACAATGAATGTGTTTCTGGACACACAAAACAGTTACAGACCCTCAAAACATGTCTTTTCCAATTCCAGAAGAAGCCCATCTATGTCTTTGTGTCAAACTCAAATTTATGAGCTGTGTCACTGGGGGTGGAGCTTCTATGAATTGCAACAGGAAGTGTGGAGATGCCATCTTGAGCTGTGTCAGTATCGGTCCCCACAAGTCCAGGAAAACAAACATGTGTCTATTACCAGGTAGAGGATGATGAGGACGATCATAGTAATCAGTCATCTGTGTGTGTGTGTGTGTGTGTGTGTGTGTGTGTGTGTTTGTCTGTGTGTCTGTCCCCACCCAGCCAACCTTGAGCTGAAGAATGACTCCATAATTGTTGCTCATGTTCTGCTCCCATCTACACTATGGTCATTAGTTATTATGCACACACACAGACAAAGCCATAATTCAGGAATTCATATTAGGGATTACAAACACACCCACACCCACACCCACACACACACATGTATGTTGGTCTTTCTGTAGCTGCGAGGACATCACTGACAAATCTTCACTGGCCTGAAACTCTGAACCCACCCAAGTCAATCCGCTCTCTCTCTCTGAAACACACACACACACACACAGACACACACACACACACACAATCCACAGGTGTAGACTGACAACACACATATCTCTATTTTCATTCCTTCACATGCATTAAGTCATAATTCAGAGACTGATTCAGAGAACACACACACCCTGCTACTGCTCCTCCATCCTTAGTGCATTCACTGTCTCAGTTAATGCAGGAACTGTCACTCCTGCCACTTAACTGAAGCCTGTGACTCTTTTGTTCTGGAGCAAATGTCAACTAAACAATATTCAAAAAGTTCCTGTGGCTTTAATTTGTTTCTTATATTTTTTAAATCCTATGGGTTCACCTCCAGCAAAGCTTCATATTCACCAATATCATATACTGTATATGTGTGTGTGTGAGTGTGTGTGTGTGTGTGCGAACACCCATAAAATTACTGTTGTCATTTTGCAGCAGACTGCGTATATCAAATCCTGTGCACTGACCTTAACTGTCACCTGTCTCTCTCTCTCTTTCATAAACACACACAGGCATACACACTCTCTCACACACATTATAAATTAATAGGTGTATCCACAATCTTGTAAGTGTAGTGACCCAAGTCAGTATCGATGTACTGTATCATTCCTGTGTGTGTGTGTGTGTGGGTGGGTGGGTGCAAGTGTGTGTGAAATATATTAGATGTTTAAATATTCATCGATCTCTCCTCCCAGTCTCACAGCTCGGGGGTGGTGGTATTGGGTTGGGTTGGGGCGGGGGGCACCTCTATGTATTAGCTTCTACCATTAGGCTGTTAGGCAGTTATAGATGCACACAGGGCGTGTCCCTGTGTGTCTATAACTGACACTGGTACGATGCACACTATTATTGGCAAAACTTTTCCACTTTCCTCATTGTGTGTGCGTGTGTGTGGCCACTACAGGGTGCTGTGAAAAATGTCCTTGAAAATTTTAGACCAGATGAAGACAAATGAACCAAGTGGACGCATGCTGATGTTTAGTCAAATGTTAATATGTTAACATTTGCCAATTACAGCTAAGTGTTCTCAGTCAGACATACATATGTCCTCTGGATATACAGTCATGGAAAAAATTATTAGACCACCCTTGTTTTCTTCAATTTCTTGTTAATTTTAATGCCTGGCTCAACTAAAGGTACATTTGTTTGGACAATTATAATGATAACAACAAAAATAGCTCATGAGAGTTAATTCAAGAACTAAGAACTATTCATTTTCCATGGTTTTCTTGATAATAACCAAAATTACTGAAATTCTTACATCAATAGCTATGGCATTGTACCGCCAAAAACACTACTTTTAAGCATTCCATGTTTTCTTTTCTGTTTGCTTTAAACACATGATACACACAAGAGTTAATACTTGATTGCATAACCATTGTTTTTGATGACTGCAGCCATGCGTCTTGGCATGCTCTCCACCAGCTTCTGACATTGTTCTGCTGTCACAGCAGCCCATTCCTGTTGGACAAATTCAAACAAATTTTCTTTGTTTTTGGGCTTGTGGTTCTCCATCTTGAGTTTGATGATTTTCCACAGGTTTTCAATTGGATTAAGATCTGGTGATTGAGCAGGCCAAGGCATGGTGCGAATGTTGTGGTTCTCCATCCAGGCTTTAACTGACCTTGCCGTGTGGCAAGGGGCATTGTCTTGTTGGAAAATCCAGTCATTCGAGGCAGGAAAGAGTTTTCCAGCTGATGGAAGAAGACTGTTTTCAAGGGTAGTCCTGTACATGACCTGGTTCATTCGGCCTTCACACAATTGCATTTGCCCTGTTCCACTCAGACTGAAACAACCCCAGATCATGACTGATCCACCCCAATGTTTTACTGTAGGGGCAAGACAGTCTGGGTTGTAAGCTTCTCCAGGCTTCCTCCTAACCAGTAAGTTGGCTGGAGTGGGCATCAATTCAAAATTGGATTCATCACTGAAGAGAACCTTAGCCCAATCATCAACAGTCCAATCCTTGTGGTCTCGAGCAAAGAGTAACCGGGCCTTCCTCTGCCTTTCATTGATGAAGGGCTTCTTGCGTGCTCTGTGTGACTTCAAACCAGCTTCAACAAGTCGGTTTCGAACTGTCCTTGCCGAACAGGTCACATTTCTCGACAGTGCCCACTCATTTTTAAGGTCCCTGGAGGTCTGACGACGATTCCTGACACAGGAACGGATGAGTGCACGGTCATCTCGTGGGGTAGAAAGACGTTTCCTGCCACGGCCAGGTAGCACTTTGGTAGTGCCATGTTCAGCTTGTTTTTTTTTTGTTGTAATGAACGGCTGTCTTGGAGATCTTCAGTTTTTTCGCTACCTGTCTCTCACTCATGCCAATTTCCAGCAGTGCCAAGATGGCTGCCTTTGTGGCTTCACATAATTCTTTTGTTTTAGGCATTATGTGAGAGCTGACAACTTCTGAGTTGTGCTACAGATTGAATGTAAGCAGGAAACCACTCTAGGCCTTTGCATGTGCAGTGCTGCTTGTGACATGAAATGGCCTCTTATATACCCTGGGAATCAATTAAGCTTAAGAATGTCAAATAGGACATAAAGTATTATGTGACCAGCTGCATTTTTTGTTGTGTTCATTGTATTATACGTTTAGTGGTACCAGACATTAGAATGAACAAGAAATTGAAGAAAACAAGGGTGGTCTAATAATTTTTCCATGACTGTATAAAGATTAAAAATATATCAGTATGAGTAATTTTTATTGGTATAACATGTTGCAACCATCTACTTGTATGTATATTTATTTAATCAATATGTGCAAGTTTATTCAAACAGGACAAATATTATATGTTTTTCTCATTAATTACACACACACATGTCTGTCTTCAGATTCTGGGAACGTGGTTTCTGACATTCAGAAGCCACTGTTTATAACACTTTGAGATTTATTAACATAACAATACAATTTACATCCTACAATATCAGTATACACACACATAAGTGTGCATATGTATATAGGCTAGACATATTGTCAAAATATGAAAATGTTTCAATTTCTTATAAGTTTTGAATATAAGTTTTACGTACATATTTTTGTTTTGTAAGAATAGAAATTCTGTATATGTACAGCTCCAGACTGCTCTGACTGTCTACACATACATTCCTTCATAATGAACCAATCACAGATCACTTATTTGGCACTATAGCAATAAAATAAAATAGAAATGAGCTGAATATAGTGCATACAGTATATACCTATGAATCCTGATGTCAGTTCAGAGATAATTCTGATGATTCATGATGTTGCTTCATGAGTGTGTTTTTGGTGGAAAAAAGTAATGATACATGAAGAGTGATGAATAAAATCTTATTTTATTACTGGCCCCTGTTGATCCCATGTGAATTCAACACAATGACAGTGACTGCTTGCTCGCTGCCTTTTTATTATCTCTCTCTCTCTCTTTCTCTCTCTCTTTTCCTTTTCGCAAATTTGCATGAATGACTTTTCCCTTCAAGTTTAATCGAATACACAAATCCTCCAAGCGCCTGGTTAAGGTCACGTCTGTTTGCGTGTTTCAGACAGAGCTGTTTGTCAAAATAAAGCCCAGCACAGAGAAAAGAGATTGTTATTAAGAGATGGCCATTATCACATGGAGGCTCGGCAGAGATGGCAGCGAGCCACTT
Source organism: Caranx ignobilis (assembly GCA_021432705.1). Lineage (NCBI taxonomy): Eukaryota > Metazoa > Chordata > Actinopteri > Carangiformes > Carangidae > Caranx > Caranx ignobilis. Next base: position 34,996,057 of record MU269985.1, on the reverse strand, counting down.
AAAGGACAACACAGAATAATTCTTCACAAATTACAGGCTTTAAGGCTTTAAGGTGCCACAACAGACGCCTGCAGGAGGACACATGCTGCGTCTGCATATCTGCTTGCAACACACACATGTACGTTTGGCTTCCTTTCAACTCTGAGGAGGACGGGGAGGAGGAGTGACAGAGGGATGAAGAGGAAGAGTGACTGTGACAGTGGGAGGAGGAGGGACAAAAAAAGCAGATTCAAGAATCAGAATCTCCTCCTTTTGGTCATTTCCTCCTCCATTCCAGTCACTTCCTGTTTTGCGAGGTCTTTTGACATTCGACCTTTAGACACCAAAGTCTAATCAGATTGTCCCTGAGGGCAGGTGAATGTTGGTGTCAAACCTGAAGAAGCTCAGCCAAGGTTTCACCAAGATGCTGAGTCCACGAGAGCAGGACACCCTGTAAACAACATGGCTGCCACTCTTATTGTCAATACTGCATCAAATGATAGAAAAGAGAAACCAGTGATGTCACAGCGATAATGAAAGAGAAGAAAACGAGGAGATAAAAGAAAGATAGAGGCATGGGCGTTTTTTTTTTTCATCTCTGTATTTATTTAGATATTTTAAACTATTTAATTGGTTTGTTCTCTCTTGATTGTTCTCCTGGTTATTATAATATTTATTTCAAGTTTTACTTCCAAACTGTCGGAAACTGTTTTAGTATTTTATTTTATCCCCAACACTCTGCAGTCTTCAGTGTTTCCTCAGTTCTGTTATTACAATCTTATTTTTTATTGATTTTATTTCATTGTTTATTGTTCTGTGTGTGTGTGTGTGTGTGTGTGTGTGTGTGAGAGAGAGAGAGAGAGAGAGAGAGAGAGGGGTTCTTTTTATTTGTTTTATTCTGTACAGCACTTTGTGTGACATTGTATGAAAAGCGCACAACTGCACAAATGAAGTCTGATTAATTTTAAGTTTGAAAAACATGTTCCAGCATATTTTAAACATACTGAACTTAAACATCTTGCTGAACATTTTCATTTTTTAAAACATTTTTTATAATCTTTATTTTTAAAGTACATGGGGGCAGTATATAGATAAACAAAATAGGCATTTTAATTTGCCCATGCTTTAACTGTGTACACGTGTAGCTTCCTGTTCCAGGTCAGGTGTGGCAGTCATGTTTGCAGGTGGGGGGCGTGGCCTGCAAAACAATGGAGGGTGAGTGATGGAGGACAGAAGGAGAAGAAAACAGTGGAGCTGTCTGACAATGGTGAGAGAGAGCTGGTTATCCTCCGTAGAATGAAACATGATGAGAGTTATTGTAGACTGGACTGGACTGGAAACTGAAGATGAGATGCTGAGGATCAAACTCGAGACCAGAAAACTGAACCCAGAGCTGCTCCAGGTGAGTCCACATCCTCTTTCTAAAACGTCCTTCCTGGATTCTGATTCTTGTATTTTGAAGGTACAGTCTGGAGCATAGGCTGTATATAAAAAGGTCTGGAGGTTTGTCCATTGCAGTTTGTGAACACAACATTCAAACTGGGCCCCTCCTCTCTGGCTCAAATGTGCATGCCTCCTGTCCCTGACAGCAGCAGCAGCAGCCGCAGCAGCTGCAGCAGCTGTCAGGACTGGACTGCCGCGGGCCGATACCCGGCCGTCGCTGGCAATAGGAGCCTCGGGGCTATGCTGCAATGAGTAGGAGGGCCGTTGTGGTGAGCTGGGAAGCGGGTGGTAGTGGCGGATGCTTATCGCTAGCGGAAGTTAGCGTCGGGCTAGCGGGTGTTAGCCATGGCGAATAGCATCCGCCGTTAGCACTCGCTAGCATCCGGGACAGCTAGCGGGGCTGGCAGCCCTCCTACTGGTGCTGCACGGAGCTTCACGCTCTGTCACTGGCTGGAGAGAAAACACCGACTCTCCACCCAGAAGCGCCCGTGCACAACAAAACAAAGCAAAAGACCATAATACAGGCGGAGGGAGGGGGCTCTGCAGACACAGTCACACCACACAGGACTAGAAGCCCATGATGATTAAGCCGGATCTCATTTGTATAAGTCTATCGTTTATTTTTGAGCAAAACCCTCCAGACTCTACCTTCAAAGTTTGGATGTAAATTGAGCTTTTGTCTTTGGACTTGTGGAGTGTTAGCTGCTGCTTTGGACTGTGAGACATTAGAGGATTTGTATTTAAGGCCTGTGGAATCAGGTTCTTAGCCCCCCCTCCCCTCCCCCCTCCAGGCCTGGGGCTCTTTCTCTGTTGTGATGTGTGGATCTCCTGTGTTTTTCTGTTGTTGTGTGTGGGAGTTTGTTTGTTTCTCAATCAGCAGCCTATTTTCTTGTTTGGTTTTTACTTCAGCTTCTTGTGTCATTTGTCATATGTTTTCATGTATATTTGAATCGCCAGCTTGTGTCTCCTGATGGAAAGTGCTGCAGATCATTTGTATCGTCAGTCACCGTAGATTTGACAAAAACTACTAAGCAGCGCCTTTGTTCCCTGTGTTCTCTCTGCTTGTGTTTATTGACAGAAATTTAAACGGACTATGTCTTCCATCGTCTGTAAACACACTGAAGAGCCCTCATCACCCTGAGCGACTTTCTCTGAAAGCTACAGGTGTGTTTTTGTTGTGGACTGAGGAATCCCATTAACCTTTTGGAAGCTTTGTAATTTCTAGACTCTGGTCCTGCTACTGCCGACTGAGGTGTTGATAAGCTCCCATCACAGAGTCTTTATCAATATGGCAGATCGTTTGGAGGCATTTGCATCCTGATGAGCTTCGAGTGTTTATTTTGATTCATAATCCAGAATGTTTTTATTGCTTTTTGCTCTTTTCTTTCTTTGCAATTTTATTTTCATGAAATCTCAGTTTTTTTTTTTTGTTTGTTTTGATTTTTTAATTGAACATCTGGACAGCAGCAAAAATCAGCCACACTGAGTTCTGAGTGGGATTTAAATGTATCTAGTTTGTTGAAAAGAAGTACAGCAAAATGAGTTCACTTTGTACCGTATGGTATATTACCATTCGTCCTCCACCTGAATGTCTCACACGCAGACTATCAAGAGTTTACAGATGTCCCCTTAAACGCCTCATGTGCATATTATCAGTAGATGCTATAATCCACAGATGTCCCTTAAACGCCCCGCATGCAGACATCCTGTATTAATCAGCCGTTTTGGGGGTACTGGAGCAGCAGCAGCGACTGTGTCGTGTCTTTCTGCAGGTATTAGGAGATTTCTAGTTGTCATTGCAAAATGTGCCATTACGAGGGGCTCCTGTTCTTCTTGGGGGGCCCAAACCTTTGCCTCTGTTTTGATGGTTGACTAGTTGAATTGTGACTTACAGGAAAAAACAGGCCTGCTGTGATTGGCTGCTGACTGACACAGTGACACTTTGTTTTCTTGAACTCCTTCTATCCCCCTGAGTTATATCAGCTTGTGGCAACATGCCTGTGTGCACTCAGAGGTGTTACCCACCCTTTAAGAAGATGTTCATTGAGTGTCATCAGCAGCTGTGTGGTGTCTCTCCGTGTCACTCTGAGGTGCGTCTGTGTGCTTGCATGCCTCAGTGTTTTCACTCCTGACTTGCTGTACCTCTAATAAAATAACCCACCATCGTCTCATGATTACCAATCATCACTGACACAGCATGAGCACCACCCAACCCCGGTCTACTCTGTTTACCTCAGTCTTATTGGAGGGTTACAGCAGGGGGCTCATGCTCTGTCTGCAGGGTTATCAAGCATCAGGCATTAAACCACAGTGACAGGACCAACAGCAAACTGGAGCTCTCAGCCTTTTCATCCACCAGCAGAAAAGAGGTGTTAAAAAAAATCAAGACAAAGACTTTCTATCCTGGTGTCGATCGGTGTGTTGGCAGCCTGCTGACTGATGCTGTAGCCTGAGGGACGACACACAGCACAGTTTACAGCCATTCATCAGACACCTCCCAGACTCTGATTAAACTCTGTCACCAACATTGGACAGAAAGTTCAGGTTCAACTAGAGATAAAACAGACTCTCTCTGATGCTCCTGCACACATCCTCCAACCTTGACTCTCAATCCTGCCCTAATAGCATAATTTGCCTAATGAGGAAATTAGTTTTTAAGAATTGAGACCAATGCGGAGAATGAAAAATTCGCAGGTTTCCCTGACAAAATGAGCATCTCATGCAGGGCTAAAAGATTCGTGTAAAACATGCAAGTGAGTCCATTGACTGTATAAGTAGTCATGTATGTAGTGTTTCCAGGATTCACATATTGAGTTGAAATATTTAAATCAGCACCTTAAATTGGCAACAATTTTATCAACTGTAGCTCTTGTTCTGATTGGTTAGGTCTCTTACATGTCAGAGAGAAAACAGGAAATGCTGTATGTGGACTTCTTCTGTAACTTAGGTTTTGTACCTCACTGGAGGAAATTGTCCACCACAGGAGCAACTTCATAGTGATGTCATAGACTTGTCAACAGGTTACCCAGGTAACAACATCTGTCCCTCTCTGTTCAGCTGGATCAGGATGAGGTGATTGACTCTCACATCATACACTGGTTAAATGAGAAACAAGGGTAAAAGATAAAAGAAGGTAGATGATGTAGATGGGAGAACTGACTGTGGCATCATCTCAATACAAACCAGTGAGGGTTGAGTTCTTCCTTGCTGTTTACCAGCCATCTGATGGTCTGTTGCCCTCATTAGAGGGGTGGTGCTGCTGCTGCACTAGGATGACGTCATGTGTGTCACAATAGATTTTTGATTGTGTTAACATGGTTTCATCTGCTGTGACTTCCTGGTTGAGTCTGACCCTCTGAATGGAGGAGAAAATGACTGTGAGAAGGAGGCTGTGGTTTTACTTCAAATAAGAACATTTCTCTGGTGAGCCTTTGCTGTGCCCAGCAGGAGGTTGTTGCAGTTTGTGATTTCTGTCATCTGCAGCCATGATTATAGTTGGAAATTGTGTGGATTGTGAGAGTGTTGAATTTTACCACACAGTAAACATCAGCATCCAAAGCAACAAAGATGACTGCCATGTCATTTTTCATGTTGTTAACATATAGCTTTTATTGTTTTCATTTTTTATGCCAATGCAATTCAGTTTGCAGCTCAATGAAACCAGTTTAAACCAGTTTAATGAGGTCAGCAGCGCAGCTGTGTTGTACAACACGAGGGTCGCTGTGGTCTGTGCTTATTTACACATATTTCCATCAGTCACACCTTGCACAGGTGAAGGAGAGTCAGACTTTGCTTGAGTTAAAGTCTCTGTGAGACTCATCAACTTTGGCCGTGTTGCCAAAGAACGATTCGTCCTTTTTAACCTCAGATGTTCATTAGATTTCTGTTTGATTCTTTATTAGGCTGAAAAAACAAACTTAATGTTGATCTCAAGTTTATAACCTCCACTCCTCCTCTCCTCTGTCCATTGCCCTGTCACTATAGCAGAAGGTTGCCATAGTGACAGTCTCCAGTAGTGTGGCAGTGACAGCTTCACAGTGTCACCTTGGTGACGGTTGTTCAAGTGATGGAGGAGGTTGTTAAGCGGAGTGGACGTGTGACACTGACGCAGCAGGAGGCATGGTGAGCACTGCCAGTGCCCTGCTCACCGTCTCTCAGGCTCCTGATGCCAGGTGTGATGTCACCACGTCCTCCAACCGCCATATTGGAAGATGCAGCCATCTCTACTTAGGATCTGTTAGTTTAAACTGACTTCTAATGACCAGGGATTAATTTTATAGTACCACAAGTGTTTCATCCTTCTCACACCCTTGAAGTTCACTATAACAGAGGCTTCTGCAAGCTATAATATCCATGAACTTCAGCTGATGTTGCTATGGAGAAGAAGGCTGCTGGAGGGACAAATTGTTCTTGTTGAACCAATCTACAGATCCTGTTCCAGTGTCCTGTCCAAAACCTTACAGACACCTTCTGAACAAACAGACCCAGGGTGCTCAGTGGATGTGAAGTGAACTGAAGTCCCTCCTCTCTGAGTGTAAGTGCCTGATCAGCTGCATCAGCTGTTTCAGCTGGAACCTGCAGCGAACTGAGCAGCTTGTTCACTTTGTGAGCTGATTGATGTCGACAGTGAATTTACAGTAAAGAATCTTTTCCGCTGGTGAAAGTCAGAGATCCATCATCAGCTCATTCGTTTCACCTGTTTGTTCTGGTATAGACAGAAAAACATCAACTCATCCATCAGCCTCTCGCTCTCTAATGAAGCCCTGGATCTTTGCCCTCATCTGTCTTCACCTCCTCTATCTCTCCCTCCATTTGTCTTCACCTCCATTTCAGTAATGTTTCCCTCCCTCCGTCTCTGTGCTTCTCTCTCTTGTTTCATTTGTCTGTTGCTCATTACTTCAAGTTGTTGCTAATCATCCTCTTGTGATTCATCCAGCCACCTCCCCTCATGCCCCCATACTCACTTCCATCCATCTGTCCGTTCATCCGTCTGTCCATCCATCCATCCATCCCCGCTGTATAGGTTGTTCAATTCAATATTACACCAAAGTCAAAGCCTTTTATTTTCCTTTTATTTAATATCGGAGAGAATCCATCAATCAGAGATCAAGACGGAGGATGATTTCCAAACATCAAATGAGTAACGCATAAGAAAACATTCCACCTTAAAACATGTCTGTGAATGTTCTCATTCATCCAGGTCATTGTTATCTCTCTCTCAAATTGAATCGAAGGCAACTGGACTTGTATTTGTCTGTGGAAGACGTTTTGCCTCTTATCCAAGCGGCTTCATCAGTTCTTATGCATCGGTCTCTCTAGTCCTCACTAGTCTGAGGTCAGACTAGTGAGCTCCAGCAGCTCTACACCTGTGGCAGTTGTGGCAGTGAAGGTTTTAACGTGACTCTGTGAGCTGAACAAAAACCCATCCTGTGACTGTTTCCTCTGGTCAGTGAAGGTTTCATTATCCTACATTACTAGTGAGAGTGAGATGTCCAGCTCATGATGGACGATCCATCTGTCAGTCTTCAGCTGCCTCTATTGGTCCAGTTGCTGCAAGTATTTACGCATGTGCCCCTCTCCTCCATCATCCATCTCTGATCCATCCATTCCTCTCCTCCCTGCAGTCTCCTCTCTACTGCAGACCTCTGTGCTGTTGCTAATCACTCTTTCTCAGCTCAGCCTCCAGCTACGATTAATGGTTTTCATTTACACTCATTTGGAGGCAACACCTGTGACCAATGAAAGCAGGGCTCGGAGTAATTACGCCCATATTTGAACTGAGTAAGTGTGTGTGTGTGTGTGTGTGTATGTGTGTGTGTGTGAGAGAGAGACAGAGAGAGACAGAGAGAGAGAGAAGGAGAAACCAAAGCTATAATAGCTCTAACTTCACCAAAACACATACTCTCTCTCTCTCTCTCGCGCGCTCTCTCTCTCTCTCTCTGTGTTTTGTTGTTTGTGTGTGACACCAAACTGAGCTTCAAGTAATTACACTGATGCTTCAGCTGAACTGTGTTTTTGTCTGTGTGTTTGTGTAATTACTCTGATACATCACCTGAACTAGATGTGAACTCTCTGGTGGGGCTACTTGTCAGTCCCAATGGAGCCGTTATACGGTGTGTGTGTGTGTGTTTGTGTTTGTGTTGCCTTTGTACATGGCTGTTGGAGTAAAGGCTGCGTGTGTGTATATGTGCATATTTTCTCCTGCTGGAACTGTTGTGGTGTGTGTGTGTGTGTAGTAGTTGTCCTCATGAAAACCACACTGACTCACATAACATGTGTGTCACTATGTCAGAGTGTCCTGGTAATGATGATTAAGATGATGATGAATCTGTTGCTTCATGGTAATGTCCCATGTCCCCGATTTTAAGTACAGTATCGAACCGAGTGTCAGTGTTGAGCCAGTTCACACTGACCACACTTCAAGTTCAAAGTTCAGTTCATACAAATGTAAATGAACTGTTTCACATTCATTTTTTTCTCTATATAAATAGACCAGAACAAACCTCCCTCTTCCCTCCATCACCAGCCCATTTGAGGCTTTAAAAACTAATGCTGAGACTGTAGATAAGACACTGATAAGATCTGTGTAAGGAAATATCTGGCAGCACAATTCATAAAAACATGTTATTTTTCCCATCTGTCTTCACTTGTTTGTTCATAAAACTCCTTTCAACACTCAAACAAACTGACTTCAGTAGTGGTAGATGCGTCTGTACTGTCACTGGACTCACCTCTGATTCAATAAGTTTGAACTGCACCAATCACCCAATCAGTCTTTATGAAGAAAGGAGGAGGAGGCTTATCAGCACTGATGTCCTATATGTTTATGAAGAAGGTTAGCACCTGGTAATGTCGTAAACAGTGTTTAAATGTGGTGGATGCAGGGGAAAGATAAATTATGGCCTGTTTGGTTTTGCATAGTCCATCACACTGAGTCAAAAGAACTGACACTCCAGAAACAGAAATGAAACTTTTCTTTCTCTAGAAAAACAAACTGTGGTGTGATCACACGGTGGCTCCTCCTCCTCGCTGCCCTTGAGCAACACTGTGAACCTGTGGGCTGAAGCCTCTGAGTCTCACGCTGCTCATAGATAAACAAGAAGCTGCAGTGAACTGTATATTGTTTTATTCCCCCCCAGCTCTTTACAGTGAGATCTTGTGTAGTGCATACAAGGCCTCGGTGCTGCAGGTGAACGTCCCCGAGGATTTAAATCAAGAGCAGCTGAATCAAAAGCAGCTGCAGCCTCTGGTTGTTCAGCCGCAGGCTCGCCCCTGCAGGGACTTACACTGTGTCTCCTCCTGGAGCCTCATGTCGGATGATTGAAGTCCTATACCTGTGTAAAGCTGCTCCCATGAGATGCTGAGAGCACTGTGTGTGTGTGTGTGTCAGGAAAGGAAACTACATTTCCTAAGAAACCGGCTGTTGATTTAACAGGATAACATTTTTTTTCCAGTGCACACAGTAAATGATAAACATCCAGGCAGTATTCAAATGAATGAATTTCTGGCTCTTTATTAAATATTAATAAAGGAGCACACCTTTGGGACCTGCAGACAAAACAGTGGGGGAAACAGTGGAGGAGCTTCTCTCATTATTTACATAATAACTAACACAAAACTGTGACTTCCTGCTTCTCTGTCGGACAAGCAAAGTCTGAAATTAAAATGCTCTTTTCCTGGATATGAGCAATGTTCACTTTATGAATCCATTTTTCTTAACATTGTTGCCCAGAATATAATAACAACATTAATAATCAAGAGTAAATCAACACATTTTAAATGAATAATAATGTCTCAGTGACAATGATAATAACCAGGAGTGACAATATTTTTACCATGTGTTTAAGGTCTACATGGTAAATGATAGGTCGGCACATCTTCTGTTCTTTGAACTTCACTTTGAAGGAGTCATGTGTAACTGTTGTTTTCATAAATCACCTGAAACTGGAACAAAAGAAAAAAAAAAGAAGTTTAATAAAACTTCAGGGAAGTTTTTACATTCAAAGAACTTTTCTGTGCAAAGTTTCAAGTTCAGGCCCTGCACACACTCCAGCCTATGAAAGTTTAAAAAGGCACGTGTGTGTGTGTGTGTGTGTGTGCGTGTGTTTGCGTGCGTGTGTGTGTATGTGTATGAGAGAGAAGTGAGTGAGTGAGTGTGTGTGTGTGTGTGTGTGTGTGCGCATGGAGACTCAAGGAGGATTTAATGATAGATACTGAAGTTTAGGATTGTCCCCTGCAGTGCAATATCCTATAACACACACACACACACACACACACACTAGGTAGCAGCCATCCCCTGCAGAGCCATATCTTCTTCTGTATCTGACATTCCATGGCTGGATAGGTAGGAAGATACACACACACACACACACACCAGATAGTTGGGTCTTTCGCAGTGTCATCATCTTCACTCTGAAACCCTGCAATCCCTCTCTCTCTCTTTTGCTTGCTTGCCCTTGCTCTCTCATGCTGTCTCTCTCTCTCTTTTCCCCAAAAGATCAATTTTGGGAAATAAATGGCGGAGCTAAATGGAGGGACGACAATCTGACACAGGATCTGGACCATGCAGCTGCAGTTTTTCAAATGGTTACCCCCTCCCCTCCATCCTGTGGGGAAGGGCCTAGGTTGACTGCCACCATCGGGCTGATCTGATCCTAAGCGCTCTTCAAAACAGCACTGTGTGGCCGCTGCCCTGGATTTCCAAGCAGATGTGGACCCAAACCTCCGGTTTCCCTACGGAGCCAGATCAGCTTCATCGTGTTTCTCCTTATAACAGCCTTTATGAACTGGCTGTCCTGAAATCTGTGGGTGGGTGTTTTATGTGGGTGGTGTTTTCAGCACATACAGTGCAGAGGTCCATTCTGATGTTCTGCTGTGATCCACTCTGGGTCCTGATTACTGCCCCAGAGATGGATGGATGTTCTGCTGCTTGATCCTGTGGGTCATAGTGATGAAAAATTCTTCCTGAACAGCTCGGCAGCAACATGTGAGTCCAGACTGAAGAACCGCTCTCTGTGAATAATTCACAGAGATAAGTCCTCAAACTAACCTGAGATCTGCTGAACCAGCTTCTGCAGCACATTATAAAAACTTTTTTTTTCCCACTTACAACTATTAAAGGAGCTATATGTAAGAAATGTAGCAAGTAACCATAAAAACAGCCAATATGTCACTAGAGAGTAACAAATCATGTTAATTTGAAATACTGATCGAAATGACAACAGTAGTACAGCCAGAACATTCGCATTACATTTTTTTTTTGCAGCACGCAAATCATGTTTATGTTTTGATTTTGTGTTTTGGCCTGTTGCGCCACCCACTATGATCTTCCAGTGACTATGTCAGTAGAATTTCGGCATCCAGGTTGCCAGTTACCACTGAGCTGCAGCTACAAGCACTGCCGATTATGCATGACGTTACTAAAATAAAAAGACCTCGCTATGGCTGTAAAAAACGTCCTGACAAAAGCAGAAACAAAACCAGGATCTGCACAGGAGATGTGTTTGAAAGATGGAAATGGCTGAAAGCGGAGAAGTTGAGGACAGATGCTAGAGTGGCTAATTTCCACCTGGACACACACCTAGCTTTTTACACAATAATCTGTTTTCCCAGCGCATGTATACAGCTTTAACTGGTTCATTTCGTTCTACATAGTCGCGGTTCTGGTGGCATAGAGACTGTGTGAGTGAGTCTTGGGGTACCAGAGCCACAAAGCTGGTGCAGGGCAGAGGTTAGCATGTGGCTATCTGGCAACCTCATGTCTGATGGGGAGCAGGAGGGGAAACAACACATGGCAGTATTTTGAATTTGGCTGCAGCAACAGTTTTGGCCACAGTTAGTTAAACATGTTCGATTTGTGTAATGAAGAATTATTATTATTATCATTATTGATCTCATTATTACTATGATATCATTATTGATACTACTCCTACTACTGTCACTACGACGACTCCAGGGCCCAGTCGGGCAGAGAGACAGAACAAGAGTGTCGCCTCAAGTGACGCCTCAGAGGCGCTAACGAAGCTTTACCTCATTAATGAGCTTAAATCAATTAAGACAGAATGATCAATTTACCTCTGTAATTAGCCTGAGCATTAATGGTTATTACCACCAAACACATCTATTCCTCAGTTCTCTCGCTCTCTTTCTTCACCTCCACCCCATCCCCTCAGAAGACCATGCTCTTGATACTAAATGGGAAGTGTGCAATCAGCTAAATTGAATTTAATTGATTTAATAATTAGACAGATTTAAATGAGTCAATTAATGAGACCATTATAGAAGAATAGCTGTGTGTGAGGGGGGTTGGGGGTGGGGTGGGGTGTCCCATGGGTTTCAGGGGTTTATTAATAATAACAGGGATTTGAACGTCTGGGCTCCAGAGAGATGTAATCCCCCCTCCTCCCGTTTCTAACCCAGAAAGCTTCACTCCAAGGAGACTCAGTCTTCACAGCAGCTCCTCAGCTCCACTTTCTGTTGCTCAGTCATCAAGTGAAGCTGAGACCAGGGTCACCTCAGAGGGTCAGGAATCACACACCTGCTCTGTTATCATGGCCGTTTCATAACATGTGATGCATGTGTCCAGTGGGACGCTCCACACTCCACCACCCGTGACCCCCATCAACCACAGAGAAAACAAGAACACATCGTTAGAAATTAGTTTTCCTTCCATTACGGCGTTGTATAATAGTCTGAGGGTGCTTTTGTAGTGTGATGTCACAGTGAAGTTGACCTTTGTCCTTTTTTAGATAGAAAATGTCATTATTTCATTTTTCCATCTTAGAAGTTTGAGTTTTAACAGTTTTAACAGAGTGTCTGTACTGACTGAATTTCCTGCAGGTGTTGCCAATAAATCACTGTCTCAACAATGTTAGATCATACTGACCTTGACCTTTAAACACCTAAATCTACTTGGTTCATCTTGAGTCCAAGTGAATGTTTGTGTCAGTTGTGAATGAGTGCATCAAAGTTTGCTCCTTTTGGCTTCAGTGACATTATGCTGTCTTTGCTGCAGTGATCCTATTTTTTCCTTGAAGAATCCATTTTTATGTCTTTAATTACACAGAATCTCATTATGGATCCTGTCTCAGCATTAATGAAAATAATACAGATATAGGGGAAAGACTATGAGTAAATGTATTTAGTGACAAAAATAACTTTAGACAACAAACAAACAAAAACTTTCCCAAACTTGTTTTCCTCTCATTGATTCTTTGATTTTCTCTCTCCTGCTTTGGATTGATCACATCTCCTGTAATGAGACAGCAGCTTCACAGTTTTTCTCATCACAGAGCGACAAGGTAAAAAATATTAAGGACGCCCTCAATCAGTCTCTCATGTGGACTGTCAGTTTGAATAACTGCAGGGCACTCTGGGTAATAGGACAGCAGCAGTAATGGTAACTGATTGATATTTGAAGTGGCCATGAAACAGTGGCGCTGCCACACAAACAGATGCACAGTTCACATAAAACTGCACTCAACATATTCTGCTCCATCACCCTGAATGAGCCCCCTCCCCCATCACTAATTACAGGGATAGGGGGTAATATTCTTGGATAATGATGGATTAAACCTCACTTTACAAAGGACAACAGCTGTGTCATGTTAGATCTGCACCTGTTGAAATGAATCAATTGACCCAAACATCCACAAAAGAGTATCATCACCTTTGGTCTCATGTTCAGTATGTTCACACTGCTAACACAGTTAGCTGCAGGTGTTTACTAGCTTGACAGGTCAGAGGTCACACACAACCCCACACACACACACACACACACACACACACACACACTGTGATGACTGAAGTCGTTCAGAAGATGTGTCAGCTCTTTATTGATAGATCATCATTATTGTACATATTTAGATTATTTTAATTTTCAGTGTATATAATAACTTGTTCTGTAAATTACATTGTACAGTATCAGTTGAGTTTAATATATTGATCAATATTAATCAGTCATTACCAGTTGCAGCACTTTATTAACACTTAATTATTTCACATGTATTTGTAGGTGGGACGTTTTTGTGTGTGTGTGTGTGTACAGTGGTCTATAAGCTGTTGTCTACATTAGTGCGAGCTCGGCAGGAGGCCACAGCAGATTTTCTTTGATCCTCTAAGAGAGAGACAGAGAAATATTTGGAGTCAAAGTTTCCATGGAACAAAGTACACACACATCTTGTTTCCTAGGTCTGTCTTTGATGTCTGACTTACAGCTGTGTCAGATCTACTGTCAGGTGTGTGTGCGTGTGTGTGTGTTTGTGCAAATAATCTTGCACACAATATCCATACTCTGTACAAATGTCAGTGCTGTGTGTGTGTGTGTTTCTGTGTATGCCAAAGTTGCAGCAGTAAACTCAAACACAGCAGTGAAAACTTTACAAATAATCATGTTCTGTTTTCAAATGTTCTGTGTGCATCTCTGATTGGAGGAACATACGTTTCCATGGTGATGCTGTCGTGAGGTCATGTTCGCAGCTCTGGCTCTAGCGACTGTGTCCACACCAGAGGAGCTTCGCTAAAAACCACTAAGGTTCAATCGGACAGAACGATCAGAAGCAAAGACCTGCATGGATCAAATGAAACATATAGAAATATAAATAATATTAATTCCATTTTCTTTTCACATTATGGGGAAGCAAAGGTCAGAGGGTGGACATCAGTCTTTTCAAAAATGAGCATCTCAATATAACCGACAACGATAACTCTATCAAAATCCTGAACAGTGAAGCCTCGGAGCATTTAGGTCTGATCTGACATCAGAGTCCATCCTGTGGTTGGCTGAGTGACAAAAAATGGCACCAGTTAAAACATAAACACTCCATAGTGATTAATAATAGGTTTTAGGTTCATTATAAATCCTCCTGCAGAGTCATGTGACTCAGGTGTGAACACTGATGTCAGCGGGTTTTAAACAGTACAGTGTTTGTCAGTCACATGACCTTCTATGAATATACACTGTTATACTCTGTCAGTCACCGCTGAGCTCGAAAGGTTTGATAACCAGTCATGATTATTTATTTAATGGAAGCTGTGGGAAATGGGGGAGTAGTTTTTAAACATAATTAAGCAAGTGAAGTTGTAAAAAGGAATAAATCATTTAACCAGCTGTCACTGACAAACAGAGGAGTGGAGCAGAATTCAGATTCAAACAAAGAACCAGAGATACGTGAAGATATAAAGGACTTGAAAATCTGTTCCATGAGTTTTTTCACTCATACATATATATTTATATTTATTTACATGCAACATTTTAAGGAGTCAAAAGCAAGTAGGTTTGATCTTTCAACTGAAATCAAAGCGCAATGTCATAACTGTAAAGGTTCAAAGTTTAGTCACATTAACTAATCAAACAGTGAAGAAGAGGAAGACGAAGATGATGATTTCTTCACTAGCAACAAATCCAGTAGATCTTAAATAATAACAAACTGTTAAAACACAACGGAAACAGAGGATAGAGGCTGAGATAACATTTACAGATGTTGTTTCTAATTATAATTATTGTAGTTCATCCAATTTCAGAGTTTCGTGTCACCTTTACATGTTCTTGGGTTTCTCAAAGTTGGATTCACACACTTACTTACCACACACACACACACACACACACACACACACACATAGTCATCCTCCCCCTCCTCCTCTCTGGGATTCCGTCTCATTGTCTCTCTCCGTCCCTCAGCCCCTCTCTCTCTCTCTCTCAAATCTAATTTGTTCTTTTATTTTGGCAGAAAGCCAGAATGTCCTGCACCTCCTGCTTCAGGCTGTGTGTGTGTGTTTTAACTCTCATAACCTTGAACCTGTGTGTTGTTGCAGGCGGCTCTGGGGAAGTTAAATTCTCGGCCAAATCTACAGTGGCCTGTGATTGGCTGAGCTGCGGATCCGCGGCCTTTAATTGGTTCAGATGGTGATGAGGGACGGTGGAGCTGCCAGAGGAGACAAGGGAAGGAGAAGGAAAGATGGAGAGATGGAAACATGTTCATAGAAAGAGAAAAAAAGAAGATGAAAGTGAGAGAAAGAGTAAAGGAGACAATTAAAAGTACAGTGTGTAACTTATTTAGCTTTTTATTAACAAAAATCAAATATTTCATAAATATTGCTTGCTTTCATGAAGGCAAATGCTTTTATAAACACATATTTACCGAAGTCTAATCACAATCGCATACAAATGAAAGCTTCCTTGTAGCTTAGAATGAGTTGTTTACAAATAAGAGGCGGTGCACCTACGGTAGCCGAAGGGGACAAACTCGGTTCTTTTGCGTCTTACCTGTAAATCCCCATGTGTTGTCGGGGGTGAGGAGGAGAAGCAAGCAAAGACGACTGTGTTGGTGAAAGTGCCCTGCGGTTCATTCTACTTGCCATTTTCCCTTGAAATGGAGGACCATGCAGACCCTTTGCCCCGTGAGAGGGAAAGCAAACCACCTAAGAAAAGAAAAAGAAAACATGACCGAGATAAAAGGGAAAACGATTTCACTCTGTTATTTGGTTACATTGTTCAACCAGATGCCTTATATGTCTTTATTTGCTTTCCATTAAGATGCTTAAGAAGGAGCTGGTGTGAAAAGGAAGATGTAAAGTCTGACCTTCGACATGAGCCATCAGCCACTCTGAGCTGAGGACTGTCAGCCATGTGGGGTCTGTAGCAGCAGGTGTAACTCATGGCCCTTGAAGTTCCTCTATCAGCGTGGCCTCTGTTGTTATTCTCCTCTCCCTCTTCATCCATGCCTTCATCCATTTTTCATTAGTAGCTCCATCCTAATGCCGACACACTCTGTTCAGATGGGTGATTGTTCTAACGCGTCTCTGTTCCACCAGTCAGTCCCTCCACTCTGCTGTGTCTATTATTACTTACCCAGAAGGCAACACTGTGGCGCGGGCGAGAGCAATTTAGCGCCTTTTAATGCAAAGTGTTTACCAATGTGTGGGAATCAGCGCGATCGATGGAGCATCCCTGTTTCTCTAAACGTCTTTTAACACTGCGCTCGCTCTCAGGCCTGTAATTGTTTCTCTCAGTTTTGTGGAAAATCAATCCAGCAATGATTAGATCCCCCACCCCTCCCCTCTCCACCCCCTCCTCTCTTAAAGGTCCCAGCTTGCTCCTGGGTAATATGTAAACATAATGTTTGTCAGACCTGAGTATCACGACAGCACCAAGGGCTAAATATACATAAAGTTATATACACACACTGTATATATATTTTCATTAACTATATTTAAATATAGGAATGTGTGTGTGTCTTGTTCAGTCAACCCCACCAGTCAACAGCATAATAAACATGATGTTTAAAGGGGCTTTCCACTGATATCACACAGGGGGATCAGCTCATTTGTCATAGTTTGTCATCAAAATGCATTTTATTTGGCAAAATGACGTGCAGCCCAAGTGGGCCAAGCGCTTGTTTCCTCCTGGACTCTAGGTTTCATATCCAACAGGATTGCCCGATTGTCCAATGCTGCTTCCACATCTGTAACAATGCTGGTGCCTGCACACAGAAAATCTTGCAGCTGTCAGGAGAATAAACAGCTGGAATCGTCTCATACATGGAAGTATAAGGGCCAGAATTGAACCAGAATTGGGCCGGACTTTGGCCAGATTTGGGCCAGTCTGGGTTGTTTGAAGTTTTCTGTGTTTCAGATTTAAACAACCAAAAAATTATGATGGAAATTCTGCAAGCCTGAAGAACATGGGTGGGGAATGTGTTTTCTCTTTGCTACTGAGTGGCTGAATCAGATGGTTTGTTTGTCCAACTGAAATGAAAAGTGTGAATATTCATATTCTACTTTTAACCACAGTGAGGTCTCAAATTTTCTGTGGTGATTCACAAGACAGGAACAGAGGAAGTGAATTCAGTACTGTTTTTTTTTTTCTTTTTTCCAGATACATTAACCAGAATTTGGTAACTTTAACACATTAGTTATTTGATTTTTTCAAATAATTCATTGATTGATTATATTGATCTAGATAAATGGAGCAATTACTATAAAAAATCATTTCTGTCTTGTTTCTAAATCCCTTGATTTGATGCTCAGTCATGTAAAACTACTATATTTTGTCCCTGTTGAATTGACCAATTATAACAAGCGACGTTCCATTAAATTAAGATGAGACTTTACTCATCACTCAGTGGGCTACATACATCAGCAAGTATCAACAAATAAAATGAAATGTGCATTTAAACACAGACTTTGTTGTAAAACAAATAAGAATGGCGACTTAAAAATGAAACTTCGTCTGACAACATAGAAACTGTCTCATTCTAGATTCTATGACACAGACAAAGCTTGTGACCTTGTGGCTCATGACCAGTGGTGTGACCTGATCACTCATCCACATGCAGCATCAGTTGGTGAATCTGATGTTTCAGTCCAGGAGAAGATGAACAAGTGGAATCAAATGTATTTTCTTCTTAGTCTCTGCTTGATGTCCCACACACACACACACACACACACACACAGCGCACACACACACACAAGTGCACACACACACACACACCCTCCCTCTCTGTTTCTGGCAGTCAACCTGATGTGAAAAACACACTCCTTTTTGACTGCTTCAAATCACATGGAGCCTCAGCTTCCACCATCTCATCCATCTGTATCTGTTTTTCTGCTCCTTCACACCAGTGGCTCCACAGGACCCTGGGAAATGTGTGTGTGTGTGTGAGAGAGTGTGGGGAGGTTGTGATTTTAAAGACGCCCTGAAAGAATCTGGCAGAAATCTGCTGATTAGTTGGAGAGGGTCTCCTCCTGTGGCTGGAGGTGCTGGGTTGTTCTGGATGGAGCTACATGTACGAAATCAGCAAATAGCACTGATATATTTCTGTTTTTAAAACAGTGGAGCAGGAAACATTAACTCACAGCCTGAAAGACACAGCCCTTTAAAGCCTCAGTTATTTGCCCTGAAGACGCATCTCTTCCTCTTTGAAGCCTGAGAATCGCAGCTAAACGCTCAGTTTGCTTCAGATTTCAACTCCACAGAGTCTGAAGAGCCGACTATTTATTCCCCCTCTATGCTGCAAGAGAGGAGAGGATTCTCCATCCTCCCATCTACATGACCTTCTTTCTCTCCGTGATTGTCTCCAGGAGCTTTCAGAGCTGTGACTGCAGGACGTTCAGGGTTTTTCAGTATAAAAGCTCTGGAATAATGCCTGTAAAATAAGTCTTTTCTGGCAACATGGATCTCCCCTGAGGACAGGACGACTGGGAGGGAGGGGGAGTGAGGGGAGGGAGGGAGGGAGGCATAATTGAAGGAGCCTTTGAGGATTTTTGAAATGAAGCAAAACTCAGGCAAAACCAAGTGTGTTGGAGAAATTTTCTACTTTCTTTTTCCCCTCCAGTTTTCTATTGATATGCTGCACGTTCTTTAGAGGACGGCATGTAAATGTCCGGTGTGTGCTGTAAACCCAGGTGTTAAATAGGATGGTCAGAGGTGGGAGGAGCCAAATGTTTCTGCACCTGCTGGTGTTACACTCAAATCAAAAGCTTTGTTGGCCAGAACACACTCAGAACTATCACATAATCGTTTAACCCAAGTTAGTGTGGTGTAGCTCATTGTGTGTGGCCCCAGGCTGTGTGTGTGTGCTACACAGTGCTACCCTGCGCCCCCTGACACAGCAGGGTGCATAGAGAGGTACAGACGGTGAAAACTCATCACGGATGGACGTCCTTATCAGAAAACAGAGTTGGTGAATGCGCAAGAGATCTTTAATGTTGCAGAAACAAACAGGAAATCTATTCTTCTGATTCCTGCAGTAGATAATGTGTGGTGGCTCCTGTCAGGGGATGAAATTGATGCAGATGGAAGAGAATCAATCATTTGATATCGAGTATCTTGTTTTCATAATCATTTGAAGAAGAAGAAAATAAAATGTATTAATCACACAGGCCACACAGTGACTTCCAAGACTTCCTGGATGTTGAGACAGCAACCAGGATTTGAAGCTCTTCATCAGTGGTTTAAGGAGGAACTATGCAGGATTTTCAGCTTAACTCTGCTACATTTTTACCTCAATTAAACAGCTCCGGAGTAATTGTGATGGTTAAATAAATGACTTGTATCTTGTTACAGGGAGAATGGAGGCTCTCTGCCTTCCACCTAGCGTCTTTTGGCCGAAAACCAACCTTGCAACATCAGTGCCTCCAACCCGGTGCCTCCCAGCTCTCGCCCCATAACCAAAAACTGGCCTTTGACAATTTGCTCCAATGTTGGAAGTTAAAGTTTTCTCCAACTTCTCCAGGATTTGTCTTGAATGAAACAAACCCAGCTCCATATAATGTGATTTAAATGTTGACTTAGATTTTCAGTGGCTCATGTCTGATTATGATTCTGTCAGACATATAATTTTTTGTCAGACTACCCAAGCCTGAAAGACGAAGAATAATAAAGTGGAGGAATTATTTAGCGCTGGCGCAGGTTGGTGTGTGAGAGCAGCCGAACAGTCCAGAATTCATACAATACATAATAGATCCTACTTTATTTTTCTAAATTGGATGTGATTGCCTGTTGCTGCTGATTAGCATACAAGCCCTGGCAGCGCCACAATAGAAGCTCTGTCTTCAGGGCTGTGGGCTAAAGGGAAGCTCTCTCTAAAAACATGTCTCAGAAGAAAAATGTCAGTTTTACTTTACTTTTAAGTTTTTCTCCTAAACCAGACAAACGCTGTAAAAACCAGAAATCACACTGATCAGAACTCAGTGGTGCTGTTGAAGTTGTAGCAGCACAGAAGTGAAGATAATAATGATATACTGACATGTTCAAGGATGATTTATATGTCGAGTGTGTGGCTCTTCACTTGTTGATAGAGTGTAAGCTTTAAAGTGTGTGTGTTCTATCTCTAGGCATTTGCTGCTGTTGTATAATCCTGCATCCTGCATGGATGCACTTGCTGATAATTGTTTCTGTTTCATGTTTTGTTTTGTTTTTTGTTCTTTGTCAGTGAGTCCATGGAGTTTTAGGAGGAACAATACGGTTTTCGTCCAGGTCATGGAACACTGGACCAGGTTGAGGGTTCATGGGAGTTTGCCCAACCAGTCCACATGTGTTTTGTGGACTTGGAGAAGGCGTTTGACCGGGTCCCCCGTGGCATTCTGTGGGAGGTGCTTATGGAGTATGGGGTGCGAGGCTCTCTGCTAAAGGCTGTACGGTCTCTGTATGACCGGAGCAGGAGCTTGCTAGTAAGTTAGACCTGCAGTGCATGTTGGACCCCAGCAGGGCTGCCCTTTGTCACTGGTTCTGTTTTTTATTTTTATGGACAGAATTTCTAGGTGCAGCCAGAGGCTGGAGGGGGTCCAGCCAAAGCCACATCTCTGATTTTTGCAGATGATTTTGTCCTGTTGGCTCCTTTGAGCCAGGACCTTCAGCGTTCACTGGGTCCGTTTGCAGCCAAGTATGAAGCGACTGGGCTGAGAATCAGCACCTCCAAGTCCGAGGCCATGGTTCTCGACCAGAAAAAGGTGGTTTGCCCCCTCCAGGTCGGAGGAGAGGTTCTGCCTCAAGTGGAAGTGGAGGAGTCTGTGTTTGTCTCATTAATATTCATGTGTCAGTGTGTGATTCTGCTTGAACTTTTCTTCACCTGCTGAAATTATTGTCATATTATAACAAATATCAAGAAGTAAATAATGAATCATGTTAAATTTGTTTGGATTATTTCCTTTATCATCATCAAATCACTCAGTTAAACTCTGTTGTTCCTTAGCTGTTGCTTGGCTCTGTTGAGACCTAAGCAAAGAAGAAAAGACTGTTAAAATCATTGACAGGCTGTTGATCCCTTGTTTCCTCTGTGAACACCAGTACACAGACCGCATGAGCCCCCTCCCCTCACCCACATCTGGCCTTTCCACTGCGTGCTCACCCTCCCTCCCCCTCACCCCTCTGGCTCTTCGCTGGGCATTAACTATTTAAATTGTTTGCCTTTTTTTCACGCCAATTGTAATATGGCTTTCAGAAATGTAGTAGTTAATGAGTTTCTACTTTGGGGTGTTCCCATCGAGACAACACAGGAATAGATCTCTCTCCTTTCTACTTCGCTCCCTCCCTTCTTTTCGTCAGCTTTCTCTCTTTTTTCTCTCTCTTTCTTCCTGTTCTCCTTCACTGGCTCTCTGACAACTGGCCTCTTATTCTTTCATTAGCAGAAAATACACAGAGTGAAAAAAATGTATGAGGGAGTCATTGTCTGTGTGTGTGTGTGTGTGTGTGTGCGCACCTTGAGGGCTTAGTGCAAATGTAGAATGTGCTGTTAATGAGAAAGCACTGAGCTAGAAAACTAAACACGCTCGCTAATCTCTGCTCGTCTTTTCTCTGTGTTTTGTGTGTGTGTGAACACGTGAGGCTGTTGCACATCAGTCTGATGGCTCACTGTAAAGGAAACGTCACACTCTTCTACACATTCACTACTGACCTCAGAGATGTCGGTCAGGACTTTGTGATCACCAGTGATGACAACCTTTCTTTCATGCCAAAACTCAAATCAGATCAAATTGCCACAGTGTCTCTGGAGACATGTCCTACCTACCTGCTGTACATCAATACATAGTTCTCATTGAGTTCTATGTGAACAACCACTATAATATATAGGCTTTGCATTAGTTTGATGATGGCTGTGTTAACACTGAGACATTTCAGTTTAAAAATTGTGCATTTTCCAGACTTTTTGAGCCCAGAAAACAGAGAGGTTTGGAAACACTGCTGACTGCATTTTATTTGGAAAAATCTGGGTCGTGTGATTTGGAGACGATGGGGTCAATGCCCTGGTCTGATCAGCCATCATGTTGTGCAAGGCTTGCACATGCTAAGTGCAGCTGATGATGGGTTTACAGTCCCGACTCCTTTGGATGTTTTAAGCTGACTGTCCTCAGCCTCATGACACAACATGACGTGTGTGTGGGTGATGATGCATTTAAACTCTATAGGAACTGAGAGTATTCTGATGTTTTGACTCTGAGTAGTTTGATCAACTCTCAGATCTGTTCCCGTGCATGCTGACAAGGGAGAGGACAAAGAGAGGGAGAGAAAGTGCTGACAAAGTCATCTCTTAAGAGAAAAAAAAGCCTCTTCTATTGTCCATTTGACAATAAGTAATAATTTTCTGCAATTGAGAATTTAACTGGATTTTTCTCATCACTGATGCAAATGAAGCATCAGAAAGATTTAGTGCAGACTGAGCCACGGTGAAATGTTAGTGTTTTCAGACCATAGATCAGACTGACTTTTGAGCAAAAACACAATTTTATCAACAGGTTTGATGCAAAATATGTAAGAAGGTAAGGGAGGAGGGGCGGGGTTGGGGGGTAACAGAAGAGGGATGGTGAATGGATGAAAAGGTAGAGAGAGACAGTGCTAAAAGGGTGGGGTGGAGGGGTCTTATGGGCTTGAAAAATGTGAGAAAGCAGCACAGAGGGAGACAGAGATTAGAACAGACAGCAGACAGAGGCCGACACAACACAGAGAATAAATCAGTCATAAAGATGTGAGCGGGATGAAAGACGAGATGAACACAGCTCAGTCGTCTTGTCACTGATTTGCTCCGTCAGTCAAACTTGTCTCAGTCGACTCTTTAAAAATGCTACAAATAGCTGAAGGTCCCTAACAAGCTCAGAGCCTCCATCTGAACCTGCAGAGAGCAAAACGTCCTTTTCAGTCTGCTCCCTCATAACCTGTGTGAGTGTGTGTGTGCGTATGTGTAGCCGTGGAACCAGCCACCAGACCAGGGGTCAGAGCCTGAGTAACTTAAAATAACTTAGAGAAACTATAGAATAAATAAATTGACAAATTTTATGTTGTCAAAGGTTGAAAATATTTAAAACACCTCTATGTATATGATGATATTTTTTATACAGTATGACAGGTTGGGACCATATATGTGAACGATACACATTCAATTATGCATGAACAAATACATACATATCTACATACATGTCTGTCTGATGTGTATATGCATATATACATAAACATAAATATATACACTCTGACATGGATTCATATTAAAGTTACATCTGTCAGTACATTAAAGGAGACATATTATGCCCCTTTTCCACAGATTGAAATAGTTTCCAGGTGTCTTAAAGACATGTCTGTGACATGCTTCTGTCAAAATACCACGAGAATCAAACATCACAGCTCTTTTCATCTGCTCAAAACAGCCCTGTTCAGAACGGTCTGTTTCAGTGCCCTGTCCCTTTAAATGCAAATGAACCACTGCTAGCCCCGCCCCACCCCTTCTACCGGTACCAGGTAGGGGTGGTATTATGCAAATTTGAAAACTAATTATCGGACAACCAAGGGAACAGCTTGAAAAACCACATGGATTTCAAGCTGTGGAGCAAATTACAGATTTTTTTGTCAATTCTCACATTTTGGGGCCAGAAGACAAGACAAACACCAAAATATATGTTAAAGAGCCTTCAAAAAGTGATATTTCCATAATATGTCATATCACATTTAGATATGAGATGTTTGTATTATACATTTTACATAAATACTACATTATTATCAGATTCAGAATGAAGTTTTAATTTTAAAGTCAGTAAATAATATACATTTCAGAACATTACTAATTAATTAAAGCTAATTTTTAAAAAAATGTGTTACTAAATATTGATAATGATGAAAAATAATTGGAGGTTTAGCTGTGATCAGTTCCTGTTGGGATGAAACTGATGAGCAGCTGATTAAAAACTCTGATTCTCTTTGAGCTTCTTTTTCTTCTTCACTTTTCCCCCATCTGTTTTTTTTTCTTTTTGGTTTCTCCCACTCTTACCCTTCCCCCGTCCTCCCTTTTTTCTCTTTGCCCTTCACCCCTGTCTCTTGTTCTCTGACCCGCACATTTGATTCCCTGTGATTTCTTATCGGAGACACAGCGATCTCACTAATGGAGATTTAAATCACTGGTGGCACTGAAGCTAAAAAAAAAATCATCAAATCAGTGACTCTCCCTCCATCTCATTCACTTTCTGAATCTCTTTTCTCCTCCACATCATTTTTCTGCCGTCATTTTATTTCAGTCACTGCAGCTCATGCGGAGCTTGGAGCAACATGTACATTTTCTGCAGGTTAATTTAAATCCCATTTTCTAAAACAGGATTTGTAGCTCAGCAGCAGGATCACAGGTGTTTTCTCTCACCTGTTTGTGATAGAGAAGCTTGTTACAACCAAACAAAATGTAACATTTAAAATAAAAATAAAATAATATATGAAACTTGATAGAAATTATTTAAATTATTTTATTGTGTTTATTGACACTGATCAGTCTTGAGTGCAGTCCACACAGACATGTATGTTTGGCATATATCTAAATATGTTTCCATCCTAAAGCTGTCTATTGGTTTTACCTCTGGCAGCATCTTATTGAATACATCTATGCAATATAATGTATAATTAGTTGCTGTGTCTGACGATGGTGATGAGTTTGTCTCTAATTCACATTTTCTTCAAACTTGTTCTGTTTTTGGTGAAACGAAGCAAAACAAAGGAGTTGATTAGGAGGAGGAGGAGGAGGGGGAGGAGGAACATATGGTCCTGTTCCTCAGTTTCTCTCATTTGTCTTGCTTCTACATTTGTCCCACAGACAGGTGAGAAACAGAATAATGAAACAATGTCATTGCAAAATTCTCTACAGCTGTCATCTTGTCACAACGTCTCAGTGGCACTTTGACGGGACGTCTTCAAACTCACTGCAAACATTCGCTTGGACTCATGGACGAACTCATCTGTGGTTGAAAGTCAAAAGTCAGTGTGACCTCAGAACAGAAACACTTTTTAGCCCTGTCAAGACTTCACAGATTTACTATATTTATAAATCTAGATGGTTCTAGATGCCACTGCCTTCAGCCACCTTTTTATGACTGTGGCTCTCCGTGTTAAGAAGATGGCGTCAGGTGGTTTCATCCAGCAGAAATTTTGACCATGAAGCACAATTTCCTCTAGGCAGTGATGGCTGATCTATGTCCATCTTCTCCTGGCTTCCAGCTCAACTCCTTCCATCTGTTCCAAAGCCAGCAGGAGCTTTTCCATTGCCTCCTCTGATTTGTTAGGTACACATCTCCTCTTCCTTAGTGCTGTCCCCAGAGCTGTGATGGATGTCCACAGAGACTGAGCTGGGAAACCTCCACTAAGAATACCCAGACCTGCTATCCTTTATCTCTTCACTCTGTCTGTCACTTGAGGTTCTTGCTCTTTGAGGCCTCATCACATCCGTCTTCCCTGGTTCAATCAGGATGTTCTTTTTTGCATCCTCAGACCATATGACGATGTCCAGTCTGAGGGATGTTAGTACGACTTGGGGAGACTGAGGCTTCCCTCCCAAGTCACCCTCATCTCCTGCGAGTGTGCAGTATGTTCTCTGACACTGAAGTGACTGACACTTGGCTAACCCTAACCCTAATCCTTTCCATTTCCTCTGGCTGCAGGACGGTGGCCAAGCTACAGCAGACGTCACGTCCACCAGCAGCCAACACGTTCAATATTTAACCTCACTGTGCTGCACTGTGCAAAATGAAATGGGACAGAAAGTGTGTGTGTGTGTGTGAAAGACAGAAAGAGTGAGAGATTAGGTACTTGTGTGTGTATCTCAGTGTGTGTCCATTTTTGTATGGGAATTATAGAATAAGTGAGCAAGATAAAGAATGTGTGTGTGCTCGACTATCTGTGTGTGTGTGTGTGTGTATGGTAAGCGACGGATAGCTCTCGGGGCTGATTTTCCCCGATTCGTCTCACTGATTGTTCACATCTGTCTGCGTCTAATCGCTGGAACGTACATTTTCATCCCAACAAGAAAAGCGCCTCATTTTCTCTTTTCTTTCCCTCCATCCCTCCATTCAGCACTGAGCCGCTGTGTCTGCCGCGCATGACGAATAAAGGCCATTTTCTTCTGATACACACACATACACACAGATATACAGACAAGCACAAGACGGCAGATTTCAGCTCTCTCACACACACACAGACACACACACGTGCGCGCACACACACACACACACACACACACACACACACACACACACTATAGATATAGATGATGTTTTGTTTTCTGATGAACTTTGTGAACTATGTCCTGACCCGGACTCTTCCCCACACTGCTCCTCTGTCTTTTTAATTCGGACTCTGTTTTTATCACTGACTGCTTAATCACCTGCTCTGCTCACGATGCTTCTTCCTCATCAATAGGAACCCGAACCTGTGCTTCTGCACACCAGGTCTGACATTTAATCAACTGTTCTCTTTCTTCAGACAGTTGATTGGTCAAACTGTGTGCTCTTGATTGGTTGGAACAAAAACCTGCAGCCACACCGGCTCTTTGTGGAATGAGTTGCCCAAGCTTGTCTTAGAGGAAATGTAATGACCGACAGATTATGTTTTACCACCATCACTACCTCCACCTCTATGTTTACCACAGCCTAGAAATGTCACATTACTTCCTGAAAAACTGCCTCCTCCTCCTCCTCCTCCTCCTCCTCGTCCTCCTCCTCCTCCTCTTCTTGTCTGAGGTTTGACGAAGCTTCAGTCCTTCACCTTCTGTTCTTCACCTGACTCAGCAGATGGTGTGTTAAAACGAACCATCTGCGGAGGCTTTGTAGGAGATTTCGGGAAATGCCAGGCACTTAAAGTGAAATGCTTTGCAGCTGATTGGATGAACCATCTGTCCATCATATGACATTGTAGGAGTGGTAAACAGGAAGCACATGATTAGAACATTAATCTGCAGTCACAACAGCAAGCTAGAGTCTGAGGAGCACTGATATCCAGCCTAAACCTGGGCTACATACTTACAGTTTAAAGATGAAAACACACACATATATACAGCAGAAAACGACATTAAAAGCAGTTGCGCTTACAGAGGACAGATATGTGTGTCTCTCAAGACATTGTGCTACTTTGTCTGCACAGACCCACACACAGTGTCAGACTGAAGTTGGTTGATGCTCCCTGAAATGGGAGATAAAACCCAGCAATTCGACTTTTTATTTTTGCATCTTTAAACAAGTCAAATTCCATCATAGGTTCATAATAAACCTACAAAATAAACCTTTAAGTGTTTGTTGCTTTAAACTGCTGCAGAATCACAGCATGAACCCGACGCAGAAACTGATCATCAGGGAATAAAGGAATGAAAACGTTGATTAGACCAATGCAAAGTGGCTGCGTGATGAGCAGCTGCTGAGCAAATACTCACAATATCCAAGGGCCAAAACAATGAAACACAGTTTGTGGTCTGAGACGATTCAATCTCAGGTTGTATGCCCTCTTTCTCTCTCTCTGTCTCTCTCTCCCCCTAAATAACCCTCCACTGTTCCTTCTATATCTCCATCTTTCTCTTCACATAATGAGCCTGGTGCAGCTCTGCTTTCCTGCCATCTTTTTCTGTTTTCCTCCATTTTTTTTATTCCCCTCTTTTGATTATCTCTCCTTTTTCATTCTCCTCCCAATATGTTTTCCCTCTCCGCTCTGTCCTCTGCTCTTTTTTTCACGTCCTCTGTGGTTTGTCTCTGTCTTTGCTTAATGAGCCTCGTCCTCCTCTCTCCCCTCTTTCTCTCTACCTCTTTCCCACATCCAGGTTTATACATTTTCTCCATTCGACTCCTCTCTCCCTCCATCTTTTCATCTCTCTCCATTCATTTTTCTTTCCTCATCACTATGTTTTTCTTCTATTTCCTCTCTGAGTATATTTTTAGTTTGTCTTTTCTCTCCAGCTTCCCCTTTAACTTCTCTCCCTCCCTTTCCGTCCAACTTTCCTCCCTTTGCATTCCTCCCTCTCTCTCTAATGGCCTGCCCTTTGCTGTCTGACCACAATAGTCTTAGCATTTGGATTACTGTAATGGGGCTTGCATCACCCTCATATGATCAGCCATCTGGGGTTAGCTGCCTTTTAGCATCCAGTTAGTATCTCCCCAGCAGAATCGACTGAGAAAGCTAAGCCGGAAAAAAGCACTAATCTCCAAGCACTAGCCATTGTCAGTGTCCCTGACGGCCTCTGTGCTAAATGGGGGCTAATTGATGTTGCCGCCTGCTTATTGTCGGCCTTGGGAGGAAGCGGATGATTGTCGACTGTGTATATGTAGGGGAAGTGATGTGGTGCGGAGGACGCCTGCAGTTGGGGGTCGCAATTTCAGGCCTTGAAATTACTGAGCTCAAAGGCAAATAAAGGAAGTGAGATGACTTCGGACAACAATGTCTGCCACATCATTAACACCAATTAGCGGCTTATTCATACCGCAGTATGTCTGTATTTAAAGGTCGATATAGTTTAAAGGTAGACGTCCGTGTTTCTTCGATACTTAAACATGTATTAATAAGAGCAAGACCTGCTTCATATTCAAAGCCTCGGTCTACAGAGAAATTAACTCAGACTGTAAATAAAGATTTCTGAAGCTCAGAGCGAGCTTCTTTGCTGTCGACATCTTGGCAGTGTCTGACTCCACTCCTAACTCCCTGTAAATCCAAGAATGAGTAAAGAGGCACTGCCCTTATTCCGCCATAGTGGTTTTAAAGTTTACAAAACAGGTGAGTTCAATAATCAGTCAACATGAAGGAGGACTTAAGCTGTAGAAACCAAAACCTTTATTGTATCAGGCTGAAAACACGTTTTATTTCTGCTGTGAAGTTGGACATTTTAACATGAGAATCCATGGGACTGTTAGAGACACTCTAGTGGTCAGTAGAGGAACTGCAGATTCAGAAGTTGATGGTTGGTGGAAACTACACTGAGATCGATTTGGGAGACGAATAGAACACAGTACATGTGCTATTCTTGTGTGAGACTATGTGTATGTGAGTATGTGTGAGTATGTATGTGGCAGCAGACAGCCACCAAGTTATTCTGCTGTAAACAGGTTATCCAGCCCTGTGAAGTCATTTCCACACATCTGTAACAGCTGTAACAGCAGCTGCACTCAGTGGATTTAAACACAGAGAGAAGGGAGCAGTGCTTTCTTATCTGTCAGCCTGCAGCACTGCCAGGCCAGCTGATAACTCACATACACACACACCTATAACTTAATGCCAGTGACAGATGAATGGCCCCTGTTGTGGCAATTCAATGGTCTGATAATTAAACAAACAAAAGAATTATTTCCATCCAGCGTCAGACAACTGTGTGTGTGTGTGTACTGGTCTGTGTGGCCCATTAATAGGCTCATAACTCAGTTTTTGCTGTTTTCTACAGATGAATATGTGTGTGTGTGTGTGTGTGTGTGTGTGAGAGAGAGAGAGAGAGAGAGGGAGAGAGAGAGCCCGAGGTGATGTGTAGATCATTTCACAGCAGTGAACAACAGTTTACTGATTCATTTTCATGCAGCGTGTTTCTATGAAGGTTTGGAAAGTTCCACTGAATACGAACAAACAGACTTTAGGACTTAAAAAAAAAGGTTCTTACATGACCTCAAATGTTAAACCTTAAACCCGTGGATGTCTTTCCATCTGGATCCACTTCCATCTCTCGTTCCTCTTATTATCTCATATTGCATATCTCCTGATTGAACTGCTGAGTAGACAACCTGCCTCTTGTTTATGCTGCACACACATGCTGAGTGCGCTTGAATGGTCGTGTGATGAGTTTTCTGGTTGATTCATATGATGGAGATGTAGGATATGGAAGCTGACCTCAGTCATGTCTGTGGTCCCCACATTTCAAAATCCTTTCAGATTTGAACATTACCTAGTGTGTAGCCAGAACGAGGTGTGTGCCTCTTCCCTTTCCGCCCAGTTGTTCCTCATGATTATTACCCACTGAATTTTGGTGATGACTTTGTTTCTTTTGTTTGACCACCTGCAGAACTATTTATCTTCAAAAAGTTGAACCTTGTCTTGTGTGTGCATTGTGAGCCTGACAGTCAGCGTGGATGAAACATAAATGCACCACCCTGAGCTTGGATGTTTGATTCATTGATCGATTGATAATCAAATCAAATCAGTCGAAGACTGAAGTGACTTTTGACTTCTCCTGAGGCTGAAATGTTACAGCTGAGGAAATCAATGAATTTACTGCTGCACAGGAGGAAAAGAAGGATTTTTTTTGTTCTTTTATTTGCCCTGAACTGTCAGATGAGGTCATTGTGAATGACAGCAAGTCATATGAGTGGTTCAGGTCTGGGGGCCGGTACAACTTTACAACAACAGGATGGAAATCAACAACACATTCCTAGCCTGTTATCATCTCGTCCAGGTTTTACTCACTAGACTGGTTCCATCCAGTTTCTTTTCCTCCGCTCGGAGAATCTCCATGTCTTTCATCTGTGGAGGGCGACCGAGACGTCGACGTCTCCTTTCATCTCACCTTCGCCTCCCATCAGCCCGGACAGAGAGGAGTGTGAGATCTTAACAGCTACTGAAGAAGAAAGGTTTCCACACCCCCCCCCCCCAAAAAAAAATGTTTGGCAGGTTCTGGACCAAACAGGAGAAATGAAGTCTCACACTGAACCTGTACTCGTCTGTTTGTATTATCATTTAAATTCACTGTTGCTGTGCAGCGTTTTCCTACGTCAGAGCTCCACAGATCAACACTTCATACACACTGACGACAGGCGACATATTGTAACAGCTAATGGGGATTATCATAAACATGTTCAGTCTTAAAGGCTGTTTGGCTCCGACCCAAATCAGCCATGTGTTTGACTTCAGACGACTGTGGACTGTGATCATCAGTCACAGGTGGCAGCAACCACAAAGCAAAACAATGCAACCCTCAGTCCAAACAGCCGACGCCTCCTGATATAATCACTGTGTTTGCGACGGGGGGAACCCACGCACGCCGAGCGCACCATCAAACACAGGGTCCGTCTTCCTGCTCCACCACCACCATCACCACCACCCTGAAGCAGAAGATGATGTGTGGCTCCATCTGTCACTGTGAGCAGGCCACAGCTGGAGGGAGGAGACGAGACCCTGATCACAGGAAGTGTAACGTGTAACATTTACATCCTGCAGTGTCACAAAATTGTTGGATGTCTTAGCCAGAAGCCAAAGACACCTTTCCTCCAGACAGCGGCCAAGGTCTCAATTATTCTCATTTACACTGCGTAAAACATAAATATTTCTAGCTTTGATTTAAAATCGGTTGGAAGTAGTCTTATCTGACATCATCTGGGGGGTATTATAGGTTTGCGCTACATGAAAAGGCCAGAGAGAATAACTCTGCCCCCTTGTTCTTGGGCTTCCCCTTCATCTTTTATTCTTCACCAAGTCAACCAATAGTTTGTGTTGAACAAGATAAAGAAATATGAGAGCAGGATTTCTGTCCCTGATGACGGAGAGGCTCTGGACAGGGAGAGGATATTTCATGAAACTGTCTGAAACTCACTGGGTCTGTAATTTGGAGTTAATGACATTTGGCTGCAGCGTCTGGTCTGAATGAAGACGTCGTTACTCCGAGACAGACGGAGGAGCGTTCGCTCTCCAGCTGGAGCGGCTTGTTGTTGGAGAGCAGGAGGGGGCAACCAAGAGTCACCTGAGATAGCTGAACACGCCTCTACTGTGTGTGTGTGTGTGTGTGTGCGTGTGTGTGTGCGTGCGTGTGTGTGTGAAAAGCAAGGAGTGTGACTAATATAGTTGAGGTTGGGATTAACTTTTCCACCCTGAATATCATGCTTTTTAAACCTCCTGACACAATATGCTCTCTAACACACACACACACACACACACACTCACACACACACGTGCATACACACTATGCAAATAGCTGACTTCGAAAATAGCAAATGTTTACTGAGATGAAAGGTTTGGCTTATTTTCTCCCCTCTAAGAGGATCCAAGCCAAAATGAGTGACTGCCAACAATTTCTCTGCGAGTGTGTGCACGTTACGTATGTGTGTTTGTGCATGAATGTGTGTGTGAAAGAGGGAGTGAATGAAAATCTGGCTCCTTTGTACCTTCACACTTCCTTGGCATGCCTTCAAACACCGGTTTGTAATCTAGGTCCGTGTCATTGGCATAACAAAGGGAAACGCGCTCTGGTAACATGTATTATTCTTTAAATCTGCTTCTCTTTCTCTCCATAATGAGGTGAACTTCAAATATCATCGTTTCCTCAAATGTTTGCCTTCACTTCCACCTCTCTCACTCCCTATATCCTCACCCCCAAAAACCCCCTTTTCTTCCCCGTCTCTCCCTCTGTTGACTTTAGAGAATTAAGGGCGCCTTTTCAGCCGGTTATGTTAAGTTTGTTGCTTGAAACTTCTCTGTTAATATTGATCCCAACAATTATCTTCTCGTTGCAGGAACCAGTGGAGCGCGCTGACACATAGTATTAGTGTTAACGTACACCCCAAATCCCTTTGGCTGTTTTA
The DNA here is from genome assembly GCA_021432705.1 of Caranx ignobilis. Classification (NCBI taxonomy): domain Eukaryota; kingdom Metazoa; phylum Chordata; class Actinopteri; order Carangiformes; family Carangidae; genus Caranx; species Caranx ignobilis. The sequence continues at coordinate 34,963,366 of MU269985.1, read as the reverse complement.
CACACATTAAATCACATCTATCAGACGTTTTAAAGTCTGACTTCTTTGAAGTTAAATTTCCCTCTGTGTGAAAGATGCATCACAGACTCCTAGTCACCAGGATCAGGTGTGACCATCAGCCACTAAAGGAGATACTTTCTTAGAAACCACTGGAAGCTGCTTGGCTGCAGCGTTGCACGTGCGTTGCATCATGTGTGATTGAAGTGTTAAAATAAAATAAAAAAAAGGACTGATCAACGGCGGCCACATGTGTCTGTTCTCCATCCTACATACAATGAGAAACAGTCAGTCTGTTGGTTTGTGGTGTATCGACTTATGCACAATGTCCTCCATCCTGTGTGTGTGTGTGTCCTCTGCATTTTGATGGATATGATGATGATGAGTTCTTTACTGCTTCTGTGGTTTCTCACACTGAGAGGTTGTAGTTCATCATGACTTTTCTTCTCTTCACCTCCGTCGCCCTCCTCCATCAGACTTCATACAGTTTTCTCCTTGTTACAGTTTCAGTAAACCAGATGTTAACTCTGCGTACATTTACATGAACATCCCATATTATGAGCATGGTCCATGTTCTGTTTAAGGCAATAGTCCAAATAAGGGGTTTACATGCGCAGCAGCTATGGGAATATTCCCATTTACATGTTAATCAGCATGTTTTGAATAAACCAGCGATTTCACAGCAGCATCATGACGTATGACATCCAGAAGGAATATTTAGTGTGATTCAGTTGTATAAATGTCTAAATAATGCGACTGAATCAGAAAACTCACGTCTTCATGCGATTATTGCTTATCCTGAATATAAGAGTTTTGTTGTGCATGTAAATATAGTGACAAACACAGTGTGTGTGTCTCTGTCCTGGTGGTAGTGTGTGGATTTTAGAGTGTGAGTCCCTCCTTTTGAATCACACATCTGTACACACACAGGATCCGCCCACAGGTGATATGACACAGTGCGGCTCAGGTGAAAGCAACAGTAAAGCATTTATCTCAGGTTGCGTCAGTGATAATTGTTTACAAAAACTGGAAGCCTGGTGTTGATATTTGACCTGCACTTGGATATCTTATCTGTAAGAGATCCAGGATCTCATCTGGACCATCTCTGCACCATCTCTGCTGCTGATGAAGAAACTATCACCACAGCAGAGACGTGTTTGATGATGATGGTGTGAGTGTGGTTTAAACTCAGACTCCACATCACCATGTCTGAACCCTGTAAGAGAGATGGACTGCTCACAAACTCTTCTTCTCTCTCTCCTCTCTGCTGTGGCTCTCCCTTATTCACTCTTTCTCTTTGTCCCCCCCAACTCCTCCTCCCCCTCTGTCTGTGGTATAAAATGAGAGGGACAGAGGTGAGGAGACGGAGTGATGGTGTAATAAAATCAGAGCAGACTCATTACTGAAGGTCTCCTGAAGGGGTGAGGTGGGTGAGTTTTCCTCAGCGAGACGTCCTCCCCACTCGGAGGGTGATGTATTGTCCACAGCTATAACAAACCTGTGGTGTTTGCTAATGTCCAACTTTGTCCAGCAGATTAAGTCCATTTGGTTTCTGTCCAGAGATTTTTTCTCTAAAGACTGAGACCAGATCAGCTCAGCAGAAAACTCAAAACTTTAATTTTCTATAATAAATATTTTGAAATATTAGTCATATTTGAAATGCATGAGGGGGCGGCACAGTGATGCAGTTCTTACCAATGCTGCCTCTCAGCAAAAAGGTTTCGTCAACCACAGCAGAGACAGAGTAAATAAATTGAACTTAAAACTTTGTCACTTTTTTTTGACTCACATGAACCACATAACAGTGACCGTGGTGTAAAAACAAAAAAAAAAAAAACTATTTTATGTCCATTCTCTTGTTTTAAAATTTGCTGCACCTCTTCAGGAAACTACCACGAGAGGTTCATGCAGGTAGTTGGTTGGTTACAGCTGAAAACTTCTTCAAAGCTGCTACATGTTCTCTGTTTCCTGAGCTCCACAATCTGCTCCTCACACACTGGGCCAGGTGTCACACACACACACACACACACACACACACACACACACACACTCACACACATACACACATGTGCAATCATGGAAAAACATGTGCACAAACAAACTGTGTCATGTCCTTGTGTTGTTTCCTCCTCCACTTGGACCAGTTTCATTTAGTAAAACATAGAAAAATAGCTCAGAAAATATGAACCATCTGTGTAAAAGTTTACTGTGTGAACTCTTGAGTGCTGCCTAAAAAGCTTTTCCTGGGGTCACACCGATTTCAAACTTTACCCTTTAGCCTTTAAAATCTGTTAAGTTGTCCTTGAATCCAAGTAAAGGTTTGTTCAATATCTGAAGAAGGTAGTTTTATATGTTGTTGAGACATCATATTCATAAGAATGAGGCAGACATACAGACAGAGAGATGGATGACCTCAAAACAAGATGGCCGCTGCATTAAAAGAAAAAAAAAAAAAAGGCAATCAAGAAAAAACAAAAAACGAAACAAAACTGAAAACCATTGTTAAGCAGGGAATTATGGGAATTCTAACGCCCTCACCCAAACTCTGAGCCCTGAAGAACAGCATTAAGACAGCAGCACATGCAAATAAAAAACTTAAACACACACACACGCACACATGCACACAGCAGCCCCCTGCAGAGGAGGTTAAACACAGCTTAACACAATAGGAGATTTTTTGGGTCAGCTGTCCCTCTGCATGGCCAGCGATGCTTCACTGACACAATATCCCTGTAACGTGGTATAATGGAGGCTGCAGGAACACTTTACGGCTTAACGCGGCCTCTTTAACTGCTCAGACTTTAAGCTCCTTTGTGGCACTAAAATTAAAAAAAAAAAAAAAACTGAACGAGCTGCTGAGGGTGAAAAAGGGCAAAAACTGACGGCATCCTCTTCAGATGATATCCAGACAATGGCCACGCGCTGCACAGATTAGACAGTCATACGGTTTTTGTTGCACTGTAAACAAAGCTAAGTAGAGGATTTTCAACCCCCCGCCCCCTCCTCCGTTCACTCTCCCTTTGTTTGGACACTTTATCCACTTTGCACCAGTTTGTCTCTGTGTAAATGCTCAGATCTGTTTTAAAGGATCAGGGTTTGTGGTACGAGGCTGGAATCATTGAGGGGATTGTGCTTGTAAATGTCAGTGCGTCTCCTTATGGGGATTCTGCCACAACAGACTATTATTTTATTGTAACCCTCCTCTCCTCCACCTCTTCATCCCCCTCTCCCTAGTGCACTGAATGCAAACTGAGGCTGAGGAGGATGAAAGTCAAGACTGAAGTGATGAGTCATCGTGTTTTTAAGACGTTTATTGTCTTGTGATACGGACAAAGACGGAGCCTGGTCTGTTGTTCGAGTGCAGATTAATTGGTGTAAATGAATGTGGTCAGCCTCTCTCTGTCTCTCTCTGTCTTACTCTGCCTTGTCTATTTATTGTCACAGCATCTGAAGCACCATCATTTGTGGTCATGTTAAACATAGGAAACTGGGTTTATACTCTTGGTTCCAATGAGATACTTGTTCTGCTGCAGATTCAGCAAAATATTTTTGAAGTATCTAAAGTGAAGGTAAACCAAAGGTCTGAGCTTCTATTTTCATATTATCTCGTTTGTGGGTCTATTCCTCTGCTGTAGGGCTTTCACCTTTTCCCTCTCTCCTACTGACTGTAATGACAATTCAGTAACAGAGGAAACACTCGGTTGATAGGTGAAGAACACAAGTGAATGCGATCGGTCACTATCTCATTGTATTGAAATGCTCGTGTGTCAGAGAGACGCTTAGTCAATAACATTCAGTGATGTGTTTAAACAGCTTCCGACCTGCAAGTCAGTGCTTGGAAACTGCTGCTTTCTGTATCAGAGGAACTATGTGACTGCATGACAAAGCAGAGTTAGAAGATTTTACTGTCTTTGCAGGTCGACACACAGAGAAGACAAACATCTGGATGGAGACGGTGACGGCCAGGAGAGGTGGGAGGTCCCAGGATGTCTGGCGGTCCAGTGAAGAGAGAAGAGCTCACAGCATGGAGGTAAAAACCAAAACACTAACTCAAAGCGAAGCCATAAAGATAAGTTTTAAGTTTGGTTTTAAATTCCTAAGCAGGGTCAGACTGTCTGATGTCAGCAGGAAGGTTATCCCAGGGTGGGAGTGGGGGGGGCTCTGCAACCAGCCGACGTCTTTTTAACTCTGCGGATAGACAAGACCCCATGTACTGACAGCAGAGAGCAAAAAGGAAGCTTTGGAGGAGCTCAGACAGGTATAAAGACACTGGACGTCATTATAATCTCCTCACAGTCTGATCTGACTGGATAAAGAACCAAAGAAGAAGAAGCTAAAATGATATATTATGGATTTAGTGAAATTATAGCTGCAGCTTTCTGAACCCTTTGAAGACTTTTGGTGTGAGGACATGGTTCTCTTTACATAGTCACCACCTGAGCTCTAACCAGCTGCAAAGTAAACCTCTTTATTTGGTTTTGGTGAAACTGAATCTGAAGAGACTGGACAGAGCTGTGTTTGATTCCTGGACTGCTTTCAATCGAGTGTGTTCCTGCAGCGAAGGCAGCAGAGCCAGAACCTGTACACTGAGGGCAGCTTCAAATAATCTCATTTACATTTTCTGATCCTTAGTTTCCAAGTTAAGACCAAACATGTGTCTGCAAGTGTATGAAAACAGGTAAAACGGTGATGACTCAGGCTGATGACTTTGCTTTGATTGGTTGCAGAAATGACCTCAAGCCACTGATCTGCACATACACAATCCCACCGTGTTTCACACATCAAAGGTGTGACCTTAGCAGCGAAAGTCTTCCTCACTCATTCATTTATTATTTCAATCAGCTCATTGGTGGCAGGTCCTCAGACGACACACTGAGTCAGGGTCTGTGACTTCCTTCCTGTCAGCTGCATCCCCAGACTTTGTGTGTCCTTGTTTAGCTTGTAGCCTTAAACAGTGCTGCTCATTTGGGAGCTGCTGATGTCGGTCTCATTGTTCCTGAGCGCTGTAAGTAAACGTGGATATATTTTCTCTCACGCTCTGCCAGGCTGTTGAAGCAGCACACACACACCGCACACTCAAACACACACACAAACACTCTCAGGGAAAATAAGAAAACAAGGCGAGCTGGCTGAGAAAACGAGCTCCCGGTGGTGCTGGACCCATAAACATCACACTTAGGACGGCTGCCATGTTTAATTATCGTCGTCTGAGAAGAAAAGAAAGCAGAGTTTTGTCTCACTTGTCCTTATTGCTGTGTAGTGCTATAAAACATGCAGAGCCAAGTGTCCCCTCAGTGCAGCACTGACAGAAAAACAGTGTGAAGTTTCTCTGTGCTACAGACACCAAGTATTAAATAAAGTTGAAGTGCTTCCACCAGTGAAGTTCTCCTCACCTGAATCAGGGCATCACAGATTCCCAGCTGAAGCCATACTGAACATCTCAATGATCCATTTTGACATCAATAGACTTGTAAGAGGATTTAACATGGAGGGAGAGATGCTTTAAAACAACTGTCATCAGAGATTAAAGCCACATGAGCAGCATCAGAACAGAAGCTCATTTAAATACAGGAAGGAATTATTGTATTAAAGAGAGAAAGGGATGAAGCCATTAGTGGCCTGACCCGCTTTGGTTACAACACTGACATGATTCGTGTATGAGTCATGTATGTAAGTGACACCTGATGATTCAGCCACTGTGTGTCACTGTTAGTCTAACTGTTAGCTAGATCTCAGATAATCAGGGTCACAGAAGGTCACTGTGGTGCAGCGACATAAACTTCCAAATTTATCTGAGGTTTTTATGAGATTCACGTTTTGCTCTTGACCACACACCTGCAGAGATGGGGACATTCCTCAGCTTTGACGGCAGATTCCTTTTACCTGGAACTGATGCAACACAGTCGACTACATTCCAGCTGGTGACCTCTGAGTTCTAATGCAACGCATCATAAGAACTAGCGAATGCTAGCATGCTAACTAGGCTGCACACTCTAACCCTGATCCAACCTGCAGTTCCTCTACTGGGCACTAGACTACATCTCCACCAGTGAGTCAGTTCCCATGAGCCATGTCTGTAGTTGTCATGCTGTCTACCTGGCATCATCTTGGAGTCACTGAATGTGAGGTTTAGGAGGATTTCTCATGTTACGTTGCTAATTAGCAAGCATATTGCTAGCAATGCTACCATGTTGGTGCATGTGATTGCAACATTAAACCGGTATGCACTGGGTGTCTCAGCTCAGATAGGCCACTCCTCTC
>MU269985.1:34501695-34957008 GCA_021432705.1 Caranx ignobilis | reverse complement strand
AAGGACAGGACAGGAGAAAACATCCCAGGTGAGTCCCCAGTCTGATGACGTCAGGCTTACGCCTCCACATCTATTTTACTTGGGAGCAGTTGCACGTCACACATTTTTCTGTTCATTAATAAAGTTTGTCTATTAATAAATTTGGGGGATTTATGCTTATTTGTCCAAGCAGGTATTAATGGCAGAGGTTAAGCAGTTTGCAATGGTAGAGGATAATGTGGGAAACAGTGAAAAAAACAATCAAGATTCAGTTTTAAACTTGGTCACCACTAGCTAAATTATAGTCAAACTGCTCTGCTCACAACTTTTTTCACAGGGTTCTCATCCTTACACACGTATAGACCACACACCCCTTTAAGAGGAGTTGAACCACACAAAATAGCAGAGCACAGCAGAGCTGTGTGAGCTTTCTGGAGAATGAACTTTGTTGCCTGTCCAGTATTTGATAGAAAGGGTGGTCATGGTTATATATGATGGATGATAGTTTGTCAAGTGTCCTCCTCTCCACCATGGCCTCAAACTCATCCACTCTCATAATTGCAGCCAATAACAGCCTTCTGTGTTGTAAGAATTATTTAATCTCCAATGGAACACTGGTTTGTAGTACCCTAGTGCAATTAGATCAAACATCTTAGATATCAGGTTTCATATAAGTTCATTAAATCATTTTTGTCAAGTGTCATGTAATGCGTCCTAAATATAGTTATTGTTTGGACTGTGTTCACAGGTGCAGCTCCCAAAACCATCTGTCACATCACTTGAAGTCACAAAGGACTGGGCCCTGCTGCAGTGTGAGGTTCATGGTGCTTCACCTAAACCTGTTGTCCAGTGGCAGGACAGTGATGGAAACATCATCCCTGCTAAAGACCACAGGTCTCTGAAAGAGGAGGCAGCTACGACATTATCCTCCAAACTACTGTGTCCAAGACTGACTACTATCGCTGTGTGGCCACACAGGAGGAGATCAACCACCAGATTGCTGCTCAGATCCACGTTATATCAATGGTGAGCTGGTTGTGTTTGATATCTTAGTAATTACATTTCTTTATGTATTAGTAGTACACAAATTCACCTGTTTTCCAAACCGTATCTGAGCTTCTGACATGACGTGAGTCACAAACAGTTTTGTTTAGCTGAGTCCAGTTGATGTAGCTTGTTCCATCGGACAGAGCTGAGATGGTGTTTGAGGCTCATGCTGCGATTTTCTATTGTTCTCAACCACTTTACTCCACATGTTCAAGCAGGGGGAGGGTTGAGTGAAAAGATCTGGTTCTGACACAGACAGGTGACAAATTAAAGGAGAAACAACATGAAGTGTCTCAGTCAGTGTTGGTCTCCACATCAGCCAGATCATCTTCACTGCTCCTTGTCATTGATTCTCTGAGTGTTTGAAGTCGACTGCAGGATGACACACTCTCCATGAACATGCTCCCTCATCTGGTTTTTTGTTGATGGTAGTGTGGAGAGCGCTGTCTGACACGTGGCTCTGAAATCTACCATCAGTGTTCAACTGAGATCTGGAGACTGAAGGCCACAGTGTAGAGAGGCGTCTGTCTGCAGACTGCAGGAGAGGAGGTGACTGTGAGTGGACGTCACCTTAAGTCAGGGGCTTACCATAAGTTGTTCTAATGGACACAGGGACATAAATAGAGAATTTTCTGGTTGAAGAATTAGTGCCACTTTTTCTACATAAAATGTTATGGATGTATCAGTTCAACATGATGATCGATGCCTTTCATCCAGTACCTACAGCTGGTCCACATCTCGGTTGTGGGGCAGCAGTCTAATCATTAGACAAGTGGAGACATCCTACACTGAAGTCATTTTTGTTTTTATGTGATAGTTAACAATGAGCTTCTTTGAACAGTGCACAATGTAGAAGTGACAGGAAACACTGGACAAAGCTCCTCCTTCAACTGCTCCTCCATGCAGAGGAGCAGCAGCATGACGTCATTTCAGTGGACACAGCTCTAAGTGTTGAACCTGCAGATGTGGTGTTGACAGAGGTTATCAACAGATGAGTGTGAAACTGTAGCTCGAGGATTTAAATGTGTTTTATTTACAAAGAAAGTGAAACACAGAAAAAACACTTGTATTTATTCCCTCATCATCCATGATAGGTTTATTCTGTGATTCTAAAAACCCGCAGACTTCCTGTGGTCGACTCTCACCAGTTTTCACCTTTTTCTATTTATTGTAGCTTCTTGACTCACATGTCCTGAGACACTCACAGTACATTCAGCATCATGTAAATACAACAATACACATTCAGTTTACTGTATAGACAGATACTGATTAGGATTATGATTACGAATTACTTTATTAATCCCTGAAGGGAAATTCATTTGTCTGTCAGCTCATCAACTATTTGCAGAAGAATGAAGAAGTCTGATGGCTGGAGGTACAAAGGATCTTCTATATTTCTCCGTCCTGCAGTGAAGAGAGAGGAGCCGTCCACCACCACTCTTTTCTTGGTCCATCAAGTGTTATGAAGAGGATGATCTGAGTTGTTCAGAGTGGCCTCCACCAGCATGTATCTCTCCACCACATCCTCAGTGGGTCCCTCAGGGAGACATGACTGAAGTCAGTGCCTCAGGATGTTTAGTCTGTATCCAAACAACGACCTCATGGAGACCTTCACATGGAACTTCAGCAGTAGCCCTTGGTGGGATGAACACAAATGTTGTTTTGATTTGAAAAAAAGTCTACTTCCTGAGTCTTCATCTATATCTCCAGCTCCTCATCACTCAGAGAGGGCAGAGAGTTGATATTTTGCATGATGACTGATGGCAGAAATGACCTACAGTACATCTCCACTTCCAAGCCTTTAACCTCTGCACCACCAGCACAGCAACCATGAAGGCAGCTCCTACTCCCAGCTGGAACAGGGTGCATCCTCCAGAGTTGCTCCATTTTCAGTGACAGAAGCTCCTCTCCTGAAGAAGCTCCTCTCCCACAGAAGTATCCATCAGTAGTTGACAAAATACAAGAAAAACATACAAAAACACAACAAAATAAAGCAAAGGTTGAGTAAAAGCTCAGATCTACCAGACTTTGCTGCTCCCAGTTGAAGCGCATGTCCAGCTGATGACAGTGTCATACTCATTAGACCAACAGTGGTGGTGGTCAGTGGAGGGAAACACTGTCCTCCTGTTTCTCTGCTTGTTTCTCTGGTCTTTAGTTTATCAACATCTGTGTCTGATCCTGTAAATGTTGTTTATGAGTTATTGTTTATTTTTACAGGTGCAGCTTCAAAACCATTCATCACAATACTTGATGAAGCTAATGACTGGGCGCTGCTGCAGTGTGAGGTTCATGGTGCTTCACCTAAACCTGTCGTCCAGTGGCAGGACAGTGATGGAAACATCATCCCTGCTAAAGAACCACAGGTCTCTGAAGAGGAGGCAGCTACGACATTATCCTCCAAACTACTGTGTCCAAGACTGACAACTATCACTGTGTGGCCACACAGGAGGAGATCAAACACGGAGTTAAGGCAGAGATCCACGTTTATATCAGTGGTGAGTTTCTTTTTGTTTCTGTTTCTTTTTTTTACAGTCTGATCATTTGAATTGTTCATTTGTGGTTTGTTATCAAAAATATTTCAGACCGAGCTCAAAGTGAATTTTGATGAAGATCTGTGTCAGGTGAAAATGTCTCGAAAAAGTCTTGAGAAGCAGTGAGCATCAGGGTTTTTCTTTTTCGTGTAAAGTCACATGAATCACACAATAAACAACATAAGGACTTTCAAATTTTTATATTATTATTATTACAACGACGATAATAATTTTTTCACTTTCTTAACCTGAAACTTACAATAAACAAGAATCAACCAGATCCTGGTAATAATTTGATAACAGTGAAGGTAATCAACTTTTCAGATCCTGGTAATAGTGAAGTATTAAGCCATGTGAAGTTTCAGTGTGATCTATCTATGGTACAGTGAGCGTCCTCTATGATCACATGTTGGAGATGTAGCTTCCTCACTCTTGGTTCATGACCTGCTGCAGGTTGTTGTTTGGTTTTTGTTTACAAGCACAAGAGAAACATCAGTCAAAGTGTTTCCACATCTGGTCACTAATCGTCCTCCTGTGTGTGAAGCTGAAACCAGGTGTAAACAGATGTTGACCATTTGACTCATTCACCAACATGTGGCTGTGTTTGTATTGATGTGACTGTGTGCAGCTCAGTAAAGCAGTGAGCTGATTGAACCAGTCACAGGTGCTGTATGATCTGAGCTTCGGCTGTAGAGGACACATGTGGTTTCACAGTGTGATATCCAGCTGTGGTTTCCAGCCAGATGTGTGAGTGTGCTGCAGCTTCCTGACAGCACAAGTTGTGAGTGTGAACAGGCTGAACTCAGATTCTTGTCCAGTGAATGAAGCAGCAGCTGCTCTTTGTTTGTGTGTGTTCATGTGAGCACAGTGAACACACTGAGAGCTTCATCACTGAAGCTACAAGACCACGTTTAGACATCTCTCAGCTTTAGCTTCACTTGTTCTGAATGAAGCTTGGAGCTCAGAGGCCCATGTGTTGAACAGAGCTCATCAGTAGCAGCTCTAACAACAACCATCATGACGTGACGATGAGCTGAGCAGAGGTGATCCAGAGTCCATCAGAGCCTGGGCTGTAGACAGATCACAGTCACACACACAGTTTGAGATCTGACACACAGCAGGAGTGAAGCAGGAGTCAGATGGAAACAGCCTACAGTGGAGGTGGCAGCATCACAGTGACTCAAACATCTTCCTCCTGATGAACACACGTCTCAGACAGAGGAAAGCTGCAGCATCACCCTCCTCACTACTGTGAGCAGAAGCAGAACCAAGCTCTCAGCTGAGCAGCCAAGCAGGAGGAGAGAGGCCATAGATGGAGGCTGACATCACTGTGTCTGCTCACATTCATCCCAGTGGAGTCTTTTTCTGCTCATCACTGTAGATCAAAGAGCAGCACACACTCATTGTTCTCTGTGTGAAGCTGTGACGTCCAGTCTGATGTTCATCATATGAAGTTACTCTGAGTCTCACACCAGCTTTGTCTTTCAGGTCCAGACACTGAGACTGGATTGGTCATTGCTGTTGTTGTTCTTGGGATCTTCTTGTTGTTGCTGTTGCATATAGGCCTTTAAAGAAGCGCTGCATCAAATCACAATCTAACTCTGGTAAGTTTAAGTAATGTGTTGTATCCACATGTGGATTGGGTGGCGGTCGTGGGCGGGGGCCCCGGCGACCCAATCCCTGGACAACGACTCTGGCTTTAGGGACATGGAATGTCACCTCACTGGGGGGGAAAGAGCCCGAGCTAGTGCGGGAGGCTGAGCGGTACCGGAGAGATAGTCGGTCTCGCCTCTACGCACAGTCTGGGCTCTGGAACCCAACTCCTTGAGAGAGGCTGGACTCTCTTCTACTCTGGAGTTGCCCATGGTGAGAGGCGGCGGGCTGGTGTGGGCTTGCTCATAGCCCCCCATCTCAGCCGCCATGTGTTGGAGTTCTCCCCGCTGAACGAGAGGGTCGTTCCCTGCTGCGCCTTCGGGTCGGGGATAGGTCTCTCACGGTCGTTTCGGCTTACGGGCCAAACGGCAGTGCTGAGTACCCGGCCTTCTTGGGGTCCCTGGAAGGGGTACTGGAAAGTGCCCCAACTGGGGACTCCATTGTTCTGCTGGGGGACTTCAACGCTCACGTGGGCAGCGACAGTGATACCTGGAGGGGCGTGATTGGGAGGAACGGCCTCCCCGATCTGAACCCGAGTGGTGTTCTGTTGTTGGACTTCTGTGCTAGTCACAGTTTGTCCATAACGAACACCATGTTCGAGCATAAGGGTGTCCATAAGTGCACGTGGCCACGGACACCCTAGGCCGGAGTTCAATGATCGACTTTGTAGTCGTATCATCTGATCTCCGGCCGTATGTCTTGGACACTCGGGTGAAGAGAGGGGCTGAGCTGTCAACTGATCACTACCTGGTGGTGAGTTGGATCCGGTGGCGAGGAGGAAGCTGGACAGACTCGGCAGACCCAAACGTACTGTGAGGGTTTGTTTGGAACGTCTGGCAGAATCCTCTGTCATTGAGGTCTTCAATTCCCACCTCCGGGAGAGCTTTGACCAGATCCCGAGGGAGGCTGGAGACATTGAGTCTGAATGGACCATGTTCTCCGCCTCCATTGTTGACGCGGCTGTTCGGAGCTGTGGCCGCAAGGTCTCCGGTGCCTGTCGTGGCGGCAATCCCCGAACCCGGTGGTGGACACCGGAAGTAAGGGATGCCGTCAAGCTGAAGAAGGAGTCCTACCGAGCCTGGTTGGCTCGGGGGACCCCTGAGGCAGCTGATGGGTACCGACAGGCCAAGCGTGCGGCAGCCCGGTCAGTCGCGGAAGCAAAAACTCGGGTATGGGAAAAGTTCGGGGAGGCCATGGAGGAGGACTACCGATCGGCCCTCGAAGAAATTCTGGCAAACCATCCGGCGCCTCAGGAGGGGAAGCAGTGCTCTGCCAACACTGTTTACAGTGGAGGTGGGGAGCTGTTGACCTCGACTGGGGATATTGTCGGGCGGTGGAAGGAGTACTTCGAGGATCTCCTCAATCCCGCTGCCATGTTTTCCATGGAGGAAGCAGAGACAGAGGACTCAGAGGTTGATTCATTCATCACCCAAGCTGAAGTCACCGAGGTAGTTCGGAAGCTCCCCGGTGGCAAGGCAGCGGGGTGGATGAGATCCGCCTGAGTATCTCAAGTGTCTGGATGTTGTGGGGCTGTCTTGGCTGACACGCCTCTGCAACATCGCGTGGCAGTCGGGGACAGTACCTCTGGACTGGCAGACCGGGTGGTGGTCCCTCTTTTTAAAAAGGGGGACCGGAGGATGTGTTCCAACTACCGGGGATCACACTCCTCAGCCTCCCGGGGAAAGTCTATTCCAGGGTGCTGGAGAGGAGAATTCGACCGATAGTCGAACCTCGGATTCAGGAGGAACAATGCGGTTTTTCGTCCTGGTCGTGGAACACTGGACCAGCTCTATACCCTCCACAGGGTGCTCGAGGGTTCGTGGAGTTTGCCCAACCAGTCCACATGTGCTTTGTGGACTTGGAGAAGGCATTCGACCGTGTCCCCCGTGGCATTCTGGGGGGGCTGCTCCGAGAATATGGGGTCGGAGGCCCTCTGCTGAGGGCTGTAAGGTCTCTGTACGACCGGAGCAGGAGCTTGGTTCGCATTGCCGGCAGTAAGTCGGACTTGTTCCCAGTGCATGTTGGCCTCCGACAGGGCTGCCCTTTGTCACCGGTTCTGTTCATTATTTTTATGGACAGAATTTCTAGGCGCAGCCAGGTCCGGAGGGGGTCCGGTTCGGGAGCCCCGGATTTCATCTCTGCTTTTAGCAGATGATGTTGTCTTGTTGGCTCCCTCGAGCCAGGACCTTCAGCATGCGCTGGGGCGGTTCGCAGCTGAGTGTGAAGCAGCTGGGATGAGAATCAGCACCTCCAAGTCTGAGGCCATGGTTCTCGACCGAAAAAGGTGGTTTGCTCTCTCCAGGTCGGGGGAGAGTTCCTGCCTCAAGTGGAGGAGTTTAAGTATCTCGGGGTCCGGTCACACGAGTGGGGGAAGGATGGAGCGTGAGATCGACAGGCGGATCGGTGCAGCGGCCGCAGTAATGCGGTCGTTGTATCGGTCCGTCGTGGTGAAGAGAGAGCTGAGCCGAAAGGCGAAGCTCTCGATTTACCGGTCGATCTACGTTCCTACCCTCACCTATGGTCATGAACTCTGGGTCATGACCGAAAGAACGAGATCCCGGATACAAGCGGCCGAAATGAGTTTCCTCCGCAGGGTGGCGGGGCGCTCCCTTAGAGATAGGGTGAGAAGCTCTGTCACCCGGGAGGAGCTCGGAGTAGAGCCGCTGCTCCTCCACATCGAGAGGAGCCAGTTGAGGGGCTCGGGCATCTGTACCGATGCCCCCTGGGCGCCTCCCTCGGGAGGTGTTCCGGGCATGTCCCACCGGAAGGAGGCCCCGGGGAAGACCCAGGACACGCTGGAGTGACTATGTCGCCCGGCTGGCCTGGGAACGCCTTGGGGTCCCTCCGGAAGAGCTGGAGGAAGTGTCTGGGGAGAGGGAAGTCTGGGGGTCCCTGCTCAGGCTGCTGCCCCCCGACCCGGCCCCGGATAAGCGGAAGAAGATGGATGGATGGATGGATTGTATCCACATGCAAATAACAGAACAACCAAGTGTTTCCATGTGTGATGCTCAGAGTCTGACAGTTGTGTTCATCTTCTCAGACAAGCAGCTTCTGTTGTTATTTACTCTCAGGGTGAGATCAGCTCTGTTGGATTTTCTGAAATATCATTTGGTTTTCTCTCCTGCAGGTTAGTCCAAGACAAGAGTCCCCCAGATGACCAATCAACAACAACTCTCACTGGACCAAGTTAAAAAGTGACCTGATTGTAAAGCTTTTTGAATTAAAGCTCTATATGAATGAATCCATCAAACAATTATTATCAACCTGCTTGTAGCTGTTCATTTAGTCGACATGGACGTTGACACAAACATCAGAATCAGTGACGTCAAACCTGCTGTTCTGTGACATTTGAATTGTGCTCTGTCTCACACTGAGTTTGTGTTTAAAACTAAAGTGATTCTATTGGACACAGTCTCAGATGATCTTGATTCTGCAGCCACTTAATTTGAAATTGATCATGTGCAATAATGTTCTTTTTTTCCTTTATGAATTGGTTTGTTTACAGGGTGTAATCCAACTACGAACAGTAGGATCCACTTTGTATAGACCACAAATCCAACTGATTTTTACACAGTTGAAAATTTTTTTCTCAGTCAACAACACCTACGTCCAGTTGTCCCTCAATGAAACATCCTGTGATGACACCTGATTGACAGCACCACTGCTTCCACAAACAGAATAATCAAATTTACAGTCACTCTGCTGATTGATTAGCTGGTTGTTTTCTTGAGTTATCAACCAGTATTTTTTGATTATGAGCATTATAGAGATCAGAAATAAACTCCTCAATAGACTTAAGATTGAAGAGATGTCAACATGTTTTGTTTTGTCAAAAGAATCAGTTCCATTAGAGAGTGAAAAGCAGCAAATTCTCATGTTTGATCTAAAACCATCATTTTTTTTCTGAGAGATGAATCATTTCTCATTAATCAAACATCTATATATGTGTTTGTGACTGTTTTGCGTGTTTATTGTTTATCAGTGTTATAAACAGAAAACGAGCATCATCAGAATTCATGAGTCACTCTTGACGCGTGTGGAGGAGACGCTTTTATTGTGAAGGGCGTGTACCGGAAGTGTCTCTGTCGCTACAACTCGCGGAGGCCGATAAAGTGAAAGTGTGTGATGAGCCAGTCATGGTGTGATGAGCGGCTGAAGCTTCGTTCTCCAGATGTTGTACTGATGTTGTGATGGTTCCTGTTCAGATGACGTCGTCAACGATGGAGCTTGTTGCTCTCGTGAGTCTCTGTGTCCTGACTCGGTGTGGAACAACGTTTGCTGCTGAACACGGTGAGAAAACTGAGGCTCAGACTGAGAACCAGCCTCAGCTCTGTTTATCATCACTAACTGTGTTTATGCAGACATGAAGAAGATGCATGCTGTCTGGAGTCAGCATGGAGTCAGCCAGTCCTCGAGGAGGAGGAAGCTGCTCCAAGGTGGTGCGGATGGATGACGTCACCACCTGCACCTGAACATCACGATCATCAGTCATAGAGTGACGACATATTATTCCTCATAATTAGCGCTGGTCGATATTCAAACGTCAGGTCATTTCACGCATTTTACAAGTGTGGATATCTGTGCGGGGGGGTGGGGCGTGGTCTCAGTGTCTCAGATCTCATGAGCATAAACTCAGTGTATAATCTGATCATTGTCCAGATGTTTTTCTCTGTGTTTAATCCTCATTATCAATGCATTAGTTTAGTTCAGTAGTTTGATGAACTCAGTCACACACCTGCTGCTCACATGTCACAGCTGTCTCAGGTGGTGGTGTGTCCTGTCAACTTGGCTCATTGGAGTTAATAGATTATTGATTGATTAGTGTTTAAAAGTACAATATGAAGATCAATATCTGACCAAGATGTGCTCTGGATATATTTTCCATCTCAACAAACCATATGAATATATGTTTTCATATCAAATCCTGATTTCATTTTATTCCCCCTCCTGCCAGGTAACTCCAGTATTAACTTTGGTGGTTTGAAAATGTATTCATCTGTTTTTATGAGTTAGACCATGTGATGAAATGTGATCCAATGATCAGATGTGTGTTTATATAATTAGAAGAAGAACCAGAGAGTAGTTTTCCAGTTGTAACGTGTGTTGTTTGTGTCTCTGGTTGTTTCCAGTGAAGCAGTGAAACCTGTCAGTGTGGTTCTGCTTCAGTGTCTGAGGAGACACTGTGTCTTATTGATGATGAGAGCTGTCACATGTACAGGAACCTGGACAGATTCCTGTGTGTGGATCAGAGCAGTGGAGTTAAAGCAGCATCAGTTCATGAAGCACTCAGTGCTCAGTTTATTAGGAACACCAAGCTCTAACTAATTCAGTCTAATCCAACAGTCCTGCAGTGAGTCCTCCTCCATGAAGCTTCTCATGTTCAGTTTGTGTCGACATGTTGTTGGTCAGGTTGTGGTTCAGTGGTGTGATGGTTGTGGGGTCGGATCACCTGGAGTCAGATCAAGTCGAGTTAAAGTCTGAATCCTCCTCCTGTTTTCACTGACACACCTACTTCCTGCTCGACCTGCTGCTCAGTCCTCAACGTCTCTACAACACTGTACCCACTGGTGACCATGAACAGTTTTATAGTGTTGTTGCTTTAATGGATTTAGTGTAGTCTCATGTTCTTCTGCCTCTGTGTTTGTTGATCCTCTGACTCAGTGTACATCCTTCTCTGGTTCATGGACTCAGCATGTTCATGTCCTTGTGTTTTCGTTTGTGGATGAGTAGTAGCCCAAACATTTAGTGAAAGTGTGAACTTGGAGGATCCAGTTTTTATTATAGTGCATCTGCAATATGAACCAGTTTGAAGAATAATCTAAAACCTTGTTCACTTTTATCCTGAGGGCACTTTAAATCTTTAATCACGCTTCACTTCCTGTTCATGTTCCTGTTTTAGCTGATCTCTTCACCATTATTTTAATCTTTAATCATTGATAAGATTTTTATTTATTCTCTGTCTTTTTCTGTTTTCTTGTGTTTGTGTTTACTGACACTTTTATAGAAACTCAAAATTGTTGTTTTTTGTGTCTAGGATCTTTTAACTCATCCTTTGCTCAGCTGCATTATAATTGATGTCTCTGCCTCAGTGGTTTCCCCAGTTAACACAAATGTTCATCGAATGAATGAATAAAAGTGCAGAACCCAAGATCTGATGACAGAATGAATCCACGCTCAACTTCCTAAATCCTGTCTTTACAGAGAGTTGTTAAGAAGCAGCACAAACAGCCTCTTGTCTCTTATAGCCAGTCTTGGTGTTGGCTTCATCTTTTAAAGAATCTACAAACCTCTTCCTGTAACTGTTTCACAGTATGTGGCGCTTGTCCCAGAACAGAAGGTCAAACTATCATTTTAACTTTCCTCAGCAGATGTTTGCCACAAATGTAGAACAACAGATAGTGAGAGTGAAATACACCAGTGAAATACATGGGTATAAATATACACACAATGTAACTATTATTAATGTTATATCAGGTGTTATTGTTTTATTTATGTGATTATTGATCTACTTTTGCCACCACAGATGTTTTGTTTTTCAGTGTTCAGTGGTGGTCTCCTCACTTTTCCTGTAGCACCACCTGCTGGTTCTGTTTTTTAATTTGGAGTGAATTTTGTCATGAACTCCAACATTGATTGATCAGCTGATGAGCCAGATGGTTGGGTGTGACATCACAGCTTACCTGAAGTCTGCACTTGTCTATGCTGAGATGATCCAGGTTAAAAATGAATTCAGATAAATTGATAACAATTTAAAAACTTTTATATTTTATGACAAAGTGACAAAACATCATATCAGTCAGAGCAGAGGAGCAGGACAGTTTGGTTTGGTAGTGACAGTTGTGATGTTGAACCAAATTTAGTAAAATCAATGAAAATAAATTAAAACAAACTTTTTCAAACTTGTAAAAGTCAAACTCAAAGCACAATGACCAAATGATTTAAGCTGGTTTGCTCCCATCCACTTTAATATACTAAACACACAAACATGGAACGTGTTCAAAGAAAAGTTCTGAGGAGGGGAAACCTGAGCGCTCACTAAACTGCTCATAAAGTGGTGTTTATGTGGTGACACGTGTACATGTGTTATCTGAGCTTCTTTTTAACCTGACGACTCTGTATGTGATCACACTGATTGATTCATGTTTTGTCCTCCAGGTCCAGCTGTCACCCATCTGGTGGTGAAGGGGGGAATGACGCCGTGTTGCCCTGTTCCCTCAGCACCACGAGCATCAAGCAGGAGCTGTTTGACTGGAAGAAGGACGGTCAGAGGGAGGTGTTCATGTACGACAGGGGGAGCATTTATGACGAGAAACGTTCAGGTCAAGACGAACACTTCAAAGGACGGGTCTTTCATTTTCCAGAACATCTTGAGTCTGGTAACGCCTCCATTGTCATCAGAGATACGAAGGTGGCCGACAGCGGAAGCTACACCTGTGATTTTCCATTTCATCAGCCAATCAGACGATCCCACATTGTGCTTGTTGTTGGTAAGTGCTTCATGAGACTGCTTTACACTGGTTCCAGTGTCCTTGGTGAGCTCAGGTCAAATTTTCATCAAAGAGTCAGAGTGACACATCTGGATCAGAATGTATGGTCCAACGTGTGCATCTGGGTCTTCGACCCAAATCTGCTACACCTGCACACCTGGGTCTATTCCAGCTGTTATCCTCTTGTAGTGAATGACAGCTGTCACTCACCACAAGACTGTCTGTGTACGCTGGAATTGGTCCAGTTGTGGAAATAACATCTTACACTCGTTATATATGAACCAGATATGGGCCAAGGACAGTGTGTACTGAGCCAGAGGAAAACAGGATGTGGCCCGAGTGAGGTTTTATTCTGATGTCAGCGTTAGCTGCAACTAGAAGCCAGAAGTTACTGCTGTGCTTGTTTAAATCACAAGACACCTAGTTTTGGAATAAAGTGACATCCAGCCTCCTTAAAATCTAGAGTCTATGGAAAGAATACAGAATGTCAATAACCTTATTGTGGACCAGCTGCAAACCACTGTTTACTGAAGTAAATCCTTCAAAATAATACCTAAACAGTGACAGATCACTAAGAGACTAGAGACTATTTTCCTGAACTGTAAGACTGCTTATTTAACACAAAGACATGTTGACATGGTGATTTCAGTGGTCTCATCAGACACTCCAACAGAAAGTCAATTAACACATTTCTTTTAAACAGTTTGTTTTAACAACAGTGCAACATGTGAGTTGTTGTAATTGTATTTCCTGTGTGAGCACGTTCCACTGGTTTGGACAGATGTGTGTCAATTGCTGATCAGCTCTGTGAGACAGAGTCTCAGCGAAGCCACATAACCCAACCATAACCGGTCTCAATGGTCTTCATGAGACAAGACGTCATAGTAAATCTGGCCTATATTTTCTTTTCCCCAAATTTTCTGTCTGCCAATGAGAAGGTATGACTTGTTCCAAGCTGATGCTTGTATTGTTTTCTTTTGTCTTCTAATCATTTTAAAAGACAGAGGAGAGGAAAAATGTCTCGGTGAGTCCTGTATTTGATGACGTCAGTCTTTATATGGATTAAAAACTAATTACGAATTACACTTAAACGTAGCTTCGTGTGAAAGTTTTCGTGAAGTTTAACTGACTTAACTGGGTTATCTATTTATCCCTCATGCACTGATCTATCTATCTTGAACCTTTCACCAGCTTTCTCACTTTAACATTTCCTGTCTTGTAATTCTGTTATTTAAGATATTTTTTTGATATTTGTTTACAGGTGCAGCTCCAGAGCCATCTGTCACAAATCTCAATGAAACAAATAACTGGGCTCTGCTGCGGTGTGTTGTTCGAGGTGCTTCTCCAAAGCCTAAAGTGGAGTGGCAGGACAATGATGGAAACATCCTTCAAGCTGAGAGGCCACAGGTCACAGAGAGAGGAGGTCGATATGATGTTATCCTCCATACTACTGTGACCAGAACTGACAACTATCGCTGTGTAGCCACACAGGAGGAGATCAAACATACAGTTCAGGCTGAGATCTACGTGTTCCTGGGAGGTCAGTGGTATTTTTATGTTTATATTATTTTAATTATTCATTATTCATTCATTTAGATGTGACACTTGTGGCAAAAAGTGAAGAGCCTCACCAAGAGGAATGAAATCTTCATGTCACTAATCAGTGAGATAAGGGGATGACTGAGATGTCACAGAGATAATAAAAACACTTTGAGTTAATGTGTTTCATTGTAATTAGCCATAGCTAACAGTAACATCTGCAAGTTTGGTATACTTAGTGTTGAATCCACAAATACTGCAGAAATGATGTAATGGTCACATTCACAGGGTAAATCAAGATAAAATGACCTCAATGATCAGTCTGAATTCACTTTTCAGGATCAACAGCGTCACTAATAGTTGTAGTTAATAGTTTGTGCAATGTGACTCCGTAGTTGTGAAGGTTATATGAGGTTATTTTGACTGGTTTGAAGAAGAGAAGCAGCTGTGATAAGCCTTTTTGTGATGGAGGCTTAATGGTTGGGGACTGGCTTTAATAGTGTGATCGCGAAGTGCGCGTCGGTCAGAAGGCACTTCAGATAGTTCCCCCAAGACTCAAGGAGGAGGATGACTCAGGAGCCGTTGCTCCGTTATAGCACTTTAATCAGTGTGATCGGCATACATTTACAGACGCAGTGTGTGTGGTTCGAGAGTAAACAAACAAAAAAAAAACAACAACAACACAGCTGTCGATACACACAGCTCTAGCGACAGCACATAAACCATAACAACAATCATCGTTAAATATCACACTCTTGCACCAGATAAAATAAACGATTCACTTTTCTCTGGACGCACACTGAGCGGCGGATCAACTGATTACAGGTAACGAGCCATAGACTGTATTTAGCGAACTCAACTTCTTCATCCACAAGCTACACCGTTTTCTTGTCGTCGGTCTCCCTCTTTTCCTCTCTCTGGCAGCGCACTACTCAATCGTGTACGGCAGTGCCCTTCCTGTAATCTTCAGAACACTTTTAGGCTGAAACACATCTGAGCTCTGTCTGCCCAGTCACACTTTCCCTTCCTGTTGAAGCTGAACACTCGCATCAGACTTGCCAAACCAAACACCAAAGTGTTCAAACATGACGTCAGATCCTGAGTAGCTGACGATGTTCAACATTGAATTTATTGCTCAGTTTCATCAAAGAAACATGTCCCGATCTTTCCAGCTGCACCTGTTGACTGTCCTGCACAGACTGAGGCTCAGCTCAACTCTGAGCCCTGTTATCTGCAGTCTGTAGCTACTGTCCATCAGAGAGGAGGACAGACACCAGATGAGGCCTGTAGTGTTGGTCCACAGGCTGCAGCCTGCACTCGGCCTGTTCTCAGCCCCTTTGAGGCGTCTGCTTCAGATCAGAGTCCTGGAGCTGGAGGCAGCAGCTGTTTGTAAAGTCTCACCTGGTTTGACTGGTCAGAACTGAACTGGTTACACAGAGGAGGTTTATTCCACTGGGTTAAAACAGGTTAAACCACACTAACTAGTTGTTCCACAGAGCTCTGCTGTTAGAAACATTTACAGAGACTAATGACAAAAATAGTTTGATACAGATGATGGAGCCGACTCCAATGTGAACTGTTATTGTACAGAGCTGTAGAGAGAATATCTTAATCATCATCAGAGCTTAATGAGCTCTGGCCAAAATTTTCCTGAGTGGTAAAGACATTAGTGAGATTCACATGAAGTGTCATTTAATAACATGAGCCAACATTGCCGAAATTATAATCAGTGAAGGTGGTGTCAACTGCAGGATGAACACACTCTCCATGAACATGTTCCCTCATCTGGTGTTTTGATGTTGATGGTGGTGGAGAACGCTGTGTGACATGTGGCTCTGAAATCTACCAGTGTTCACCTGAGATCTGGAGACTGAAGGCCACAGAGTAGAGAGGCGTCTGTCTGCAGACTGCAGGAGAGGAGGTTACTGTGAGAGGACGTCACCTTAAGTCAGGGGCTTAACTATAAGTTGTCCAAACGGACACATGGACATAAATAGAGAAAAAGTGGTGATTTGATAAATGAGAACCACCTTTCTGCATGAAATATTATGGGATGTATCAGTTCAACATGTACAACAGTGCTTGAAATGAAATGCCAGCACATGCACGCATGCACACACACACACACACACACACAGTTCCCCTTAAAGACACAGGATTTTTTTTCTTTTATTTATTTATTTATTTAAGTTACTCTGAATCTCACACCGGCTTTCTCTTTCAGGTGCAGAGACTGGATGGATTGTCTGTGCTGTTGTTTCAACATTTCTTGGGACTCTTCTAGTTGTTGGTGTTCTTCTATCTGTGCTCAGATACAAGGGCTACATTAAGTGCAGTAAAGGTAAGGTAAATAATGTTTGATGTCACATTTTCATAATGGGCAGGCAGCAGAACAACAAAGTGTTTCCATGTGTGTGATGCTCAGAGTCTGACAGTTGTGTTCATCTCTTCAGACGAGCAGCTTCTGTTGTTTTTTCTCTCAGGGTGAGATCAGCTCTGGATTTTCTTGATTATCATTCAATTTTCTCTCCTGCAGGTCAGTCAAAGACAAGACTCCCCCAGGACGACCAATCAAGTTAAACAATATGTGTCACTGGATCAAGTTAAAAGTGATCTGATTGTAAAGCTCTTTGAATTAAAACTCCATATGAAATGAATACAGTGACCAAATATTATCAAACTGCTTATAGCTGTTCACTGAGTTGACGTGCACATTGACACAAACATCAGAATCAGTGAAGTCGAACCTGCTGTTCTGCTTAAAATTAATGTAAACATTTAGTAGCTATAGTGAAACATCATGTGACTTATTTTGAAATTTGTGTCGCTGAGATTATTTTGGACGATCATGTCTCTTCTTTTTATTTCTTAAGGTGCTGATCCAGAGTCTGTCAGATACATTTACAGTCTGAACTGCTCACTGTTGATGACTATGAAATTTTAATTGTGCTCTGTTTCACACTGAGTTTGTGTTTGTTTATTCAGCCAAATATAAAGCAAAGCCTGTGAGCTAGTTCAAGCAGCCAACTCGAGTTGTGCTGCATCACTCACATGACATATCTCACGCAATCATATACACTGGAGATCAAAATTAGAGAACATTTATAAACAACTGATTTTTTCTGAAATAATGTCATCACTGCTCAACAGTTGAGGGACTTTTTGTCGTGTCTATACCATGCTATTAGAACAATTTTTCACAAAATAACTAAGGCATTTCAACAAAAAACATTATTTTGCAGAAAACACACTGATCAAAATTAGAGAACACTCTCAGATACCTCCCAGTTATTGGTGTTAATCTGGCACCTGGTGCTAATTTCCTTGATTATCTGTCAACCCCTATTTAACTGGTAGCCTAACGTCCAGTTTCACTGACTCTGCAAGATGGTGGGCCGTTCTAAAGTGACTGAAAACCTCCGGCAGCAGGTTGTCCAGATGAAGGCCAAAGGGATGACCCTATCAGCCATAGCAAGACAAGTTGGTCGTTCCAAATCTGTGATTTCAAGAATATTGAATCTTTACAACATCACAAACTCATTCAAGTCCCCCAAGAAGGCTGGTCGTCCACGGAAGACAAATACAAGAGAGGACAGGATACTGTGGAGGATCTCAATGGGCAATTGTTTCCACACTGCAGCTGGAATTGCTCGCCAGTTCAGCGCTGGTAAGGAAGGGTAAAGATCTGTCTCATCATACAGTGTCTCGACGTTTAAGAGCATTTGGACTGAAAGCCCACTCTGCAGTGACCAAACCTCTCATTAGCAGAAAGAATCAAAAGGCTAGACTAAGCTGTGCTGAGGAGCATGTTGTGTGGACAGAGGAGAACTGGTCCAAAGTTCGCTTCAGTGATGAAAGCAAGTTTATTTTGTTTGGGTCCGATGGGAAACATTGTGTTCGGCGATAAACTGGAGAAGACTGAAACAAAAGTGTGTAAAGAAGTCAGTGAAAGGTGGAGGAGGAAGTGTCATGGTTTGGGGCATGTTTTCTGCAGTAGGAGTTGGGCCTCTTATACAGCTACATGGCAGAGTGAATGCAAATGTTTATCAGAACCTTCTTCAACAACATATGGTTCCTTCCCTGCGTTCATCACCCAATCAGCCTGCAGTGTTCATGCAGGACAACGCTCCATGTCACACAGCAAAACAGGTAAAGCAGTTCCTTGAAACTGAAAACAATGAAATAATGACATGGCCTGCCCAGAGTCCTGATCTCAACCCAATAGAGAACCTCTGGAAAATCCTTGGCGACAAAGTTATGGCCAAGAAACCCACTACAGTCACCGAAGACTGGAAGAAGAGTGGACCAAAATCACATCAGAGCTGTGTGAGAGACTAGTGGTGTCCTGTGGCCGCAGATGTGCTGAAGTCATTCAGAGCAGAGGCCTGTACACTTCCTACTAATTGCTGACTGTTGTAACCTTCAGAAAAATTAGTTGTAATCTTTTTCCATGCTACAGTCATTGTTGTTCTCTAATTTTGATCAGTGTGTTTTCTGCAAAATGTTTTTTGTTGAAATGCCTTAGTTATTTTGTGAAAAATTGTTCTAGTAGCATGGTATAGACACGACAAAAAGTCCTTCAACTGTTGAGCAGTGATGACATTATTTCAGAAAAAATCAGTTGTTTATAAATTGTTCTCTAATTTTGATCTCCAGTGTACACCCTCCCAATTTGGCGGTCTATATTTACGATGGGTGACTTACTCATCGTCCTCTTTGCCTGTCTATGACACAGCAGTATTACACAGCCTACTCCTTTTCTGCCCCACCTCCACCCCCAGCATCCACCTGTAGGCTCCAGGTTAAGATATTCCCTCATCACTCCCATATACCTTAATGAAATCCTGTTCTCGATAGTGATGAGGTCAGAGCCTTGACGCCAAACTCAAATGCATGATGAAGCTGCAATAAACATTTTAATCGACTGAAATGTATTTTCAGGCTTCATGTGATTTCAGGCAGAGCTTAAATAAAACATGAAAAAACATCAGTGTATGTTTTAACTGCTCTGTTTTTGTCTGTTGAGACTGTGGCAATAGAAGCCTGAGATGATCTTCATTCTGCTGCTGTTTTGAAATTGTTGCAACACTCAAACATGAGTTTCAATTTTTTCTCTGAAACAGCTGAGTCAGAAGTTTTTTTTTTTAAATGTGACATGAGGAACATGGACATTATCCTCCTGTATTGATGTGGTTGTGGCCCCTGTAAGAAGTTTGATTATGTCCACTACCTGAAGTATCTCCACAGTGGGATTCATGTTCAAGAGCTGATCAATAACACGTATCACATTCACAGCAGACAGACTTTTCTGAGGACGCTCCCTCTCATTTATAGGAGGGACACTGCTATTATTATATTGTTATGTGCCCTTGTTAGCAATTTTATGACTGAACTTGCTTTATACAGTAAATTACTAAATTATATGGAAAAAAACAGGAAAATACTGAACATATTTGATGTCTTTTAAATGTTAGACAAGTAATGTCATTTATTTTGGTCTGGTTTGTCTTTTTTCTCCGTTTTTTCAGAGCCTTGTATCTGCGACTCGGTTTGAATCTGTTTCATGTATGAGTTACTGTGTTTTCATATTTTGCGATGTATTTTATTTGAGAGTATTATTTTGCTTTTTTTCTCCCTCAAATTTCAATCCCTAGTTGTTTGGTAAGACGAGATAACAAATGTTTTGTTTTGAAGAATGAGGTTTTTGAAAAAAGAAGAAGAAGAGGAGGAGGGAAAAAAGGAAGTGACGCACTTGACAGATGAGCAGGGCGTTACTTCCGTCTTCGGTCTGTGGTTAACCCTAACCCTACATTTCGTTAAATGCTTATTTAGTCGCTGGTTCTCACGCTGAAATATACAGGTGTAGGAGAGCTTCTTCTTTCGACCGACTCATTTTGGACATTTATCTGTCAACGGTGCAACTAGGAGATATCAACTTGTTAGCTAGCTCGGCTTCGCTCTGACAGCACCTAGCCGCTAACCGATAGCATCAACATCCACAATGGATCGTGTCTCCACTTTGTCTGCATTCATCTGTCTTGTGTATCTGACTGGAGCAACGCAGGGACATGGACATGGTAAGAGTGTACAGACAATAAGCTGAAATTTTAATGCAATGCACGGTGGCTACAAGTTTTGTTACTGCGATGAGGGCCTACCCTAGCTTCACCTATCAGCTATAGCAGCAACACGGGTCTCACGTCTCCAATATGTCGATAGAAGGTCCAGCTCTGGGTTTTTTCCTTTTTATGTGCAGTCAGTGGTTGTTCCTTGTTCCCTTCACTCACATAACAAATACCAAGGAATCAGCCATTGGTTTAACAATGACCCCGGCATAATGACAGGGGAAACCCCTTGATAACTTTTTTCTGACCCCCCGCCCCCCAGCACACAAAAAAATAATTGGCCTGCAGCACAATATGCAAAGAACATATTGCAGTTGTATGGGCAGATATTTTTGCTTTTGATTTTCACTTAAAAAAAAAGTTAATAGATTGAGTGTTTTATTGGATTTGACTGACACGATTTAACTTTATGAAAAAAAGATAAATAAATAAAATGCACTTAACCATATTACTATGTCAATTACGCTGTAATTAATTGTGCAGCCCTTATAGCAATAATAAGTCTGTACTTTAGGAAAGAAAACAGTTATAACAGGTGTGTTGCCATAAAAATAAGTTGTGTCCTCAGATTAAATGCAGTTTCTGCACTGCTAATACTGAAGAGGGAAAATCCAGACAATCAGGTGTGATGCATGACAGGTTGTTATACATAGACTTTGAGTTTAGAAATAAGTTAAGATGATCTATTGAAGAGGTTTAGTGGAGGCGGGTGATGTTGGTAATTATGAATATTAAGACTACACAAGGGTTAATGAAACATTGTGATAAACCCAAAGTAAATATCAAGGTCAATATGGATTGGACAGTCCTCACAGATAGTTGGCGAAGATGTTAAATTGCCAGTGTCTGATTCCCAGGTAAAGTTTGATGTAAACACAGAGGGACAATAGAAAATTCACACTCTATTCAGCTGAACTCCTTACATGACTGTGATACTGTTTTATATGATGAGTTTCTAACCCCCTCATTTTTAGTAGAGTCAAAAATGATCTAAGGTGTTGTGTGACTTTGCTCAATGAGCAGCAAAGAGACCAAGAAATTAATTATCAATTAATTCTTCTTCTTTCAGGGGCAGATGTCAAAGTGGTTGTTATGGAAGGGCATGACGCCATCTTACCCTGTTCTCCGAGTACGAAGACGAACATGGAGTCAGGGCTGTTTGATTGGAAGAAAGATGGTCACATGGAAGTGTTCATGTACGATGCTGGAGATTATTACAGTGATCATTTTTTGGGTCAGGATGAGCAGTTCAAAGGAAGGGTCTCATACTATCCAGATGAACTGAAGTTTGGCAATGCCTCCATAATAATCGAAAACACGAGGATATCCGATTCTGGAAAATACACTTGTGCGTTTCCACGTCTTCAGCCAGTTGGACAAATCTACAAGATCGAGCTTGTTGTTGGTGAGTGTTTTCATTATGCAGTTTACTGTACAGTTACAGTCAGAGCTGATTAGTTTTCTACTTATTATCAGTACTACAGAAAAAACTGCAGTCCTGATGAATTCCTAATTGTGTTTAGGCTAAAAGTGAAACTATTATGCTAATTTCCAGTGCACTAGAGCAAATCAAACTTTTTCTCTTTTCCCTGTCCATGCTCTTCTCATACGAGGCGTTGGTGCCATCTGGGTTATTCTGATCTGCATCCTCTGGGGAACTTGCTGTTTGCCTCTGCTCACCTCTCAGCCACCTGAGCTAAGACTGCATGTAAATTAAGTTACTGCTGCTCGTATCTGTCTTGTCTAGGTCTGTCCCTGTCTTGTGTGTGTTCTTGAGATCTTGTAAATGTGCATTTCCTTTCTCTAAACTGCTTTGTTTACATCCATGTTACTAGCTTGCAGTGTTTTTCTTCCATGCATGGGCTCATCATGGTGGGACATAAAACTATCTATATCCAATTCTAAAATTATGACTCTTAACATAAATTGGGCAAAAAGTAATTAAAATTTTTGTCCCTCAGACCCTACCATCAAAGACAGAAAAGGAGAAATCTCAGGTGAGTGATGATGTCACAGATCTATACACTTGTAATGTGTGTGCAGCTTTCTGTTCTGTTAAAAAAGTAAATTGAGTACCTCCATATTTTTGTTTTTTGAAAGTATATTTTTGGGCTTTTAGCCTTTAATTGATAGTACAGTCAGGAGAGACAGGAAATGGGGAGGCAGAGAGAGGGGGAATGACACGCAGCAAAGAGCCACCCGAGATGGGATTCAATCTGGGGCCAGCTGCAGCAAGGACCGTAGGCTCTGCATATGGGGTGCCTGCTCAATCCACTGAGCTAAACGGTGCCCTAAGTGCCTCCATGTTGAGTTTGTTATTATTCTCACAGTGTAGCACTTTGACGGGACAGAGGGTATTCTGGTCACCTTAATAAACTGCTTGTTGATCATTTCAATCAACGTTCATTAACTGAAGCTTTGATTTCGTTCTTCACAGTCACAGGGTCCCCAGTGTCATTTATTTCACTAGACAAAATAGTAAAAGCCATTATACTTTCTTCCAAAAATAATCACCATTAAAGAAGCACTGCAGGTTTTATGCACAAGTTGTATTCCTCTTGACAAGTGATATAAATAAATTTAATAATAATAATGATAATGATGATAAAGAAAAGAGGAACACTGGTGACTCCTGACTTTGTCACTGATTTTCTACATCTACAATGTTTCTGTCAGAAGTTGTTTAGATGCAGAAACTGAGTGACAAATTTGTTGCACACACTGCAGATGTACAAATCATTGACATCATTAAAAATCAAGACTCACCTTTGATTTCACCTGATCTTTAAAGGTAGGATGCTGTGGATCAGGTTTGACTGAAGGTACAATCTGTTTATGTTTTGTGTGTTTATCTGCCTGTTTTAGTAAGAATCTGGAAGAGCGTAAAAATGTCATATCCTATTAGAGTTTCAGTGTTCTCTCTTTTAAATGCAGTTTAATTTATTTACAACTAGACACAAACAAACAACCCCATAATTATTTGATTCATAATGCAGCAATTCTTTTCTGATTTGTTGTCAATCTTGTGTTCACAGGTGCGTCTCAAAGGCCGTACGTCTCCATCTGTAATGTCACAGACGTGGGGGTGAAGCTGAGGTGTGAGGTTCAGGAGGCTTTTCCACGGCCGAAGCTGCAGTGGCAGGACAGTGATGGAAATGATCTTCAGGCTGAAGAGACTCAGGTGTCGGAGATAGGAGGCCGCTACAGCATCATCCTCCAAACTACTGTGACCCTGACCTCGACCAACTGCTTCCGCTGTGTAGCCAAGCAGGAGAAGATCAACCATGTTGTTACTGCTGACATCACTGTGCCAGGTGAGATCCCCCTCTGTATGTTGAGTCCTGTTACCGTCTATGGTGCTGTGACATGGGAGATTTGTCTTTGTAGGTTCTAACCAGTGTGTTGTACATCAGGTTACACGTCTCTTTACACCAGGTTTTTATGATCTGTTTCAGAGAAACTCTTCGAGGTCAAGTCTTACCATGTCACCACTTGGTTCATTGGTGGATGGCTTTCTGGAGTTCTAACTGTTGCACCTCTAACTGTATTTCTTGCCATGAAGTACTTCCAGAATCGCAGGAAGAAAGGCAAGTTCAAACAATTAATTGTATGATCATGTGCAATAACATCGCAACAGTTTCATTTTTATTTACATCTAATACAAAATCAGTACCACTAAGGAGGCTTCTACCTTTAAGACTGATACCAGGAATTGAAGCTGAAATTAGAGCTGGATGGTATGGTGTAAAATTTATCACAGTGTTGTTTGAAGCCCTAGACAGTAACGATTATCTTAAAGATGAACTGTGTGAAATTTTCTCCCATCTAGTGGTAAGCTAGTAGAATGCTAACAATTGAATAGTGCTCTCTAGCGCCTCTTTTTCTAAGCGTGTAATTACCAGCTACGGTAGCCATGATAAGTCAAAATTCAAGGAAGATGTCAACATCCTACACAACTTTCCCTCAAGGGAAGAGGTCTCAATAGAACAATAATCCATTTAATTCATATAATTAATTGTTTAAAATGGTAATAGATCATTTGTTCATTAGTTATTTCCTTTAACACAAGGAGATGTTTGAATTAGATTTTGGATGGTAAATATTTTGTGTGAAGTGTTGGATGCAACTCATATAATCACAGTGATTGTGGGTTTAGCAATGTTTTTTTTGGTCGACTCCAATGTCACACTGAGGATCTTTAACACACATGAATTCATGAGCAAGGTAAACAACTCATTTCAACAGGTATTTTTTTGGGGCTTTTATGCCTTTCATTGATAGGATAGTCAGAGACAGGAAATGGGGAGACAGAGAGGGGGGATGACATGTAACAAAGGGGGTGGCTGCAGCGAGGACTGTAACCTCTGTATATAGGGCTCCTGCTCAACCCACTGAGCTATAAGATGCTTCCTCATTGTAAATTTTTAACTAGTAAAATACTTTGATAAATGAAATATGACAAATTAAAATCTGTTTGACCATTAGCATCTCCGCTGTATTAAAGGAAAGTCAACTTTATGAAATAAATACCTGTGTTTACTTTTCTGCAGGGCCTGATGAAGAGAAGAAGTCTTCCCCCAGTGGTGTCTCCCAGGTAGTGATACCACTGAATCCAGTTCATGTTTGATAGCTTCACCAGGGTGGAAGGAACAACCTGAGAATTTTACTCAAGTTGAAGTAAAACAAGAGGAAAGTACTCTCAAGATGAACGTACAGACAAAAGTACACTTGAGATAAACGTATGAAAAAAGTACTCTTGAGGAAAAGTACTCAAGATGAATGTACAGACAAAAGTACACTTGAGAAAAACGTACAAAAAAAGTACTCTTGAGATAAGGGTACTGAGAGGAAAGTACTCTCAAGATGAACGTACGGACAAAAGTACACTTGAGATAAATGTACGAAAAAAGTACTCTTGAGGAAAAGTACTCAAGATGAACGTACAGACAAAAGTACACTTGAGATAAACGTACGAAAAAAGTACTCTTGAGATAAGTGTACTGAGAGGAAAGTACTCTCAAGATGAACGTACGGACAAAAGTACACTTGAGATATACGTACGAAAAAAGTACTCTTGAGATAAGTGTACTGAGAGGATAGTACTCTCAAGATGAACTTACAGACAAAAGTACACTTGAGATAAACGTACAAAAAAGTGCTCTTGAGATAAATGTACTGAGAGGAAAGTACTCAAGATGAACGTACAGACAAAAGTACACTTGAGATAAACGTACAAAAAAGTGCTCTTGAGATAAATGTACTGAGAGGAAAGTACTCTCAAGATGAACGTACGGACAAAAGTACACTTGAGATAAACGTACGAAAAAAGTACTCTTGAGATAAGTGTACCGAGAGGAAAGTACTCTCAAGATGAACTTACGGACAAAAGTACACTTGAGATAAACGTACAAAAAAGTGCTCTTGAGATAAATGTACTGAGAGGAAAGTACTCAAGATGAACGTACAGACAAAAGTACACTTGAGATAAACGTACAAAAAAAAGTACTCGAGATAAATGTACGAGAAAATGTACACTTAAGGTGAACGTATGGAAAAAAGTACTCTTGAGAGTAGAAAGTACAGTGCCATGAAAAAGTATTTGCGCCCCTCCTGATTTCTTTTTGCATATTTGTCACATGTAAATGTTTAAGATCATTAAACTAATTTTAATATTAGACAAAGATAACCCAAGCAAATATAATATGCAGTTTTTATGATTTCATTTATTAAGAGAAAAAGACATCCAAACCTACCTGGCCCTATGTATTGCCCCTCTTGTTAAATCATGAAGTAACTGTGGTAAATCTTTTTTTTTTTTTTTTTTTTTTTTTTTTTTTTTTTGAGTTGTGAGTTTTGAGTTCAATTTTACTATCCACACCCAGCCCTGGTCACTGCCAGACCAGTTGAATCAAGAAATCACTTAAATAGAACCTGTTTGACAAAGTGAAGTGGGCTAAAGGATCTCTAAAACCAACACGGCATGCTTTCTATCTCAAGAAATACAAGAAAAGATGAAAAAAAAACATTGACATCTGTCAATCTGGAAAGTGTTATAAAGCCATTTCTAAAGCATTTTTGTTTTGGGACTCCAGTAAACCATGGTGAGAGCCTTTATCCAGTTATGGAGAAACCCAAGAGCGTTTGACCTTGAGGTCACAAACTGATGGCTAGACAGTCTCCTTCAGGATTTTCTGGTAGAGAACAGAATTCATAGATGTCAGTGGCTTTTTCTTTTTTCATCTGTTCTTGAATTTCTTTAGATCGCAGCATGATGTGTTGCTTTTTGCGATCTTTGATCCTACTTCACTTTGTCAAACAGATTCAGTGATTTCTTGATTGAACTGGTCTGGCAGTGACAGGGCCTGGATGTGGACAGTGAAATTGAACTCAGCTCTCAAAAAAAGGACGAAATCAGGAAGGTGGAAAGTTTTTTTTCATGGCACAGTACAAAAGATGAACGTACGAAAACTGTACTCTCGAGATAAATGTATGGAAAAAAGTATGCTTGATTTCAACTTATTGAAAAAGCACTCTTGAGATAAGCACTCTAAAAAAGTACTCTTGAGAAAAATGTACTGAAAAAGTACTCTTGAGATAAAAGTACTGAATAGAGTGCTGTTGAGATACATGTACAGAGAAGTACTCTTGAGATAAATGTACAAAAAAAGTACTCTTGAGATAAAATGTGCTCTTGAGATGAATGTACAGATTAAAGAATGCTTGAGATTAAAAGTAATCTTGAGATAAATGTACTTAAAAAGTACTCGAGAGAAAAAAGTACTCTTGAGATGAATGTACTGATGAAGGCACTCAAGAAGATACTCTCGAGATAACTTACTGCAGAAAGCAATCTCAACATGAATGTGCAAGTCTTAAGTAAAAGTGCTGAAGTTGACTTGAGTTAAAGTAAAGTTACTTACAGATAGAAGTACACAATCAATCAGTAAAAATGTACTGCTTATTAAACAAGTGATTTGCTTAAGTACTAACAGAACTACTTATTGCACACACATATCATCAACTTGAGTTATACTCAGATTGTGTTTTTTAAGATGGAGGAAGTTCTTTTGTCTCTCCCATCATTTCCTGTCACCCTGCATTACTGAAGCTAAACAATTAAATGATAATCATGCTGAAGCATTTGTATCTAAACCTTTGAATAAAGCTACTGCGCCTCTTTGTGTCGCTGTCATTGTTTTTTTTTGTGTCCTGTACTAATAGAAATAAAGTGATATCTGTGTTTTACCTCATATCTCACTAAAGACTGAATTTAACAATTTATCATGTGGAGCCTGTGTGAAATACCTTGAGTATGAAATCACACAATCTTCAAAGTGTAGCATTTGTGAATCAAAGTTACTAATATAGATCTGAGTACAATTTAACAGGAAGACCACCCATCTCAGAATCTGTGCTTACACAGTAACACAGTCTGTAATTAACAGTGTTATTTTTGCTTGATTAATCTACTGATAGAATCATGTTTCTACCAATTCTTCAACATGGTACAGAGGTATAAAACCACCAGAGGGAGAGACAAGCGAGACAACTGACTATTTTAAATGAAAAAAAAAAAAAAGTCAAAGATACTTCCTGATCATGGAACTAAATTTAACAATATAAAGGGAGAACAGCTTCCACTAATTTTTAAAGGTTTCTATAGATTTTTATATATATTGATTTATCGTTATCAGGAATCTTTTGAGGAGATCTGGTATTGAGTGTAACTCAAAGATGCTCCCTGCCTGTGTGTAACCATTTCTTAGTCTAATACAAAAATCTCTACTCAGCATTGTTTAATTAATTCCTTTATACTCAAGTCTCATCCATCAGAGTTTTACTGCTGCTCCTCCTTTTCTTCAGATCATTTTTATTCACCATTGTCTCACCTAAGAAATCCACCTGGGTGGGAAATCACCAAAAGGTTAAAAGTGTCTGTAAGACAAAACTAAAGTAGACTAAACTGCCACAAATACTTGAGATTTCTGTGGTTTAAGAACTTGCCCAATGTAAATATGTTTTGGTGTTTTCGTTCAAAGTTCTGAGAGCTTATGTTAAGGAATTAAATCATTCAAAAGCTTAAATGTAGCTAGATTGAACCAAAAGTAAAAGAGATCCACTTTAAGGGTTGGTATAAATATACATTTATGGTCGGTATAAATCTACTCTGCTTTGTGTTTATCTTTCTGGTGAGTTTTAAGACAGTGATTCAGTGTCGATTACAGTAACTAGCTTATTATGTAATGAAAATAACACAGGAGGACCCCCCCCCCCCGTATTTGTTTATCTATTTTTCGTCTTCATTTTAGTTACTTTGATTTATTTACTTAATTATTTGTTGCTTGTCTGATGTCTAATCAAAGTTTTACCTAATTATACCATGACATTCATTTGTAGGAAACTAACGTTTTAAATAAAGTTTGAATAAAAAAAGGAAACGTGATAAAATCAGCATACATATAAACATATAAAGAGCAGAGGACTGGGTGAGTTCAGGCATTTGATAAGAAAACGTTTCAGATACAGGGATCACTCTTGACTGTCAGCATTGAATCTGGGTTAAATTGGACCAAACCTGCTGTTGCCCAGTCTAAGTCCAGCTGTAATTTAGTAAAGGATGTAAATTCTTCTTCTATCACTGCATCAGTTTTCTCTGTGAAACGGGGGAAATGACGTGAAACTGGATCAAAGCTGAGTCAATAAAACATTATTGTTTAATGTTCATTTATCATGAATCCACAACACAGCAGTTTGTTTAGTGAGTAGGAAAAAAAAACGTGAGTATTTACATCTACTGTCATTCACGTCACAGTTTATACCCATGCTAACACAATAAAGACTTTTATATACAAGAAATACTTATTAGCATCATCGTACAAAGGAACGTTGTCATAGTAACTCAACATCTGGATCTGATGCAAAATACACAAAATAATGAACAGAAGCCTCAGCTGCCCTGAAATCATCAGAATCAGTAGACAAAGGGAACTCGTGTTGTTTGTTGTTTCTAGGTTTAAAAACAGTTTTACATCAGAAGGTACAAGGCAAGACAATCACAGTCTACATGTTTACAAGGTTTGCCCTTTATGGTCGGTATAAATACACTCTGCTTGTTTATGTACACAGAAATCAACCCGTCTCCTCCTTCCTCACACTTCTCAACAACAGCTGCAGCATTTACACTGAACATCACAACACAAACTGGTTTTAGTGTCGCTGCTCTGACTGAGCACAACACCCCCAGCTTCAGTCACAGGAAACCAGCTCTTCCTCCTCTTCATCAGGACTTTTATAAAGCACCAGCCTTTAGCAAACATGGCTGCTGCTCTCAGCACCAACTGTGTGTTTGATTGTTTGTTTTTAGCAAATGACTCTGTTAAACTTCACAACTTAAAGAAACATCTGAATCATTCAAAGTATTAAAAACACAACTGATCACATCAGGACTTTGCATAGTTTCTCTTCAACTTTCCAGCTGTCAATCTCAGAGGGGGTTAAGGTGACTTAGTTCATAGAGCTGTATATTTAATACATTTAAAACTGTTGTGTGGCCCAGAACATCATAATAAACCAAACTTTTCCGTCTCCTGGTGTCTAAAGAATCTGTTTGGACTTGATCATTAACAATCATTAACACACGGGTGTCACATCCTCCTGCCGCTGCTGACAAACACTAAGTATCTTTAACAAGCTGTGGAAAAAGTACATTTACTGCACTAAATACAGTTTGTAGTTTAATTTTCCCTCAACAACAAAGGGAAATATCCATCACCCCCTTTTTTTTCGACTAATGTATGTCATTAAAGTTAACTTTTTCTGTTTTTTGATGCTAAAACATTTGGACTTTTACTTTGAAATGTTTGACTTTAGCCTGTAACAGTATCTTCTGGTTTTGTGGACCACTGCTGTGTCAGATCAGAGTTCCTTTAGTTCTTAAAAGCAGGACGATGTGAACGTGCCACTCGAGCCAGAAACAGGAAGTGTCCGCCACCACAAAGATGCACCAAACTGTCCTGACCATGTCGACTCAAACCTTCGTCTGATTGGTGGGAAACATGCACCGAGTTGTTTTTTAAGTTTCTGTCTGTGAGTAAAGCTTCTATCACTGATTCAAACGCAACACCCACTCACATGTGAAGAGCATTGTTTAGATTTAGAGTTTAACGACTCTGACACCTTTAATCTGAGTAAAAATGAAACAGCATCTGAACATTCAGTCAGCGAGTCATTCACCTACATCTGCTCCTCACTGCGACCTCAGCAACAGTCTGACATGATCCAAACCACTGACAGAAAGCTCCTCTCTGTGTGAAAATCTGTGTCAGTGTCTCACAAACAGCTTCTTTTACATTGATGAAAATCTCAGCCATCGTGTCAGGACGAGGGAGAAACTTCACATCAGAGAATCTACAGACCGATGATGTCACAGCGTCGCCAGTCTGTCTCATTTCAAAGGCTTCTTCACCTCTGTCCTTCTTGTCCCACAGGTGAAGGATCCTTTGTAGGTCAAACTCTCCCAAGATTCATTGGGCACTGGTAAAATAATATGGCAACAAATAATAACAGACACTTTAAAATGAAAGTGTCCCATGGGTTTCAGCTCAGTTCTTTCAACTATTAAAACCTCAAGTTTCTGTGAAAAGAAATAACATGTTGTCTGACTGTTCACTTTGGCCTTTGAAGTCTATGGAGCTCTGAGAGGCCACAGCTTCACAGACCAGGTCCACTGATGATTCAGACCCAGACTGACACAGGCACAGAAGTTGTTTCTGTTTAATGCAGATAACAAGTCACAGTGGGCGAGGTTCCTCCGGCAAAACACTCGTCACACACTGAACCTAACTGACTCCATGCCAACGCACCACTCTGCACCATGTCAGTCAACACAACATCCCATATTCAGACCAAACATGATCAGAGTACAGTTTCTAATACAGAGGAGACCACTCAACATTACAGTCTGATAATGAAGATCTGCGTCACTGCTGATCTAAACCAACTACAGCTCCTGTCTCAGACACAGTTGGACCTCTGGCTGCCTCCCATTTAGTCTCTGCAAGGCAGCGTGCGGACAAACAAGGACATGTTGTCAAAGTCATTAACACACACATTTGTGTGTTTCCCACACTGACATGTCGCTCTGGAGCTTTTCTGTCGTCTCTGAACAGGAAATAAATTAAAAAACAAACAACCAGTCTTACACAAGCAACATTAGCTTCCAACATGTGGAACAGAAAGACGACATCTTTTTATCCATTTTGAGTTGATGTTATATCAGGAGCTTATTGATACTGTATTGTTATTGATGACCAACAGCACAGACACTGATTTTACTGTGTGTGTGTGTGTGTGGCCTGCAGCTTTTAACCTTCAAAACACCTCAAATATTTAGATTCACCATCAAAATGATCAGTAAAGCAGAGGCCACTGTCACTCAAACAGCAGGAGCCTGTGTGTGTGTGAGCAGGATATTAACCAGCCCTCTCTTTTAACTTTGCATCTCAGATGCTGAATCTGATCCTAAATCAGGTGAAATTGTGACAAGACCAAGGAGCTGTCGCTAAGAGGCTAAATCAGATGAGCTAAGAGCTGATGACAGGTCAGTTTCCATCACAGACAGGAGGAGGGGAGGTGGAGTGAACTGGTGGCTACAAGTAAAAACTTTCACTTATTTCAAATAAGAAAAAAAAAACAAAGTTTTGTTCTTCACAGTCGTGTTCCTCACATCACAGAGACTTAAGGGTTAGACTTAACTTCTTGGTGACTGAAGTGAACGTGTTACTAAACTACAGAGACGTCAGTGCTGCATCATTCACAGTCTGTTCCATCATCAACTGGATGAACATGCATACAAAACAGGACCCTGATTAAAAAATCATTTCAGTCATTGCAGTTCATTACTGTCATATAAAATGCAAAAAGTGTATATTCATCATAGTTAATATCTCTATAAATCCATCCAACACCTTGCACATGTTTCCTGCTTCTTCCCTCAAACATCCTAGAAAATAAAACAAATCCTCTCAGTCTTTTTTCTAAAATCAGCTCTGTAACCGTCACATCTCTGGAAGCTGCAGCGTTAAAAACTGCTGCTGTTGTTCGTGCGAGGCATCATCACGTCATCCTTCTCAACAAGTGCACGTCATGTATCATCAAGCAGCTACGAGCGGCTTCACGAGCCGTTTAACTTGCATATTTCTACATAGGTTTCACCTTCAATCAAAAGTATAAGGATTAAATATAAATTATATTTGTACACATCTGTATGCTGTATTACATTTATCTACACTCTCTGATATAAAGACTCTCTGCTCGGTGGTTGTCAATACGTCGGTTCAGGGTGAAGTAACTTCCTGCTGTCTGCGCCACTGTCTCGTGTCGTCATGTTTTGGTCTTCTCGGTCACTTTAGCTTTGTGCATCATGTGAATCATCTGCATCTGCTCCAGTCCTTTATAAAAACTACAGTGCTTCATTTTCTGTTGTCGTGTTGCTCTGGTGCTTTGTTAAAGTGCTGCTGTATTCACATCATCAGAGCGACGCATCAACAGGACGTGGTCCTGTTTTCAACATCATCTCTGTTTGATCGATCAAGTCATCCATAAAAATAAAATCAGTGAGGAACAGGAGATCCGTGCAGGCTCAGTGGAGGTGACAGGATTAAGAATAATTAATGAAGAGGCTGATCGATTCTTGGTTTGGTCATGTGGTTAACGAGCTGAAGATGTGAGCAGATCATCTGAACGAAGAGGGGAGACTGGCGACTTGTGGCAGCGTCACTTCATGTTTTTATCAGTTCTCATTTGGCTCTTGCTCCCTCACTTCTTTCTTTCTTTCTTTCTTTCTCTCTTTCTCTTTCTTTCTTTCTCTCTCCTTTGAGAAAGAAAGTTAATTCAGACTCTAACATCTCTGACTCATTGTCTTACTCCTCGCTGATGCCATGCTCCCACGCCACTTTTGCCTGCTCGTCCTTGGTTGCTGCGATTATGGGCTGGGAGATCTTGCGAGGCATTGGCCGTGGGGCAGGAGGGGGCGCTGACTGGGCGTTGAGGGGGTCTTCTTCAGGGATACAGCCCTCTCTGAGGTAGGGTTTAGGGGCAGGGCTGGGGGCGGCTCATGGAGATGATACAGAGGCGGGTGGTGGGGGATGTAGTGTGGGTGGAAGTGGTGGTGATAGTAGTGGTGCTGTGGGTGTGGCAGCCCATCCTGCTGCTGCTGCAGGGGTTGTGGCTGTGGAGCTCCAGTGGAGGTCGAACCTTGGGGCTGGGTTTGGCCACCCCCATGGGCAGGGGTGACGCCACCGGGGCGGACTGGCTGCGGCAGGGCGGGGGCTTTGCTCCGTCCAGGACTTCAGGCTCAGAGACACTGTACCTGACGGGCTGGTAAGGCGAGTCCAGGTCTTCCTGGTCAGTGGTCCAGGCCTGGCTGCTGGGGACGGACTCCAGGGTGTCTGTGCGGCTGGCGGGAGGGTCAGAGGAGGAGGCTGGGCCGCCAAAGTTGCTCTCACTAAGGGAGGAGACTCCAGAGCTGGCACTGCCTGACAAGGTAGAGTTACTGCCATCCAGGATGGACTGTGGACTGGTGGGCGAGGCAGGTATAGGGTGCAGGGGGGACTGGAGAGAGAGAGAGAGAGAGAGAGAGGGTTGGGGAAGGGGGAGCAAACAGAGGATGTTCACAAACACATCAACAAGTCAGTTTCCATTCAAATGTTTTTAATCTGATATAATGAAAAAAATGTTGCTACTGTTCAATGTTATCAAATCAAATCATCAGTGTTTCACTTCAGCTTCATACCTGCAGTTGTTGTAGTTTCATAATGATTAAAACAGTTTCAATTACACATAAAAAAAAAAACGAAACAAGGGACACAAGCTGACACTTAAAAACTCCCAGTTTCATATTTTGTATTTGAACCATGTGAATCGTTCCTGTTGAACAGATAAAATATCAAATGTTCCCACTGCAACACAAAACAATTAGAAAAAGAAAAAACTGAAACAAGGAACAAACTCTGGACATTATTACCATCGACAACACTTTGCCTAACTCTAATAAACCAGTTCATTTTAACCATATGTGTAAACTCTGATCATCAACTGGAAACAGGAGCTCGAGATGATGATGATGATGATGATGATGATGATGATGATGATGATGATGATGAACACCGAATACGAAACTTAAACTGACAAACTATACAAAATAGTTAGAATTATTTATTGGATTGTTTCTTGTTTATAAGAAGCTGAAGAGGAAAAGAACAAACGTGAACAGGTCAAACATCTTTGCTGCGAGAGGGATAAATACACAAAGGTCAAACCGAACTGGAAAATGGACAGAAACCGGGACAACGTAGAGAGAAGTAGACGAGTGCATCAGTGGAGATTTGATTGGCTGATTACGGTATTAATCATTAATGTATTTATCTTCCTGCTGCTGTTTCACTGAAATCTTCAGTGAATTCATCTGAAATCTCACCATTTCATCAACACTGATGTTTTGACTCTCAG
This sequence comes from Caranx ignobilis, assembly GCA_021432705.1. Lineage (NCBI taxonomy): Eukaryota > Metazoa > Chordata > Actinopteri > Carangiformes > Carangidae > Caranx > Caranx ignobilis. The sequence continues at coordinate 34,922,139 of MU269985.1, read as the reverse complement.
CTGAGAACTGAGGCAAAACAGAAACAGCTGAGGATCAACGTTTTGTCCGTCGACTCACGTCTCATGTCTCACATCAGACAGAACATATTCATTGAGCAGAAGAGACGACAACGATTACTGAGCATGTGCAGTGTCATCATGGCACAGGTAAAGAGGAATGGACACAAAGAAACGCACAATCATGGGGAGTGCAGACAGACAGACAGACAGATGGACCGACAAGCATCCAGACCAACAGCGGGAGTGAGGAAGAGGAGGAGGAAGAGGAGGAGGGTACCTTTCTTAAGGAGCGCGCGGGGAGAGCTGGAGGGAGGTCGCTGACCTGGTGGTGGAAAGCGTCAAAGTGCATCGACAGGTGTTGCCCTACAGGGGGGGACACAGCAGGACTGACTGAGAGAGAGGCACACTCACACACCTCAGACCAGAGAAGAAGAAGATGATGTAGGAGGAGGAGAAGGAGGGCAGATAAAGTGTGAGGAGGAGGAGGAGGAGGAGGGTAAGGGGATGGAGAGAGGAGAGGAGAAAGAAAGAGAGAGAAAAGAAGAGGGATGTAGCAGCAGCAGGAGTAGAGGTAGAGAGTTGGAGTAGAAAGGGGGTGGAGGAGGGAGAGTGGGGGTTGAGGGGGCCTCTGAAAGCTCTGGGTGTTTCTGTTTTTGATGTATAATCTTAAATGAGAACGATCCGAGAGTGAGAAACAGAAAATTAAACCTGATGTCATGAGCAGAGGTTCTGAGATGTTCACCTGTGAACCTCTGACAGTCAGTTTGTTTACATCAGCTTCTGATCAAGGTTCATATTTACATTAAAGGTGTTTACAATCTGTGATGTTCACTGGGTGTAGCAGCAGCATCATGACATAATGATGTAAGCATGTTGTGTCCCCATCACAGTGTTTCCTTCATCCAAACACTTCATTATATTCACTTCTCTCCAAACATTAAACACAGCTAATGACTCTCTCTCTCTCTCCCCAGAAATGACATGAAGCAGCCATGTTTCTGTGAGTTTACACATGTTGGTTTGAAGAGCTCTAAACCAGGATACAACTGATACTGTAGGAATATTTAGTGTGATTGATTCTTGATCAGGCTTTATGCCCCGCCCACCATCTGCTCGCCCCATGGTGACAGGTGAAAGTAATTAGCATCTCTTTTGTTAGCATTTGTGCTAATACTAACTCTCTCTCTCTCTGTACTGACAAGGTTTCAGGTATTTTTAGCTCCGCCCCCCAGCAGCATAGGTTGAGAGGCTTGGTTCCTTGGGTTTGTGGCATGTGAATGAAGTGGTTGTGTGAATCTGTGTTCATGAGACTGTGATCCAGGGTTCAAGGTGGAAACGCTCAGTCTTAGAGCTGTTGATTATTTCTCTGTCTGTAAGATACAAAACAAGGTGAAACACTTGATCTTCATTGGCGAGTCTATAAATGCTTAGAGAAATGAGATAATAGTTGATTATTATGAGGGTTTTTTTTCTTGAGACCCCAAAAAGGTTTGTTGATGTTTTTGATCCCTCTTGACTCCCTCATGACAACACTGCTCAGAGTTTCTTGTGTTCAACGAGAGACAAGAACGAGGAAATAAAATGCTGTGAACTAAAGAAGACGACCGACAGGAACATTTCTGACCTGAAAATAAATGACAACAAAAACAAAATCCAACACACATATGATACCAAAACATCAAAAACAAAGCACCACACACAAATTCATACAAACACAGACAGGGCCAGTTCTGGAAGATCTGGACAAAGGTCAGGCCCCCCCCCCCCCCCACACCACACACACACACACACACACACACTCTCTAACATGCAGTAATTTTCAAACAAAACAAAAAACGAAGAAAATCATCATAATCATGTGACATGCAGGACACACAAATGACAGAAACACACACACTGACACACACACACACGCTGAGCAGCTGTGTCGTACCATGAGGGAGGTTGCGTGGAGGAACAGGAGGCGCCATGACGCTGCCAACATGGGCAGAGAGGAAGGGAAGGGCTTCTCTGGTACCACTGTCCAAACTCCAACTACTGGGGGTGGTGAGGACTGGAGGGGGAGGAGGAGGAGAGGAAGAAGAAGAGAGGGAAAGAGAAGAGGAAATGAGAGAAGAGGAGAGTAAAAAGAAGAAGAGGTGGGAAAGGGGGAGGAGGGAAGAAAGAGGAGAGGGGAAGCCAGGAGAGCAAAAAAAAGAGAGGAAGAGGGGGAAGAAAAAAGGAGAGGAAGGGAGAGAGGTGGGAGACAGGGAGGGAAAAAGAACATAAGAGGGAAGGAGCAGAGAGGGAAAGAGGAGGAGAGGGGAGACAGTGAGGAGGAGAGAAGAAGAGTCCAGAGAGGAAAGAGGAAGATGGGCAAAAGAGAGGAGACAGAAAAACAGTGAGAGGAGATAAGAGACAAGTCAAAGACGAGAAGAGGAGAAGAAGGTAGAGAGAGTGAAGACAGAAAATAAGGGAGGAGTTGAGTGTCAGGATTTTGTTATAATCTGTCAGAGTGTGTGTGTGTGTGTGTGTGTGGTGTAGCGGCAGGCTCGTTACCTTTCTCAGCCACAGACAGGTTGGGGTCGCTGCAGGGTTTACAGGGACCAATCACCTGGTGGAACAGGGCCCGCTGGAAGTTGACAGGCTGAAGACAAAGACGTGGACAGTCACATAAATAAACGTGTAACGACCACAGACAGTTTCTGTCTCACTCCATCAGGTCGTCCTGCTGCGAATGAAACTCATCAGCTCCATCACAGTACTTGTGTTTAAACCTGCAGCCTCAATAAACAGACTCGACTCTGTTCACACAGCTACACATTTCAGTGTCTCTTCTCTCTAAACCGAAGCTTTCTACTCAGATGTTTGATGGACTCAGATTCTGTTCATCTTCCAGTTTCGACTTTAACACAAAGTTCAGATGTAGAGACCGACACACGACCTCTGTTTGAAAAGTCAGATTTTCTCTCTTCAGAGCAACAAATGAATCTGAAGCATCTGAAACATGATCGTCGTCCTCCCGCCTATGTTTCCATACCTGCCCGTTCTCCGTGATGTTGGTGTACATGGCGCTGCTCGGCCTTTCCCTGTGCGGTGGCAGCAGCATCAGCATCTCTCTGTTGTGTCTGTATTTGTCTGGTAGGGAAGGAGAGCCGACTGCAGAGAGATGGAGACGGAGAGAAAAGGTGAATGTCACAATAATTCTGTGTGAGCTGCTGATTTAATTTTGTTCTATGCGGTCGTCTCACAGGAAGAGGGCTCAGGGTTCAACCTGTTGCCTTGGTGGAGTTTACATGTTCTACCTGCGTCTGTGTGACCCCCCTCCCTCAGGACTAAGACTCTGAATCACCTGTAGGCATGACTCAGTGTGGAGGGTTGTTTGTCTGCATGTCTCGGCTCCATCAGAGACCGGAGACGTGTCCAGGATGTGTACAGACCAAGACTGAATTTCTTCCATTTTCTCCTCTTCTCATCTCACCTCACATCCTGTCTTCTCTCATCACTGATTGTTTCTTTCCCATCTGCTTTTTCATGTGTGACTATTTTGAGTTATTGTGTTGTGTGTAATCTTCTGTCTTTATTTATTCGTCTCACATTCAGCAGCACAAGTTTGTTTCTCATCTTTAGAAATCTTTAGAAATACTTTCGATATTTGAGAATAAACCTCAGGGTTGGCCCCTCTATGATGATGATGATGATGATAATGATGACACTTCACCCTGAAACTCCCACTTTGTAGAAACTGCCTCCAGACTCCACAGCACCACAGGCTGGTGGAACTGATGGATGGATGCTGCAGTAGTTACATGGTCTATGTAACCTACTCACCTCTGATGGTTGAGGGGGCGGAGTTTATCATCTGAGAGGGTGCAGAGTGGGTGGAGCTAAGGCTGGAGGAGGAGGGACTGGCCTGCAGAGAGGAAATATATAGTCCAAATATAAATTATTAAGTGTTATAAAGTCTCTCCCACACAAGGGAGAAATTATAGAGCAACCAGAAACAATGAAGCCAGTCTGTACATGAAGTGTAATTCTTCAGCAACTCCTAATTATCTCGACATATTTCAGACAATATTTGAATGTGTGTGATTGATATTTCAAAAATGATTGTAATTTTAAACTCTCACTGTCCTGTTTGTCTGTAAACTACTGTAACTGATATTACTGCTTTTCTGAAATCTCCTTTTACCCTGTATGATTTCTGTTCATCTCATTATTAGTGACCTGTACATCTTATCTTATCATAGTTAATAAATATGTCACATACAGTAAATTTGATTTCAAGCTATATATCTATATATTTATTTTAATTAAATAAAAAAAAAAAAACATAAAATATTTATTTTATTGGACTCGTCTGCTGCAGGTTGTTGGCTATAACAGGTGAAGGTCCTCTCACCTGCATGCGGTAGAAGTCCTCAGGGTGCTCCACCACCACACCATCAGCCAGGATGAGCAGGTTGCCCACGTTCCCAATCTCACTGGAGTTGTGAGAGGAGAGAGAGGAGGAGGAGTTTCGCACAGGAGTCAAAACAGCTATGGGACTGGGAGGAGGGAACAAAGGAGGGATAGCGGGGGGAAAAAAGAGGAGAGGGGTGGAGAGGGAGAGGGAGAAGAGCAAACAGGAGAAGGGGTCGGGGAAAAAAGGCCAAACGAGGAGCGGTGCAGAAAACATCCGAAAACCGAAAGGTGGAGGCAAAACAACGAAAACATGCAAAAACGTGTGATTTGATGGGAATGAGAGAGATGCAGGAGTTTGCAGAGATGAGGCAACACACAGGGTGATGAGATGAGGAAAAGGAAGAAGAAGAGAGAAAATGGCAGAATGTCAGAAAGCATGATATGTGCAGTTGATTGACAGCAGAGGACACAGAGACACAACGAGAAAGAAGCTGGTCCAGATTTTAAATGTGTGAAATTACCCAAGGTTGTTAATGAGACACAGCAGATGGAACGAGTGACGACGGAACCGGTGAGAGAGAGAGGTGTGTGTTGTGTATGGATAGATGGGTGTGTTGTTCAGTGAGGACAATGAGGCGTGTGTGTGTGTTGTCTGACCTGTGCCGGTGCATGAGCTTGAAGCTCTCGGGGCTCATGGGGCTGTGAGAGGCCAGGATCCCTCTGGGTGTGTTGGCTCCTGAGCCGCTCTTGTCTAAACCGGGCAGACCCTGAAACGCCACATAGAAACACTGCTCTGAATGTTCACGCTGCCCTCGGACACGTGCACGTGTCAGTGTGTGTGGTGTCATTCTGTCTCAAAGTCTTAAACAAAGGTGCAGTTGAACATGAGACACAGAGAAAAAGCTGCCGGTGCACTCACGTGGCAGAGGCTGCTCCTCATCATCTGGAACTGATCGATCAGCTTTTTGTGCAGCGGGCGCATCTCTGGGTGCACCAGCTTCTCGTGCACGGCCAGGCCGACTCCCAGGATGTGAACCTGTGGGTGTGAACCAGTGAGTGAAGAGGGAGGAAGTCCCTGAGTGTCTCTGTTGTTTGTTGTAGAGAAAACTTGTCCATGCTGTTGGTAGTGCTCTGTCGACTGGTTAGATGAAGCCTCGCCTGCCGGCTTTACAGCTTCAGTGGAAAATCAGGCTTTAGATCAGGGATCTTATACATCATGTGTCACTGGAGAAAATTCAGTAAACTACAAGAGTGTGGCAAGAAAGTCTGTAGGGAAACCAACTTTTTAGGAACTGACTTGACTGTTATTTTAATTTAATCTTCTTATCCATTTACATCCCATTTATTGTAATATTCATATTATTTATTTCATTAAATTTCACCTTATTTATGCTTGTGTTTATTTTATTTAGCCATTGTCACTTGACTTTTCTGTGTCACTGAATGTATCTGTATGTATGTATATGTGATCAATCAGAAATAATCATCTGTAAATATGGCACAGTGAAGTAAACATGAAGCGTCACCTGCTCCTGCATCAGGTCTTTGAGCTGTGTGATCTTGTCTGTGTCCTCAGGGTGGCTGGTGATGTATTCCTTATCAAAGAAAGCCTGGGTCACACAGGAAAACAAACACACTTTGTAAAATCATCATCAATAAATCACCAAATAACTTATGAAAAAAAAGTTTGTCCTCTGTGCAGTTTCTTTTCCTTTTTGGCTTGCGTTTGTTTCTCTGTTAACTCCATCCGCTCTGTACAGCACTTTGTAACTTTGCTTTTGAAAGGTGCTATATCAATAAAGTTCACTCATTAATCATTGACAAATCTGCTGCACTATGTTTAATCACCTCTGTACGATGAAAGCCAATAGGAGTTCTGTTTGCATACTCAGTATCACTGATTTGTCACATCTGCCTTGAATGTGACCAAACTGAACCTAATGAGCATTTGTCTGACCTCCTGGTATCTGGCGATGCCTCCGTTGACGGCGGCGTCGATGACTCCGTTCAGCGTCATGCTGAGCAGGTTGATGTTGCCATGCAGCTGCTTGTGTTGGTACTGGCTGATCAGAGTCCGCAGCTCCTGGTTCTTATTCTCCACCACAGAGATGGCGTTTTCCAGCGGACTCACCTCCACCTGACAGAGAGAAAGAGTCACACTCATTCTGTCACTGTGCAGGGAAACAACACTGCTTCATCATCCTCAGGAAACAATCCAGACAGTTAGTGTGAAGGGTGGCACATTTGTCAGGTTTCATGAATTATAAGAATGGATCTCTTTAAAAGTGATGGAGAAGGAATCATGCAACAGTAACTTTCCGTTTCACTCACCAGTTCTCTCTTCTCCACTTCAAACCAGCGTGAAATCCCAGGCAGAGGGTGAGTGAGGATCAGGGTGGTCCTCTCAATCCAGAGACTCTGAAACATGACAAGCAATAAAACCCCAGCAGTACATTCGTTTTTGTAAAGGTTTGAAATGAGTATATAACTAAATGCAGAAAAACACACTGTACTTAAAACCAGTAGAAACTGGTGCCAGTGTTTCCAGCTCACCTTGAACTCATTGTCTCGGTCTTTGGGGCCTTTGTGGAACGGACGGTCGTAACGGAAACGTCGAACGTTGTTGACCCGGTAGAAGCTCTTGATGCGGTCTGGTACTCTGTCCATCTGCAGCACAGTGACGCTGTCAGGCACCGGTGTCACTGCGTAGATCTGCAGGTCTGAGCCGAAGAGGTCAAAGAACTATCTCGATAAACAGAACATGTTTCTTTAATCATGATCTGACAATAAAGACAATGATTTAATACATAGATCAATCAATAAGTGGAGGAGCATCAATAACACACTTAAAAACACTCGTTTTCTAAAGGATACACTGTGCATCACACTGCAGAATGGCTTCATCTGGCTGATTGGGGTGCTGCATTGCAATGGCTTGTGGGAATTCTCCCAGCATCCTTTGCTGGAAGGCCTCTAACCTTTCGTAGTCATGGCCACGACAGACAAACTCTTTGTTCTAGAGAGGACAGAGAAACAAAACGTCTTCTTTGTGTCCATCGTCAGAATATTTCTGGAGAAGTTTGACCTTTATCTGTTTTATTAATTACATGAAAGTATCAAAACTTTGTGTTTACAGTGGTCCAGTGGCCCAGTACTGTGATGCTGCACAATGACAGAGTAAAATGTTGAGCTCACTCTGAGGAAGAAGGGAAACTTCCTGCCGTAGAATCCCACCCTGAAGAACTCCGGCTCAAGACGCTGCTGCTCCATAATGTTGTCATAATATGCTGCCTCCATTTTCTACACACACACACACACACACACACAGCGCAACAGGAAGATGTGACCAAGAAGAGGAAGTGGTTTTCCTATTCCGGGAATTTATGTCTATATTGAGATAGAAGAGTGAAAGAAACAGGAATCTAGGGAGAGAGAGTGAGGACATGCAGCAAAGGTTCATGGTCCCATGACCACAGTGGTTAGGACTGGGTCCATACGGTGCACAGTCCACCAGGCGAGCTCCTGATCCTCCTCTCTAAATGTAGAATTTCTACAACATAAACTGATCTTAATAGTTGTTTAACTGTTTCAAATATAAACAGAACACGTGACTGTAAAGTAACTACCAGTGCCATTGAGGGACAAATTGAGATGGAACTGTTGCATTTCGTGTTTGATCATACCGGAGGTGATGTGAGCGCTACTGGACTGTGATGATATCATGTGCCAACAGCCCGTGTCATGTGACTCACCCGTATCCAGCTGAGACTCTGGTAGTCGTACAGAGATTCATACTGGAAGGCCAACTCCCTGCAAAGAGGTATGCCATACTCCCAACACTGGAGCACACACGCACACACACACGCACACACGCACACACACATGCACTTCTTTAGTTGGTTTCCTCGTCTTTGGTCACAAGACACAGGAAACACCTGCAGAGCTGAGGTATTAATCATCACAAGTTGATTTTTTTGAAGAGAAGAAGGTGTGGTTATTTCCTCCTTAAGCTGATCTGATGTCTTGTGTAAAACTCATAGTGAAACTTGGTATATGCACTGAAAAAAAATCAGATGTAAGAAACTGTGCACACACATGATTCCACACAGTTTCTTTTCACCTCCCAGCTGAGATGGAAGTGAGTGCAAATATCACTCAGCCCTTTCTCCTTTCTTGTCTTATAGAAGACAATACTCACTAATTTTTCCTTTGTTTATTTAAGCCCTGATCATTTTATATGATGTCAAGATACAGAGAAATAGAAGAAAGTTAAAATTCAGAAGAGCACAACGCTTAGTGAAAGCTTTCACACACACAGAATTTCACACAGGACAGGAAGACTAACACAGTTAGTAGAATGAGGTTGGTCATTTGGTCGAGGCCAGAACACTGTCACAGCACTGTTCAGCTTTGTTGTTTCATTCCCTTAAGGGCCTCGGGCCCAGACATTTCCATAAAATATATTTTTACCATATTGCAAAAGTAGTTTAATTAATTACTATGAATGAAAGTAAACGTCGTCAGACGTAGTGGTTAACTAGATTTTCTGTGCAACACAAACTGCAGTATTAGGAGCAGTAAACACGGTTTTCTACACCACAGCATGTCAGCTGTCTGACATCTGATTTGGTTGATCTCTTACAAGTGACATAAAGAGTCAAACAACAGCTGATAACAAAGAGAATCGAAAAGTTTCAGACTAATGGTACTTGCCTGTGCATCTGATGCTACACAACTAGTCCTTGGTATCATTAAGTACAGCCTGGGACTGGTGAAGCTGTTTACAGAGAAGGCTGCGACACTGTTACAGCCTCTCTGTGGTTTACAGAGAGTTATTGTAGAAATATGTATTTGTAATCAAACACCTGATCAGCAGGGTTTTTGGATTTGAATGACAGGCAGGTGGCACACAGACTGTACTGAATAGGTCTACTGTACATGTTATATGTGCTCTTCCTCTGACATGTCTTTTATTGTCATATTTTAGGGCTCATCATTTTCATTGTCACATACCACATCTCCATTACAGGTGTGACATCCCAGCCACTGTGTAGGTGTGTGGACTTCCTCTCTGCCTTCCTCTGGATGACGCAGCAGATGACCTTTGAGTTGTGTGTGTGTGTCTGTGTGTGTGCCTACCTTTCCCTTGTTGAAGTAGTGGATGACCTTGCGGCAGAGCCCCTCCTTGCGATGCCACTCAGTCTGAGCAGGATAGTGCAGGAACTCCTTCAGAGGCCTCTCATCCCAGTGCAGCAGCTCCCAGTACAGCAGCAGAGTGAACGCAGCCTCTGTGGACCAACAACACAAGTGTCATACACTGTGTGCGCAAGTATATGTGCATGAGTGTGTGTGTGTGTGTGTTGTACCGGTGTAGTTCTCTGCCTGTAGATGCATGTCACACAACTTGTGGATGTAGCGGATGTACATCTCCTCCTTGTTGATCTCTGACTTGTAGAAGTTCTGAAACCACACAGACTCAAAGTGTTTCTGTTGTTTCATCCCTGCAGGTTCAAACTCAAACAGCTGGTGATGTGAATCTTACCAGGAGGTTCACTGTGCAGCCGATCTTCTTGTTCTCTGTCTCGTCTCCCTTCATACAGTCCCTGAAGAAACATTAACAACAAACAAGGGCTTTATAATTACAGACTTCAACCTCATAAAGAGTCTCCGTCCCACTGGCTGCTGCAGCCTAGTGAGTTTTTCAGAGAACATTTCTGTCAAAGTTTCTGGACATATTTAATATTGTGATATTTGCTCCTTTTGTGTAGAAACCTTCATGTCTGTGGAGATGTACTGTTCTGCTGCCAAATGTTTTTGTTAATTCTTTGTTACTCTGGTTCTTGTATTGTGTAGTTGTGTTTGTCTTTTGTCTTTTGTTTGAGTATGTCTTGTGTCACCTTCTTGTTCTCAGACCCTTTTTTCTTAATCTCATAGATTGTCTAACTAAATGAATTCATATTCAAATAAATAGAATTTCAAAAATGAATGAATGAAATGGATGAGCTTTGGGCTGGACTGTATTTATTTCACATTCAAGTGAGTGTGTCTTGTATATTACCGGTAGTCCAGCAGTCGCTCCATCAGCCGTGTGACTGAGGTAACAAAGGAAATCCCTGTCTCTCTCCATGTCTCTTGCTCAATCTTCTCCAGCAGACTTCAGAGGAAACAGAAATCAGGAAACATCACACACTGAGCATCTTTTCATGTGCAATGCTGCAGTCAGACAGAGCTCTGACTCTGATGCTGTCGTTGTTAAAGACTGACCTCTTCACTTCCTGAACACAGCTTCACTGATGCTTCACAAACTAAGCTGAATGCAACAACACGCCTGTGAGCACAGACCGGGTGTAAGTGCTTTCACCAGACAGGTCATGTAAAACAGCTCCAGGAAGCAGATGTTGATTGATCAATTAGTTGGTATTAGTAGTTAGTTAGAGCTCAGAGGTTAAACCTGAAGATATCCTGATAACTAAAACAAGCAATATAAGCGGTTATATTTATGTTTTACTGCTCCAGTATAAGAAGATTTAGTTGCTTTTCAGATCTATTTATAACTTTACTACACCGCCCTGTTTGTAACTGTCTGAGAATATTGCACTGGTGTTGTTTTCTTTGTTTTGTTCTTACTTGCTGTTTCAGTGTATGTGGTTTAGAATTGCCCACTGGGTACAAACAATGTTTTTTGAGATTGACGATACGCAGTTTTTGAAAACTTCTAGATGTTGCACTGATTCTGATGAAAGAATAAACCTGAACTTTTCTTTACTTGTGGTCTGTTGTGATGATGCTTTTACTGCAGATTCAGAAAACCACAACACAGCCACGAGCTGATAAAGAGGCAAACATCCTGTCTGCCTGTGTGTCAGTGTAGTCATACCTGGGGTACGGCCCAAACAGCTGGGTTCTAGTCCCGCAGCACAGAGCAAAGCAAACACAGTGTTAGAGCAGAGAGACAAAGAAGAGTTAATGTGTGAGCAGAGAGAACAGCAGCACGGCAGGAGGAATCAGATGCTGTGGGGAAAAGTGAAAAGGACTTCTTACAGCAAACCGAAGAGTTCTCTGTAGTTCTCGTCGCCTTTCCCCTCAGACACCAAACTGTCCAGCTTATCAATCAGCTCAGCCTCCACCTGTATACACACACACACATTAATTATGCCCTTCATGGCCAAGGTCAATGTCACATTCAGCACCTTTAAACAACCCCTGTTGCCCAAAAGGCTGTCCAAGCATAATGGTGTAAAGAAAAATGACAGCCATGTTCAGGCTGGGTAAAAGAGAGCGCTAGGAGTGATACAATCAGAACTGGTGTGAGAGCGAAGGAGGACAGGATGAAGGGTCAGGTGTGAGGCCAGAAGAACACCTCCCTCCTTGAGTCTCACACATGACACTGTTACAGAAGTTTGTCTGTCCCCGGCATTTTTGGGAGAAGGAGAAGGAAAAGGTGATCGCCAAGATCAGGGTTATAAAGTGTTATAGATGTGAGGGATGATTTTACAGTTGGTAACTGTGGTTGAAACTGAAGTCAAACCTCTCCACGCAGTCCGTAAAGCAGACCGCAAGTGATTCACAGTTGCACATAGACAGAAGTCTATGTGAAACTGTGAATCACTTTTCACTGCTTTCACACAAAATGTATTCAGTGACGACAGTTCCCGAAATTCATGAACTCTTTTCTCACTTGCCAGTCCCCCACCTGCAAAAAACACTAGACTTTTGCAGCATGTTTGCATTTGTGTGTTGTGTTTTTATATGTTGTACCTTGCTTTAGTGCTGCTCCAAGTGTTTACTCAGTTTTTACTTTCTATTTCATGTATTTCTACCTCTCCATTTCTTCTTATGCACTGACAGGAGCTGGTGAGAAACACCGTTTTGTTTAACTTTAGTGTACTTGTTAAATGACAGTAAAAAATCCTTCATGGTTGCACAAGCAATCAGGGCTGTTGTCTTTAAGTGTGTCTGTGCGTGCTTTCACCTGCTTGAAGTTCCCATTCTTGCGTTGCTCCCAGTCCATCATGTCATGGAAGATGGGGATCATAATGTTTCGCACCTCCACCTGTGGGACCAGTGTCACTCCCAGGAATGGACCGATCATCCCGGGGATGAAGTGGATCTTGTTCTCACCTGCAGCCACGGAGTGTGTATCAGCACTTTAATCTTCAATCAATCAACCAACCAATAATCAAATCTGTGTGCAATGTAACCACATCAGCAGATAAATGGACGCACAGGGTGTTAATGTTGAGAGAGACAAAGTCTTACCCAGGTTCTGCCACATGCTGAACAGTTCATAGGTCATCATCACTCTCATGTCACCGTACCTGCAGGGAGACAAACAGGAAGGATGGAAGGATGAATCCAAATCTAGAAACTACTGTACAAAACTTTCCTGGTGTGACTGAGGAGCTTTTGGATAAAAGAGGTTAATGTAGGCCGGACTACTGTTTGATTTGATGACAGAGGCAAAAAATTATTTCTACAGATACAAGAATGAATTGAGTTGTAATGTTTATTTTTCCATTACAGTCACAAGAGTGAGTTGCATCTCTGCCCCTGTGTCATTTCCTCATCAATACTTTTAATTCTCACAACTCGAGATATAGAAACTGAGGGAACATCAGGTGCCTGAGGAGGTTTTCTGAGTTTTGTGTGTGGTGCCTCCTTATTCCTGCAACTATTTAGTGGAGAAGAAGAAGAGTGACAGTGTGTGTGTGGGTGTATATATGCAGACCTGTGCAGAGAAGAATCACTATATTTGTGCTTCAGCTTGTGTGTATGAGTGTGTGTGCACTTACTTGTCTAAAACTTTCTTCCTCTTCGCAGGACTCAAGTTTTCCAGCTGCAAACTGGGCTGGTTGATGTAGAGTACGGCCAGACTGAAGTAAGAGTTCCACACCTACACACAAACATGCGCATGCACACACGCACACAGAAATATAATATTTCCTTAGTTCCTTTTCAGCCTCTTTTGATTTGTGATGATTCACTGTTTTCTCTCTCACTGGTAAAAAGGGCATCGGACCCTGTGTGGTTAAACTGTCCCTCACTCTGTGCATTCAGCTGGTTCACTTGTTGAGAAATGGGTGGTCTTCTGGTTACGATCAGGGACTTGTCTTCAGGTTTTCAACAGAACAGTGAACGACTGCACCTCAGTGTAACACACCTACCTTAAAATCAAACTCTGCCTCTGTGAAGTTCTTATGAAGAGCAGGAGACAGATACTGAGCCGTGGTCAGGATGATGCTGCAGAAAGGAGCACATTGTGATGCCACATTGTTATGCACTGTAGGGCCATGACTCTTGTGTTGCTTTAGAGATGAGACACAAAATATTCTCCAGAAAGGAAACATGTTGATGTGGGTAAAAGACTCTACAAAAACATCATTATGATGAATGTTTTTCCAGTGAAAATGTAGAAATTATTTTTCACTCTAATGTCACCCTAATTTCAATCCAGCCTGAGTCAGTGATACATGCAAACACTGAGTGTTTCTAACATCTTACTTGCTGGTGAGGAGTCTCATGACATTCCAGTCACGGGGGAAAATGCTGAGCTTCATCAGATTTCTGAACACACACAAGATCTTCAACAAGAACTCCTGGAGACAGACCAAGTGTGAAGACGAAGAGGAAGAAGAGGAGGAGGGAAGAGTGTGAGTGTCAAGATGACATGATTAGACCTTCATTTACAGACAGTATCTCAGATGTTAGGAATCTAATTAGTGACATTTTTATGTGTTTTCAGGTGTGTGTTAGTGTGAAGTCAGCTTCCTGTACCTTGAGCTCTTCTTTGCTCTGGAAGTTTTCCATCAGGTGTTGAAAATGGATATCTGTCATCTGGCGGAGGAGTGACAGGAGGCAGGATACGTACTCTCCCTGCCAAACAGGGGAGTGGGGACAGACATGTGAGCCAATCACAGGAATAATCAGAGAAAATAAAAGCTATAATAAGACAAACTCCGCACAAACAAAGGTTTAGTCGACAGAGGGAGTTGGGACAAGACTAGTGGTGGTAATAGTGGAAGTAATGACACAATGAACCTCTCCAATATGTGGAAATTACACATGAAAGTGTTGAATTTACAGAAAAACAACAGAATAACAGACTCTGATTAGAAGAATGTACATAAAATTAACTGAGATGTTCTTCTCCACAAAGACATAAAACATCGACAAGATGCAGGGAAGAACAAAATACAACTTTTAATAGAATTATTGAGCCATGCGAGGCAGCAGGCATATGGAGGAGGAAGAGAAGAGGGAGGAGGATGAAGGGTGGTGTCTAATGATGACAGAGATAAGATCAGGTGAGAGGAGATAAATGCCTTTCTAAATTTTCTTCTCTTCTCTGACATTTTTTTTTTCATTTTTTCATTCTGTAAGAACTTAACTTGTTTAAATGAGAGAACAACAAACAACACCTCAGTAATGATATGATAGATGAAAAATAAACAACAATAATCCCGTGTGTGGCTCAGGATGGACGTGCAGGATGGATTAGGGCAGCGGGAGGTGAAGTAGTAGTAGTCATATTGTTAGTTACTAACAGTGATCTCCGCGGTGCACTGCGGACAGCGTTGACCCCTTACCGCCTCCTGCGATTGGCTCTTGCTCATGATAGACAGCAGGGTCTGCAGGAGGACGTCCAGTAGAGACTCCACCATCATCTCCACCTCCTCCTGCACTGATGTGTCCTGGAGAGAAAATGACAGAGTGACAAAAACTGAACAAAAATATTTGGTGAAATGGAGAAGTAAAAGACAGAGGTAGTCGTCCAGTGAAATATGTTTTATTTGAGTCACTGTCTGTTTACAGCTGAGTAAAATCTCACATCTGATGTGTCATGTCATTAGTCTCATGAGTTTCAGAATCAGAATCTAAATCAGATTTATTGTTGATGCAATGTGTGGTTCCTCTTCTGGATAAAAATACTAAGATAAAGACTTAAATATAGAATATTAAAGTATAATTAAAAACTAAATCAGAGCAGCTCTTCTTTACAAAATGGTACAAAATGTTTAGTTTAGAAAAACTGTGTAAGTAACAAATGAATTGGCAGAGGAGGAACTTCTGTGTGTGTGTGTTTGTGAGTGTGTGTTACCAATGAGCTGGTCTTGATGATGGAGAATATAGAGCTGAGGATTCCAGAGCAGATGAGCAGCTCTTTCTGCTGCCTCAGATGGAGGTGGATGTGATGAAGGACGACAGGAAGCAGGATCCTTCGAGACTCTGAGTGCATGAGCACAGATAAACACGCAAAAAAACTTCTCATTTTCATTCCATTTTCATTTGATAACCCACATATTTTCTGTAGCTGAAGACCTTCATAACACAGAGGATGAGACAGAGAAAAATAAGAAGTGCTGATGTCTCTACTGAACCCTTCACCTGGGAAAGAGAAGAGCCTGCTGTCCACAGTCCGGGCGATGGACTGCAGTTTGACCACGTCCATGGACTGTCCTATGTGCACCGTGGACGGCATGCTGCCCAGTGTGCCACGCACAAACTCAGCCACTTCCTGCACTGTAAACATCTGCAGCAGCTCATCGAAGATCGCAGGGAAGGAGTTCAGCAGAGCGGCCTGAGGAGGAGGAGGGAGAGTGATGATGAAGGAGGAAGATTGGCAGATGGAGCACAGGTGGAGGTTTGAGAGGAAGTATCCTTGTGGGGTCCAAAGTGGTCTTAGACTTTTGGACACCCCTGTTCAGGAGTGAGCTTCACACTGGAGCAACATGGCAGTAGAGTGGACCAGGTAAAAGGCCGATGGCCGATTAATCAGCTGTAACCACACAAATAAAGCTCCTCATGAGTCGACAGTCCAGAGTCAGAGCAGTGGGTAGGTAACTGATGCATCACATTTGAATCACAATAACCCCTTTTGCTGTCTCCCATAGAAGACCATGACCATGTAGGCAACTCAGCTGTCCAATAAGATGCCCAAACCTCTGCCCATAACAATAGTTTATAAACTGTATGTGCTATCTGCGCCGATTAATTGGTCGACCTTCTACTATGCAGACTCCATTTTATCACACAGTTTGAAGCCATTCACCTGGGGTTAAGTGTAGATTTTATGCAACATTCATCAAGTAAATATATTTTACATGAGAGCAGTGGAGGCATCTGAGAGGGACACAAGAGAGTGAACAAGGAAAAACTCATTCAGTCATTTCATTCAATAGTAAAATAAATCACAGCAGGTCAAAATGAAGCGAATAAGAATTGACAGAAAAACAGAGAAGAAAAGGAGGAGCAGGAGGGTTTATAAGGCAAAGCATCAAAGGCAGCAGAGACAGGTGAGAGATATTAATCCATGAACTTCATTAAAAACACACAGCACAGCTACAAGGTTTAGTAAGGTTTAGCACAATAAAGACAATGCAGCAGAAAACACCAGAAAACTTCAGTACTTGGCAGAACTGAAACAGGACTGAAACTATCTATCTATCTATCTATCTATCTATCTATCTATCTATCTATCTATCTATCTATCTATCTATCTATCTACCTATCTACCTACCTACCTACCTACCTACCTACCTACCTACCTACCTACCTATCTATCTCACACACCCGAAGTGGCCTAGAAAGTTACTACATAATATGAGCTGACGGAGTTTTGATTTGATTTTTGTTTTGATTTTATAAGTTCTTTAAGTCTCATTTATTTTATTTTATACTTTATTTTATTTCTATCATTTATTATGTCTAATTTGAAAACTGATAAATGTTCAGAATAAATGAATTAACAACATTTTGAGGGTTTTTTCTTCTCAAACCGAACCAAAAAAACAAAAAACCAAAAAACAAACTAAGACCTTAAAACTGAAAACACACACCAAACCGAAATTGTTGCAGCCCTAGTACTTGGTAACAATAGTTTAGTGTGAAGAGGAGTTGGGCACCAGCTTCTGGGCTGTGCAGACCGAGGTTTGTTAGTCTGACAGGAAATCAACACTCAACCCCAGAGTCGCTGAAGGTGTGTTTCCAGAGAAACGCGTGTAATTTTGCATCATTTCACAGAACGAATACGATGTTTCAGCTACTGGGTTATCTCACCATTGAAATTGAAAATTCAAATGTCAGTTTACTGCAGCCACTGAATTACTGTATATTACATATATATATAACATATGTAGATTATTTCTGTTGTTTAATTGATTGATTAAAATATCAGGTCTAGATCAGAGTGAATAAACTGTGACATCACAATTCTACCAATAAATATAATATAATATAAATATCTTTCATTCATGTTACAGTTTTTCTCCATTGGTTTGGCTCATTTCTTGAAACAGAAATTACTTTCTCAAAACTCGAAGATCATTTGGCAAAACAGTCTTACAGTTCAGCACATCACCATAGCTCACTTGCAAAAGCTCATATCTCTCCCAAAACACTTCACTCATGT
This sequence comes from Caranx ignobilis, assembly GCA_021432705.1. Taxonomy (NCBI): domain Eukaryota; kingdom Metazoa; phylum Chordata; class Actinopteri; order Carangiformes; family Carangidae; genus Caranx; species Caranx ignobilis. Next base: position 34,904,348 of record MU269985.1, on the reverse strand, counting down.
GTCAAAACTAAATTCCTTTCTCATATAAATAGTCAGTGCCCCAAAAATGCATCGTCCCTTTGGCATTGTGTGAGCTCTGCAAGTGAAAATGTTTAGATGTTTTGTCACTATGGCAGAGGACCAGTGAAATATCCTTCATGTCCACCTCTCAGTCTTAGCCCAGTCCTTCACTGACAATGTTTAGTGTCTAGCTAACAGAATATAATTGTGTATAAAACTGAAAAAAAAAGGTTTTATGGTAAGAGTAGCCTCCAAGGTTTGACATCACACATACCAACTGTAACCATTTTTACTCGCACACATAAACATGTCCCAAGAGATTCATATGTGGTATTCATTATGTTCTTGACTCATTTTTACAATTGAACAGATGATTGTGCATGTGATGGCTTATACAATGACATGATGCTGACATGTTTTGGACAACAACCATTAGACTGAGAATCAACAATCAGTTTAGATCAATAAGATCTATTCACTTGGAAACTGTGCTAAATGTAGGTTAACTGTACTTAATCATTTGCAAAGATGTACTGAGAATTTGCATTTTGATGAAATAAATGAGAAATTCAATTCTGTTGTGAACAATTGCCAAGTGGTTTGGAGGTTTGTCCATGTTATTTTGAGAATGTAATTTCTGTTTCAAGAAATGAGCCAAACCAATGGAGAAAAACTGTAACAGAAGGCTCATCTTTCATTTCAGTGAGCAGCCAACCAGGGTCTGTCTGTGAGCTGACAGGTGTGAGGGTGAGGAATTTTTGGGGGTAGGGGGTGACGGGTGTGTTGATAGTTACAAGACTGGGATATGTGGTGATGTATCAACGCAGTCAGTGCAGGTCATGTGAGGTGTGTGTGTGTGGTGGGGGGGATTAGGCTCACAAGCAGCAGAACAGGTGAATGAGGACTCTGGGCTTCACACACAGAACAGGACATCGTGGGTTTCACCCACTCATCTACTTACTGACAGTGGAGATGGCCGCAGAGCGTTGGAGCTCCAGGCCTGAGTGCAGTTCGGTTGCCCGCTGCCAGGAGCCTGTCCTGGGGCAGGGGGCTGGGCTTGGCCCAAGGCAGGGGCTAGTGCTAAGGGAGCGGCAGACCCAATGCCAGGGCCTGGGGCTTGATTTGTGGCTGGACAAGGTTGGGAGGCCTGTGGTGCATGGGCGTGGAGGGAGGAGGCCCAGGAGGAATAATAAGGACCCAATGGATGGAGCAAAGAATAGAGGGAGGTTGAAAGAGAAGGTGAGGGAAGGAAGGAAAGAAGCAAGGAGAGGTTCGAGGTACAAGTAAAAAGATAAGGAGGAGATAGAGTCAGATTAAAGCAACTAACAGCGGAGAGGAGAGAAGCACTGGAGGAAACTAAACTACAATCAAATATAAGTCAGTTATTATGGGAGTCACATCCAGCTCATGAGTCTCTCACACTACAAGGACACAATAAGCTGCTGTGGAAAAAAAGGTGATCTACTCAGAAGCATGTTTGTCTTTAGTCAAGTTAAACAACAGAACAACTCAAGAGAAGACCCACAAATAAAACATAATGAGAACTTGGTTGAACTTGGTTTGTTTGTGCGTGTGTATGTTATCTCCTTACCTGTGTGAAGATGAGTGTCTCTGAGTTGCGGCTGTCCAGGCTCAGGACAAACCGGATCGACTGAAAGAGTTCCTGGATGCTGGTGCGAAACTGCTCCTCCTCCATTCCACACGTGGCCCGGGAGTAAAGGATCCGAGACTGGACGATAAACTTAAACAAGTACTCAAGGGCCTGAGGGGAAACATTGTTACAACACAAATATTGTTTTACACGGACAAAAGCAGCAAACTTAAAGATTTATCATCATACATGAAGATCTGGTGAGAGACAGAAAAATGGAAATTAACCTGAGAAAAAAACTGAGATGATGCTGAATCATAGTTTCTGGATGGAAGTCAGATATAGACCATAACACAGTGACCCCCCCACACACACACACACAAACACACACACACACACACACGGTCATGTTAAAGATGGATTAGAAAAGCTAAGATCTGAAGCAGCTGCAGCATGTGTCAAAACTCTCCTCAATAATTCACAGCGTCCACTTTTCCACGACAGTGTGACCCACTTGAGACGGATGTTTGAGTGTGATAAATATTTCAGCGTTTGTCTGTTGAACGTGGTACATTCTGTTCATGTGCCTCAGATGATGGGTCTATTCTCAGATCTGCCTACGAGGTGACGTGTCGCTGAATGTTTGCAGTCAGCTCTGTCTGCAGACGGAACCAGCAGATCCAGTGGGAGGAACGACAACGGTGTAGAAATGTTGACGGAGCTTTATGGTCGATGTTTTACACAAAAACACTCAGCGTGTAAGTCTCTGAGGAGATGATGTCAACCATCAGAATGAGGATTAGGATCTGAGATCTCTACAGCTTGTTTGTTTGTTTGTTTGAGTGAAGATGCAGTTGGTGTTTTGTTCAGCAGGTGAATGTTCAACGCCTCTGGTTGAGCCAGTGTCTCCACATGACCCATAAAACTAAACAAAGATGAAAGCTTCATATTTTTAACAGAATTGTATAAAAAGTAGGACACTGATGTAAAAACAGCCCTGATGTAACATGCAGATACACTGGGAGTAGTTCCCTGGTAGCCTGTGGCTGTGGAAATCAGTGATTAAACATTCAGTCAAACAAACACTGATACCAGTTATGTGACAATAATCCACCGACCAGCAGCTGTAGCTAAAAAAACATCAGACCTCTGCCTCTTATGTCATCAGCTTCAAGTCATCTGAACTCATTTAGGAAGTTGCAACATCCTCTTACCCTCATGGCTTCCTGTATGTGGTCCTGTCTGACCACCTCTGCAGAGCGGTCCATGTACCACTTGAGACAGCGGATCAGCTCTCTGAAACCCAACAAACACCAAGCACTTAGCATGTGATCCTTGAGACAATGACTGGGGGGTGGGGATCAATCTGTGACATATCATCACCTTTGAAGCTGATATTGTGAACTTGTTGACATACAGCTGTTTATTTCCACATCCAGCTGTTAGAGTGATCCTCTATGAGGATGAGTATTAGAGAGCACTGACCATTTAGTTAGTAAAACACTCACTTGTAGGCCAGTGCACCGGCAAAGTGTTTCTGGATGTACGTGTCCATCACTGGCCTGAAGTGGTAGTATTTGCTGTCCCTGAGCAGATTTATGATGAACACCTGAGAGAGAGACACAGATTATGACAAATATGTGAGATGCATCTGAGTTACAAAACTGACGCTGAGTCACTTCATTTATTGGACTGAGTCTAAGAAGACTCCAGCTCTCAGTCAGACAGGTTCACTCCGTTTCCTCTCTTACCAGTGACTGGAACACCAGTGGTCCATATTTATCCGTGTTGTCGTCCAAGATGGAGAATAAAGTGTCCAGAATGTCTTGAAGAAACTGTCACAGACAGACAGACAGACAAGGTTGCGTCAGTTGTCGGTATCAACAGTCAGCATAGTTTTATTGTAAAATAGAGCAGACTTTAAACCCCTGAACATTAATTAGAAATAACATTTATTACACACCAAATCAAAAAAGTTTCTTATTTTATGATCAAACATGATCAGATAGTTACAGGCTGGCTGTACTTTGAGTCATATCGGGTTTCCTTTGAGTACTTTCAGAAACACTAACTGTCAGTGAGGCCTCTGATACCGGGGGTGTATATAGCTACAGTCAACATGACTGTGGTATTCAAGAATTAATATCACACCAGTTATAACAGGTGCATGAAAAACTGGTTGTCTGACTAAACCTCACCTTGACGATCTCCTCTCCACTGACATGTCGCAGCCGGCCCAGAATGTCCATGACCCGGTCCGGATGGGCCTTCCACTTGAGCAGGGCCAGGAGGTCCACTGAGAGACAACAGCAATTATCAGACTTGGACTAAACTGTGGTGACAGCAGGGTGATGGTTCATCTACAACACCAGGATCTAGTATCCACTCACCATAAAGGTAGATGAATGAATGCATCCTTCTTGAACTCCAACAATCACAACATGTGACCCCTGTGTTCATGACCAGGTCTTAACACAACCCCTCACCACAGCAATTCAATTCAAAAATATTAAAACTTATTTGGTACACATTTCCCTGCTGCTGTGATTTCATACAGTACACACTCATGATGGGGATTTTCCCTTTAGGACTTCACAGTGTGCAAGCGTAGGAGCCTGTTGATATGTTAAGTTTCAGTTTTACGCTGTAGACCCACACATCTCACCACACCTTACTCTTCCTCCAAATACATATTACACATTTACATTATGGACAAATGACCCATATACAGATGTCCCACATGAATGAAGACAGAGTCAAACAACAAACAAACACAAAAAAACATGCGATCAGCTGAGTACCGTTCTGAGTGAGCTTGGTGGAGGAGAGCTGTGTGGAGATCCAGAAGGTCTCCTTGGTGCTGCGCTGGAAGATGAGGCTGGAGGGGATGCTGGGACAGCTGTTGAAGTCTTCTTTACAGCAGGGCAGGCCCAGGTAGAGGGCGTGGTTACTGAAGGTCGTGTTCTCGTCACACTGAGGTCAACAGGAGCGGGAGTGTGGAGGAGATGAAGAGAGGTGAATGATTTACAACTAGGGCTGACGCAACTAGTCCGTACCTTGTTCTGTGCGTTGTCTTGTGCTTATACACAAGATTACACTGTGATATTGCACTTATTAAAATTTTGATTACACTGTGATTAACTGTGCAGTCCTACTGGAAATTGACCAAATCACGGCTCCAAGATTAAAGGGAAATGTTGTAGACACACATTGTTACAGTGGGCCCTGTAGTGTGAGAGTTTGGCTGATGAAAAGGCAAATGCGTCACAGACAGCAGACAGGACGGAAACAAACAGGCATAAAAGCAGTGACGCAACAATTCTGTCTGACCTTGTAAACGTAGAGTTCATGGCTCTCGTCTGAAAGAGTGGTTCCATCCTCCCTCATCAGGGGAGTGAAGGCAAAACCAAACAACTTCTTCTCCCCTTTATCCTTTGCTGTGGAGTGACAGAGAGTAAGAGTAAAATGGAGATGTACTGAGCTGCAGAGAGAGGCAGTGGAAAATGTTCTCTCAGCTCTGCTGTGATTGCTTGATTTGTAAATAAAGTTACAATTTTCAAATCTCATATCAGCTGCTGGTCATCATTTCACTGTGAAGATACAGGAGACAATGTCATTAATACATTCTGCCAAACCATTGTTTACTACGGTGGCCCTGACGGCTCAACACACTGCAACTTACAAAGAGCGTGCAAACATGCCAGCACCAAAAGGTAGCCGCCTTCAAGTCATGGAGCATTGAAATAAAGCAACAGCAGGTCTATCACTTCCACAGTGCTGTGAGTTTCTGCAGTGCATGCAATGTCTAACCTTTATCAGTTAAAACAAACATGTGACACAGTACCACTTCCTGTTCTGGTGGCAGGAAGTTACTCACTGGAGCAGTGTCTGAACTCGAAGCGGAGGTGGGATCCTCTGAAACGGTCGATGGGAATCGGCAGTTTGATCACTTCGCTCCACCGGGGGCTGTTGTTGTGGTAGAGCACAAAGGAGCGGTGCTCTGGCACGTTGGGCTCCCCTGAACCGAGACTGATGCAGTCCTGCACAGGGAAGGAGCGTGTGTGTCCAACAGCAGACACACACAGATGGATTAGACAGAGGGATTTATACACACCCATGAGCTTTACACCTACTCACATCTCTTGAAGGTGCACGTTTTCCATGTATGCCACGGTGTCAGTGCTTTCATTCATCCTTCATCGATGCCCTTCCCTCACTACTATGTTACCATCCTTTCTTGATGTTTTTGTTATGTGTATGAAAACTAGATGTTGTTCAGGTGGGTTTGTAGAATCAGGTTAACAACACAGAGTTCAAAGGCTAAAATGGGGTTGGGGGATCAGTCGGAGTCGCTCTTTTGGCTTTGTTGGTTCTTGTGGAGCATATGTGGTATAAATTTAAATAGTAGAGACATGCAGAACGAGCACATGAAGTCCTTGTGTTCTCCCCTCTTGGATTGTTGGGTGCATTTTAAATGAAAGGCTGGCTAAACATTCAAACTGAATGTATTTAGCACATTGATTTTAAAATCCTTTCACCGGTTTTTAAGCTCTTAATGGTCCTAGCCCTAGCTATCTTTCAGATCTGCTTGTACACTACGAGTCATCTCGCACCCTCAGGTCCTTTGGTAGTGGCTTTTTAATCTTACCAAATACCACAACACCCACCGAGGTGTCTTTCTGTCATTAACTGTGGAACAGCCTTCGTAAGGACCTGCAGGCAGCAGAGAGTGTTTCACTTAGTATTGCATTTTAATTGTATGAAAATTGCTATAGAAATAAAGTTTGTTTGATTGATTGATTGATTGACATAAACTAGCCCTAAACCAATCACTGGACCAAAACAAAGAAAGCAAACAGCAGGAGCAACAGGCTGTTTCTCTCAGTTTCATGTAATGAACAATGATACTAAAATTTTAAAACTAGTTTGAAACACATTTCCCTGCTGCTGTAATTTTATAAGCTAGTGTTATATGTACAGTAGAACAAAGGTCCTGATGGAAAATTTGGAATGACTGTTATTCATTCGTCATAAATTTCAGTTTCAGGTAGATATGCAATCTTCAGCTCTCAAAACGGCTCATTTTGACTAGTACCCTGATTACAGCTCGTTGTCTACCTCATCACGATACTAATGAGTAGTCATCTGTTTTCCAAGAATGTTTTTTATTTGATGGTAGAAGTTTGAATTGGTTTACCCCACTTCACCAGAGTCTCTCTTTTCCGTAAAAGCAGCCTCCACGAAAATATCAGACCGTGTACCCTTGTAGCGGCACAGGGCAGAACACAGCCTTGTACTCTCGCACAGCTACAGACATTATGAACCTGATACTTCTCTGGCTCCTGACTGCGATCAAATGGGTGCGTGGTGATGAACAAGGTGAGGATCAACAGCTGGATACTTCTCTAACTTATCGAAGTTATGTCAGGTGTCAGCAGCAGCTTATGTTGGTTGTATGTCACAGTTTTTGCTGCTTTATTATGCTGTAAATTCCTGTTTTAGTTGTGTATCTCCAGAAGACTAAACATATACCTTTCTGTCATGTAAGACAGCTCAGCACTACCAAATAAACAACAGTTGTGACATCTTATTTAAGTCACTTCTTAAAACCCACTTTGACAGACTTGCTTTGAGCCCACTATTTACTGTCTTATTTTTTTGGTTCCTCGACATCCTCAGTTTCTTTGTGTGTGTGTTTGTGTGTGTAACCCTAACCCTAATATCCTTTTCAGTGCTTTGACACCCTATGGCTACTCGAAGTGTGTTCTCAGGAAAAGTAAGGGGTTAACAATACAGTACAACTGATAGCAAGAAAAACACACCCAGAACACAATCATCAAATTCATCCCCATTCCCTTAGTAACAACTTATTCTGAGAGTGTAACTACATTTTATCTCATTTTATCTCATTTTTAGGAGATGAGAGAAAAATGCAGAGTGCTTAAGGGTAGCCCTGTCATCTCTGCCTACAGGAGAAGTAAGAATTTCATTTTAGTCCACACAGCTCTTAATAATCAAAACAAAATAACAAATGAAATTATAATAAATAAAATCTGCAATGAATCTATTTTACAACAATAAATGCAATATATGCACATATACTTATACCTCCTTTGTGTTATTTCTGTCTTGTTTAATTGCAATGCGTCTAATCAACTGCATAGGTTTATTTTAAGGTTTTTACATGTGTTGGTTTTTCACAGCTGTAGAGAGACGGGAAATGAAGAGACAAAGAGAGGGCAAGACATGTGACGAGAACAACAGACTATAGCCTCTGCATGCGTAGCCTGCTCTACCCATAGAGTGAATCACTATTTTAAATAGAATAGAATAGAATAAAAAAATTATTTGACAGACCCAAAATCAACTTTTATGTGAATTTCCTATGTATCATGAGGTGAGACGGGTTTCTTATTTCCTACTTTACTTCCTACTTTAACTATGAGTCATTTGTACACCATGAGTGTGAAAGGTTTGCTGTTTCAGAATAATAAGAGTGATATATAGTGCATTCAGAAAGGTTTCAGAGGTTTCGTTTTTTCAATTTTCTTTGGCTTTGTCATTATGAAGAATCCAATGTAGTCTGACGAGGGGAAAGTGATTTTTTAAATTTATTTTGGCATTAGGGGGCAACTTAGAAACATGAAAAACATTGAGGTTTTCTGAGCAATTGATGAGTGACAACGCACATGACATGTGAACCTGATCTATTTTTCTGCTTCCAGTTGATGATTCAGCAGAAAAATGCCCTGAATAATATAGATGTTTTTCTTTTCATGGGCCAGGTGTAATCAAAGTGAAAGTTGAAGAAGGGAGTGACGCCATTTTGCCCTGCTCCCTCATCACCAAGGAGAACATTGTGTCAAAACTGTTTGACTGGAAGAAGGATGACCAGATTGAGGTGTTTCTGTATGACGGAGGCATTCATTATAATAATGGCCGTTCAGGTCAAGATGAGCAATTCCAAGGTCGCGTCTCACACTTTGAAGAAGAACTGAAGAAAGGTAACGCCTCGATAATCATCAGAAATACAAAAGTGGCAGACAGCGGAAACTACACCTGTGTTTTTCCACGTCTATGGCAAACTTTTCACATCTGGCTAGTTATTGGTGAGCACATTCATAAAGGCTTTTAATAGTCTATTGATATTTAAAGTTTTGTGTTTGCTCTTTCTTCTGGCTGTCTCTTTTAAGTTGTCCTGCTGTAGAGTCACCTGCTTTGTGTTTCTGGTGATTTACAAAATTACCTCTGCATGCTCTAACCTCCCCCATTACATGTATCCATATTATACCGTTCACCTTAGTTTAATAACAAAGCAACTTTATCACCAAAACTGGTGTATACTGCTCACTGGTGACCATTCATGATAAAGCCATAGCTTTGTGATGGGAATTTACAACCAAAGATGGATCAAAATTAACCCTGACATGATATGCCTTTTAGATTGTGACCCACAGTGCTCCACATTAAAAGACCAATCAGGAGAAATCAGTGGTGAGTGCCAGTTATGATACTAATCAACCAGAGTATAACAGACTCTTAGAAGACAAGTTAACTCCCTCTGTTTGTCTGTGAAGTTCTCAGTCATCCTCCCTCTGTTTGTTATGTAGAGGTGGTCAGAGTGGTATTCTAGTTCAAAGATTTGTTTCCAGTCAACCAAATTTACCATTTTAAAGTCACTTTTATTGCTTTTATTTAAGTGTGTGGTCTCTTTCCCAGCTACTGGTGTTTACATGTTATTCAGATTTGCTAGTTTCTTCAGTAGTTATTCGAGCGTCTCCTCGTTCTCTCCCTCACTCTGCTCTGATTGTCAATGTGTCTTAGTTTTTCCTCTGCCTCCTATAGTATTATAGTCGTATCATTTCATATAAGGAAAACTTATCTAATTACCATAGAGTTATTTAATACAATTTCTGCTTCATCTGCTCTGCTTTTCTGTTGTCTGCTGATTTCTGAGAGAAATTACAATTCCAGCCATTTAACTGTCCTTCACATGCTCTTCTTTGTACTGTGTACACAGGTGCAGCTCCAAAGCCCTGTGTCATGATTGTTAATGTCACGGAGGATGGCATACTGCTCAAGTGTGAGGTTTTCAGGACTTTTCCAAAGCCCACACTGGAGTGGGTGGACAGTGCTGGAAACACTCTCCCTGCTGACCAGCAATACGGCTCAGAAAGAACAGGCCATCACTATGTAACTGTCCTCACCACTGTGACCAAACACCTCCGCTGTGTAGTCAGGCAGGAAGACATCAGACACATGACTGCTGCAGAAATCTATGTGCCTTCATGTGGTAAGATTTCTACTAAATGTTGTTTAAATTTGCAGATGATTGTATGCACAACTTGCTGACTTGCCTAACACAGATAACAATGCTAGAAATGAAATGTAAGGAAGGGATTCAAAAGCTTAGTAATAATATATAACTAGTTACCATGTATTTATTATTCACTGATTATAAGGAGTAAGGCCAGGAGGATGACTCAGAATAGTATTGGGAAACTTGTAGACCTTGTGTGAAATTACTTTCATTTATATACATACTACATTTCTAACAGATGAACACAGCTGCAGTGAATATGGTGAGTCTGCTCAGTTTGTTTTGTATACCATTTGGATTTAAATGTGTAAAAATTTCCCTCACATTAAAACCCTTACAAAATTGTATGTAAAACAAACAGCCAGTTTGACATTTCCTGTCCTTTACTACACAGTGATCAGTGAATTGCCATAATGAGTTAATTAGACAAACTGTTTACCAATTGCACATCAAAGGGTGGAGTACACTGTATGTCAACCTCTATAAAACCCAGTGTAGAATCCCAGTAAAAAATATTTACAATTTTACTTTTTGAACAGTGTGATTGGCTATATTTTTTTTCTTCAGAGAAGTCCTTCGCTGTTAAAGAGTTCATGTGGGGATTTTTCGCTGGAGTTGGTATTGGAGTACTTTCAACTCTTGCACTGGGTGCACTTCTAGCTTCCAAACATTTCACCAAACAATCCAACAAAGGTAGGAATATAATGTGTCTCAGACACTAAGCCTAATGCAATTTCATGTATCGGCGTGTTTGATGGACACAGCCCCTAAAATGTGCAAAAGTGAAGGGGTCTGAAGACTCTACAAAGCCTTTGTACATGTTTGATCTTGCCATTATTTCCTATAAGGTTGTATTTTTGGTATAATTTCTTTTTTAAGTTATATTTTTGGGGCATTTTATGCATTTATTTGATAGGACAGAGAAGACAGAAGACACTTGCAGATGCGGATGGTCCTTCTGGAGAACCGCTACATCGGACACAACAGACACCGACACCCTCATAGTTTTATGGAATTATGTTATGCTGTGAATAAATGTTAATATTTTGTACATTTTGTGTATGTTTCATTGTTTTTTCAATTAATAGAATTCATTTAATGTAATTTGAACCAAATCCACTGTATGGGAAAGACTCAGAACAGTTTCAAAGCAAAGAGCGGAGGGGTAGAAATGCTGCTTAAAGTTTTAGAAGTACGTCGCTTTTATTTTATCATTTTTCTTTTCAAACAGGACAGATGTAACGAGCCTTGGTATATAACATATATGTATCATATCTTACAATACATGTGAGACAAACCAAATAATTTCCGTGATACTTAAATCAAAACTCTTTGTTAATCTCTTAACTGTTACTAAAATGAAATGTGACATGTTCCACCTTCGGCGGCCTCTCTTGTTATGTGGGATGTACAGTAGGACCACACCTACCTTGAGGATCTCTCCATCAGCATAAAGCACATAGATGGTGACTTCAATGTTCTTCTGCACGCTCTTCCCTCCTCTCTCGAAATCCCCTCGCTCCAGCGTCAGGTACAGGTCATTACGGATGTCACCTGGGAGCAGAATGGACACAAAAATAAAACCCTTTGAGTTAGTTTCACATTTCACCTCAGACAACATATGACAAATCCTTTAAATCCTACTGAGGACAGTAAAAAAATAGTGCAGTGCAGTGCAGACTTCATTGCACTCAGGTGGTACAGTCTCTACAATATTGTGCAATATTGTAAACAACAGTCAGTGACATTGTAGGCACACAAAAGACGTTTAAAATGAAATGATAAATCTAATGGTGTCAAAATGTATCTCTATAACAGCTAATCCTCTGTAATTGTCTCTGCTTGTGACTGGGCTCCAGGGTCTGCTAACATTAGAAAATTAATGTAGGACATATTAGTGATGAAATGTCAAGCTAACACTGGAAATGAGAGAGCGAGCTATCAGCTAGCTTACATTATTTAGCTAAACTGTAACTAAAGGCTAAAGTTAGATGCTAACATCAGTTGGCTAAACTGTAACTTAATGCTAAATTTAGACACTACCTAATATAATGATCCCTCCACAGATACTTAAATAAGTCTAATTCAGAAATTCAGAGGGCAAGGAAGCAAAGTGTATTAAACCTGCTTTAAACTACTGCCACTACAGTGTCTGAGCAGTGCAGTGTAAGCTTAGAGATTTGCAGACATCTCAAAGACAAGACGTTCAGCTAATGCCAAGGTCATTTTAGGGATGTTTAAAATTTTAGTATAAGAAATATATTGTAATATTTACAATTACAGGCAAGTAGGATCTATAAATGCTTGAACGTCCCTGTTTTTTTTATGTTGTTTTCTACCGCTTATGGGGGTCCAAATCCTCAAGAGGGTCAGATGCCTCCTATAATTCAGACTCAGACCTCCTTCACAGTTTACACCACATCACCAGTTTAGATTTAACACAGGTCTGAATATTCAGTGTGCAAAGAGACATATATATCCACAAACACAGTTGGAGGCATGTACAGTTATTTAAAAACTGAACATTGCTGACATGCACAAGACTGATGTCCTGTGTTGACGTGTGAGGATCCATTAATCATTTCAGGATGTCCTTAAAGAGGAGGTGTTACCCTCAATGTATGAAGCTGGGGGATTAACACTGGCTCCATCTCTGTCCAAGGGGAAGACTATGCCAGATGCATCTTAAATGTATGTGAAAGTGGTGTGAAGGTCACTTCTATATATGCTGTGTGTGTGCGTGTGTGTGGAAATGTAGCCTTTGCTGGACGTGATAATCCTTTTAGTTAAGGGGATTCTCTGTGACATTAAAAACTAGTGCGGACTAGAGGTCAGACTAGGTCAGACTAGTGCGGACTAGAGAGACCAATACACAAGAACTGATGAAGCCGCTTGTAAGAGGCAATCTTGACAAATACAAGTCCAGTTGCCTTCGATTTAATTTGAGAGAGAGACATTAAAAACATTTGTCAATGCAAAATCTGTCAAAATCAGAGGAAATGAAAGCGTTGGCATCTGTGGATTGTGTAGCTACTGTAGCTGATTTTATTGCTATTTCTTGAGCTTAATGGTATTTTGCAGCAGGAGGGCTGTGCTTACAACAGAGGACTCAAAACCAATGAAAATAATGAATATTTAAATGTCAGACAGAAAACACACATCAGTCAAATTACTCATTTCAGCCTCTTCCAGTCACTTGCAGACGTTCTAGCAACCCAGTGTTTAACAATTATCACATGATGTGTTGTAATAACTGTGCTCTTAATGGCGCTTAGGGAGTCCTTGGGTGTAAATTTCCACCCAGGTTGAGTCTGAAAAAGAATTTAAAAAGTGACAAAGCTCAGCATTACTCAGATTTCTTCTAAATCTGCAAAAGAGAACAAGAAAAACAAAAAAAGAACAACTCAACTTTCCTGTGTCTTTGAATGAACGAATGAATCTTTGAATGTCCTTGGTGCAAGTTGCTTTCTTTTTTATAAATGAAAGTGTAAGACAAAGAAAAAGAAAATGTTTTTGCTCTAACTACAAGTCCAAAGAAAAACTACATCAGGTGTGAGGCAAAAAATCGTCATCCTCAGTCTGCCCTTTAGGCTAATCTATTTATAGATTGGAGGAAAATGAAAGTGAAAATGAGTAGACATTGACTTCCTGTTGCCTCTTGAATGTCTGATTGTATGACTCACCTGGCATGATGACATCTGGAAATCCAAGTTTGCGGGTCATGGCCACCCCCCTGCTGAAAATGAGTGGGTTCTCTCTGCGGACCTGCTCCATGTCACCTCTCAACAGCTGCAGGGAGATGATCAGACCTGAGTGGATGTAGGGAGAAACAGCGGAGGGCAGAGGGGGATGGAGAGAAACAGAAGATAAGTGAACTGACAAGCCAAAGAGAAAAAGAGAGGGGGGGCGACAGCGGCACTAACCTTAAAGCTCTAGTTTCTTGTTGTGCTAGTGACTGAACAGAAGCTTGGTGCCTCACCTGTCACTGGGGACCTGTAGTCTGGCCAATAATCACGTTTCCTCTGCATCACCGTCCACCTGCTACCTGATCTTTACTGTGTACATGTTTATATGTTGTATCAAAAGCCTTTGAGCTGACTTTGGCCACTCTTATAGATTTAATGCTTCATTTTATCCAGAATGAAACACAGATGTGTTTGTTGCAGCCGAATCACTTAGTGAACGGATTCATATTGATCCCTTCGCAGATATTGATCCTTTCATTGATTCCTGCTCTTCACTTTTAACTACGACCTTGAGCTCCAGGTTCATGTCTGAAACATAATGTCCTGGGTCCACAGGAACTCACAGGCCTTGACACAGGGGCACAGGGGGCTGTGAGTCCCCTTCAGTGACACCAATTAAGATGATTTTGGAGCTGATGTCGAGTGATGACAGATCACATGTCAGTCAGATGGCGTGCTATGCTGTGAACTGATAAGTCCTTCTGGGGGTTTTTGTTTGTTTTGTAACTGACTTTATGAGTTGTGTCTTTGTGTGTCTAACTTAACTGATCCACGTGTGCATGTGTGTATAAACATAAACACACAATCTCGTACCATAGTTGGTGCTGGGTGCGGTGTATTTGGTGCTGGACTTGCGGATGATGTTCTCGTGGATCTGGTACCACTCGTTCTCATTGTTGCACCTACAGAACAACAAAAACAAAAACAGCAAACAAAGCTCACCAAACAGACAAAAAAACAGTGAAGAACTCCACTGTCCACCAGGAAATCTTCAGACATAGAGTTTGGGAACTTTCCAACTAGTCCCCCAGTTTTTATGTAAACATACAAAAAGTATGTAGTATGTCTCCCTGCTTCATGTGGGTGAATTATTGATCATTATTATTATTGCTAATATTACTGTTACTGTCATTATTATTTTGTTGCTGGGGAATGAAGAGCTGAATCATCCATGAGGCCTGAGGTTCACACTGAAAATGTGCAACCAGGAGTTCAGGTGAGGTCGCTGTAGCATGCACACACACACACACACACACACGCAAGCATATAAACACACACACAGACACACACAGTTGCATCATGTTGTGACTGTGAACACTTCAGGGCTCCTGGAGGCAAGTCTTTAGATGTTTGAGCCAAGAGGGTTCCTCCTGTGTGTGTGTGTGTGTTGATGACAGACACTAAAGTGTCTGTCTGTAGCTTCTCTCTCCCTCTTTTATATAATGCAGTATCAAAAAGTTACATGAGGCTATGAAAAAAGAGACAAAGGGAGGAAACAAAGGAAAAGGTCAGAGGTTAAAAAGACAAAAGAATGAGAGTAGAGACACTTCTTATCTTTAATGTTTCGCTCTTTTCTCTCTCTGACTTTCTGCTGCATTTATTTCTAACACATCTCTCTCCAGACTTATTTCTCTCTGAGCTCCAAAATGCTCAGTTTAGGACATCAGATTTATCAGATTTATTTTAGAAAAGAAAACGTCACAGCAGACACTGTTGTGCATGGATGGCATTAATGAGTGCTCATGTTTTGGGGAACACTGAACTGAATGTATCTGTGTGCACCTAATGAACATGAACATGGGGGATGTTTGCCAACTGCCAAAACACAGGAGAAGAAAAAGTAGTGTGATTGGTATTGGCAACACAAAGACAGCAGCTACTGGCCCTGCTGAGGCCATTTCATATCAACACTTTGAGAGGTTGAAGGATCCGACCAGTTCAATGAAATGTCTGTGAGCTGGTAATGATCACAAGACATGATTCAGTTGTTGATTCAGAGAGATCTGAGCATGAAACTGCAGCGTCAAACCTGCAGCATGTGCACACTAAACATGAGCTCATATTAATTTCTTGTCTGTAGCTCTATAGTTAGCTCTTTTGAATGGATAACTACATAGTTTGTAATGACTAAGGTGAAGTGAAAGGAGAAATAGAACTGTTTGAACTGTCAAATGGATTGTATCTTTATCCCTCATGTCTTGATGTTTGACTCACTGGCAGCTGATTTAGTCTGAGAGAATGACCCAAACAGGCTGAGAAGTTATGTTGCTGAAGTTCCATACGGTTTATAGGTAGATGTCAATGTGTATTGCGTTGTATGTGATTAAGCAGGTCTAGGTTCTATATTAAAACTGTGAAAGTATCAAAACCTCAATGTGCACAGCTGCAGTCACTAAACCCCACCCACCTGATGATGTAAGATACTTAAATACAATGACAGGTGAGTAAATTGGAGTGGGTGAAAGGTCAGACAAGATAGCTACTCTCATACCAATTAGATCAGGGGTGTCCAAACTTTTTTCACTGAGGGCCACATGCATAAAAATATAAAAGGGGCTGGGCCACTTACAAGAAATTAGGTATATAGCCTTAACTTTAGTGTATTAAAGTTAGAAAAATCAATTAAAAGTGGACAAATATGTTATATTGTTGAATATAATTAAAAACAAAACTGCCTTCATCACAGCTTTCCATACATGGATCTGTACTGATTTATTCAGAAAAAGCTTTGGTAGCTCATTCTCAGAACAGCAGCCTCAGATTTAGACAGAAGATTGACAGTACAGAGAAAAAACAATAAAGTGGGAAATGGAACGGCTAAATTTCAAGCTTGTTATTTAAGTTATTAGGGTTAGCAACACACCTATTAACATTCGTTTGAAACGGTTATCAACATTAACAGACTGAACTGGACTTAATAACAGGAGTGCATATAATTTTAGTAAATTATTCTGGTGAGTATCGGCTGCGCTGGGTATGTAAATCGGGCCATCCAGCTGCGGTGCTGATTCGACGCCACTCGTGCCAAAAATCCGGACAAATTCTTTTGATCAAGGAGCAAATCTTCATCAGATGAGATCAGCTGACTTTGCGTGTGCAGTGTGTGCGCTGTGCACATTTCGGCGACTTTAACGAGGCAGTGTTTTATTAAGTCTCCATCTGAAAAAGGCTTGCCATGTCTTGCGATGAGTTGGGCGACCTCATAGCTGGCTATTGTAGCCTTTTCCTGGACTTTTTGAGCAGGAAAAAAATACCGTTGCTGACCCTGCAGGTTAGCTACCATTTGCTTTACTTTCTGCTCTCGCTCAGCACCAGTCTAGGATGCATAGGCCTGATGTTTGGTCTCATAATGACGTCGTACATTATACTCTTTCATAACTGCCACAGTTTCAGTGCAGATCAAACAGACACACTTCCCCTGAAATTCTTTGAAGAAACTCCCACCGTGTCTGAAATTTTCTGCACTCACTCTCTACCTTTCGCTTCTTTGGTTCTGCCATGTTGAGTAATTTGGGGCAAATTTCTTCTCTGATTATTGTCCTTTTTGCTGGAGCAACTGCCTTGAGCAACAGTAGCTCCCCCTGGTGTTAAAACGGAGAAGTGCAATACACTCAGGCAAAAGTTGAAGTGTGGGCCATATTCTATTCTATTTAAAAGAATTCTTGCGGGCCAATTAAAAATGGGCCGCGGGCCGCAGTTGGCCCGCGGGCCGTAGTTTGGACACCCCTGAATTAGATGAAGTAAAGTGAACCCAGAGCAGAGGAATTGAGTAATTGTGCAAATCTGCTTGGTTTGGCAGAGGACTGATTACATGCCACAGCTCATGATGTGTGTGTTTGTGTTGCAGCCACTCACGTGTAGACTTTCAGCACAAAGTCTTTCTCCTCTTTGAGCTCAGAGATGGTCTGTAGCACGTCGCTCATGGCCAGGACAGCACAGCCATATGGTCGGCGATACTGGACGTGTGGAGGACCCTTCTTACTGTCATTCAGCAGCATCCGTCCTACAGCAGGAAGTGGGAAGTGTGTGAGAAATACAGGCCCATACACAAGGCTCCTCAAATTGATCCAGATGTATCAGAACAGAAGATTTAACAGGCTTAGATGATACAGACATCCAGCTTAACAGGTTCTCAAACTTTTGACCACAGCCTGACAGAAACTCAACATTATAAAGTGTCTGATTTCAGTCTTTCCTCCTCCTGTACGTTTCACTCAATATTTCAGTGACAGGAGTCTTACCTGTTCTGATCACCTGTGAGATGATGTAGAGATCTCTCTTCATGTCTTTGTTGCTCAGGTCCTGCAGAGAGTGAGAAAGAAAGAGAGCGAGAAAACTCTTTGTGATGAAGATGCACATTTAAAGACCTGGCTGCAGGTCTCCAGTGCCTGAAGCTGCAGCTCAACACTCTGATCAACCTCTACAGTACGTCTCAGTCTTCACTGAAAAATAAAGACCCACAGGACGGCTACAAATGTGAACTGTTCAGACCAACTGATCTATTTTTCATTGGTTATTAAACTAATGAACACAAATGAAAGACAGAGGAGAGAGAAAGAGGTTTAAAAAACACATTCAGAAATAAAAATACAATACAATACAAATACAATGGCCATTGTCACCTGATAATAAATACCTTTTAATAAACTAAACTCTATGTATTTTTAATCATCAACACAGATTATAAGTGGCATAAATAAAACAGTTAACTTTTGATGTAGCATTACTGTACATACAAAGTGTCAACAATTCAACCTGTATTGTGGATTCTCTTCTATTGTTAATTTACATATGAAATCAAGTAATTTCTCCAACATGGCATTTAGGCTCATACAAAAGCAGTGATGTTTTTCTCTGTTAAACTGAAACCATCACAACAGGAGGAGAGATGTTGTTAGATTTGTTTTCTCTCTGCTGAACCTTATGATTTCACTTTGTATTTCAGGTGCTGTTTTCCTCTAGGAATATTGGCTTGGATGTTGGTTAACATGATGCACTCCAAACACTGAATAAGCAAAAATGTCCTTACATATAAGGTAAGAGAGAATATGTGCTGTAAATGTAGATATGCGTTTAAAGATTACATGTATGAGTAAATAAATAGGTTGTGGACGATATTATGATTGTGATACTCCAACAGAGCGATAGGGTGCAGTGCATCCTCACTTTTATTTTCCTGCACGCAGCTCAAATGTGTTTAACTCCAGTTCACCAGCCTGCAGGTTAAGCATGTGTTTTACAGTGTGTGTGTGTGTGTGTGTGTGTGTGTGCGCGTTACCGTAAAGAGTGCACACAGCCTGTCCACCTTCTCTGGATTCTTGGGTCCTCCATTCTTGTTGAGTCTCACCATGAATTTCTCACTGGAAAACACATGAAGGACAACTGTGTTCAATTTCAGCACAAAGGTTTCACTCTGAACTCCGACCAGCTGCTTCTCTGTAGTTGACCTTTGACCTTTGATTAAGAATTCAGCAAAGACTAACTCCAGGTTGAAGAAACTGTTTGGCTCTGCTGTCTTCACTGAGTCTCCTCAGGAAGATAAATGAGATAAAGTTCTTTCAGATTGCCTCCTGTGGGTTGTTGAGTTTGAGGAAACAAGATAAACAGCTAGTGGGGCAAATTCTGCAACTGGTGTTATTAAACAAATGAGGAGGAAGAGTATGCAACAAGATGAGATGATGTCATCAAAAGAGTGAGTAAAATGTGGAAATCATGGCAGTGTTTTTTACATCTGAGAAAGGTGAGGAGAGACCTTGGTGTAAGGCAAATGAGTGCAGGGAGATCAGGTAAAGAGGTGACAGACCGTCACATACAGAGCCAGTTTGATGTGACGGTGTTGGAGATGTCAATAGAGGAGGTGCTCTCTGAAGAGGGACGTCCTGCTCTGATAACATTCAGTGTCATCTTCTCCTGTCAGAGAACCACAGACCACAACAGTCTGGACTGAGACTGTCGTGCGATGCTGGACCACATTCACTGTGGCCTGGAGGAGCATAAAAGCTGAACAACTGAGTTAAGCAGGTGGGAACAGACCTGATTCTGGCTGCCAGTGTAGGTCGGTGAGTAGCAAAGTGACCTGTGACCTTTTAGGCTGATTGAAGACCAGACCTGCTGCACCATGGACCATCTGCAAGGGTTTCACTGTGCATACAGGGAGGCTTGGTGGAGAGAGACAAAACCACGTCCTGGACAAGGACCTTGGTGGAGCACTGGGTTGAGTAAGACCCGATTTCTCTGATGCTGCAAGGTGTGGCACGATGATGCAGTGGGTAGCACTGTGGCTGTGAGAGCAGGTTCTGGGTTTGGGTTGGGTTGGGTCCAGCTGAGCTAATGGTACAGCTAATGGATGGATGTAAAGAGTGAAGCAGCATCACGGAGAGACGGATCCAAAATGGAGAGCATGTCAGATAAGGTCACAGGCCATCAAACATGGTTGCTGGGTTGGAGTTAAATCTGTGGTACTGCTGTGTCAGAATGGATGCAAAACATATCCCTCCATCACTGTGAGGCAGGAAACCCTCCTCCTGTGCCATTCCCCCTGCGAAACAACATGTTGCCAAACTGGGCTCAGTCAGCGGGATCTGGCAATCACAGGAAAACTCATCTCCTCTGAGAGTCCTCACTGAACTGATGTGCACTCTCTCTCTCCCCCCTCGCTCTCTCTCTCTCTCTCTCTCCGTGCTTAACCAGCTCTCTCTAAAAATTAAAAATAATGATCCCATTTCCTCCATGCAGCTGCAGCCTCATGGCCCCAGTGTCAGGCACTGAGCTCAGGCCCTGGATTGAAACTTCTCCCAGATGAATGAATGTTAATGTAAAACACGATTCATCATTTTGTAAATACAGGACAGAGTGGGAACATGTCTCACTCAGCAGAGTCTGTGCTGCCGCTCGGTTTAAGTCATGAAAAATAACAAATTTCGAGGACAATCTTGTTTTATGAATGACTCAGGTTCATTCCTTATCAGACATGTCAGTCAACAAATGATGTTTAAATTTGACCTGTTAAATGAAATAAGTTTATCTGATTTGAAGCCATAATTCAGCTCCTCCCAATTCAAAAGTATGATTTTATGTCATTAATCACTTTGATTGAATGACAGAAAGACACTCTGATAAATGTTTCATCTCATTATCAGAAAACTGCTCTTTATATTGTCTTGTGATATTTTCAGTTCTTCAGGCAGCCTAACTTCAGCCTGAAGCATAAACAACAATAATATTAATTGTATTATTGTTTTTTATGATTTATTTAAAAACAGGCCGCATTATTCAGTAGATTTTCTAAGACAACAGTTCCTGCTGAGGTTTGCACCAGCTCTGCAAACAGCAGCAGTGACGACCCATAATCCCCTTCAACACCAACGATGTCCGACTCTTTAAACCAAACAATTTATTCTAATCTCCTAGAGACACTATGAGCAAACAAACAAACACAACCACAGAAGAAACATTTATAAATATGTATTTCTGCCTAAACAGGAGCAGACTGTGACTTCACATATGTGGGAGGATGATGGGAGATGGGCTGGGGTGTGGGGGAGGGGCAGGCAGGGGGTCCTGTCCTGTAATGTTGTTGTTGTTTTCTTGAATTAAAGAGTGATTCACAGAGAGAGAGGACACACACACACACACACACACATACACCAAAGTAAGTTGTAACAATCCCTTAGGTGGTAGCAGGCACTAACATAACTACACACACACACACACACACACAGGAAACACAAATAGTGCAGATGGAATCAGAAAATTTCCTGCTTCATACAAACATGTTCAAACACACACGCACACACTCCATGCATGTATGCATGGATACACATGTGCACATGCTGGCACACCAAGGTATGCATGGATGCACTCAGTCACATGCACATATGATGTACACACAGATGCGACAAAACACACACTTTTATGGAAATGCATATGAACCACTTGTTTCCACACCATTGCTATTGGTCCTCTTGACGAAGCGCATCTGCAGCCGAGCGGCAGCAGAGGAAGAGCAGCAGTGGGTGTGACCGGGCACTTTTCCGCCCGATTTTCCCAGAATGCCATGTGCACACTATTAACATTCACACATGGGGACTGACCAGTCCTACAACACCCTGCCTCCATCAGCCACAGAGCAGATTCACTGTATGGACTGGTCTACCAGGAGAGGAGGGACACGAAGCATCATCAGGGGATTTAAACCAGCAACAGTGGTGTTGTCTGTCGCTGCCATGCCTCATACTATCCACCAGACCCTTGCTCACTACTGTATGTCAGCCCTGATGTTTAACTACAGCTGCAGCACATATAGTTAGAATATCGGGGAGAAGTGAAAAGTGAAATCTTCATATATTATGTATGTATTTTCATCTTTGCACAAGTTATTGCATCAACACACTTTGTTACCTGGAGATGAAGAGACTTTTCCACGATATCCTAATGGTATGAGCTTCACCTGGTTCAGACCAATTATAAACATAGTTTTATTTTGTTCCACTGGGAGTTTATCTGTGCTTTCACTTGATCCGCTGTCGTAGAGGACGCCCAACAGAGCTCAGACAGGAGACCTGTAAAGCTCAATCAGACCATCCATCCTCACTTTTTTATCAACCTTCCAGAAAATCAGCAAATGAAAATGTGAGGGTTTCCATTTTTCATCCACCAACATGACGTGAGTATTAGGAGGTGTGCAGGTAATACAGCTAATGAAAGTGATGAGCTCCACCCAAAGATCATAAGAATTAAAACCAAAGTTGAAAACGTGACGATAATCTGACGTTAGTTTTGGTCCATGTGTTAATGAGAGGAAGGCTCCAGCTCCTCATCGCCCGCTCCTCACAGATCCGACATCTCTATCTCCTTGGTGGAAGCTCGGCAGATCATAAGCATCGTGGTTAATTCATGAAGTGTAAAGGTTCCTCTTCATTTACACTATTTTTAATTTCCATTTCCACTCAGATTTTTAATGCACAAAGAGCATAAAATCAGAAAAGCAGTGATTTTAAGGTTTTGCAAATAAAATTTAGAAATAAAACTGAATTCCCTGCATACTGCAGTAATACTGCTGTATCATCAATAATTAGCATCTGAGACACAGAATGTGATCAACAGTTTTGCCTCTATATGTGAACCATCTTCTATTGTCTTTGTCCAAATCACCATTGAGGTAATTTAAATTTAACATTGACTCTGATTCACTTCACTCCATTAGAGCCGCAGAAGCTGAACAAGAGATTCACTTGTTCAGCTTCAGCTTCATCACTCTTAACCCCAGTGAGTCACAATGAAATCTTCCCAGGATTCTCCCTGATGTTACTGCTCCCGTGATCGGTGTGAAATCACTCAAGAGAGAAGTTGTTGAGGAGAAGAGGAGAGACGAAAAGAAAATGAGAGGGAGATGATTGAGCTGTGCAGAGAGACGCCTCGTAGAGCTGAGTTTTTAAAGGCAGCGAGGAGAAACTCTGCTGCCACGACTGAAGCGGAGAGGTCGTCGCTGCTTTAAGGCTTGAAAGAAAAGTGCCAGGTTATGTGTGTGTGTGTGTGGGGGGGGGGAATTCAATGTGAACAGCCATTTCACTCGGGGCAGCATAGAAAATGTATCGGACATTGTAATATCATCCGCTTTTAAGCTGACATGTCAAAGGGATGGATGATCATTCAATTACAGGTAAAGTTTTATTTACGGTGGCCCTGAGGGCTCAGCACTGAAGCACAACTGAAGAAAACACACCATCACATTATCTGTGTCCCCGGACACCCATCTCTTATGTTGTGTTGCTTTTGCAGTGCTCCTGTTATCAATTGATGAAGTTGCCTTTCTGAATTCACAGCACACTCATGTCTCTGCAAGTGTTTACTTAATCTTTTAGCTCTGTGTTTGGTCTCCACCTGCTCCTGTACAGCCACTTCAGAATATAGCTCCACCCATATGAACAACAGCAGAGCTGTGGCTGGTTCAGAGGAGCAGCTCCTGTCATTAAACTCTAGTGCTGAGTCAGACAAGATGTGGAAAACAGGCTGCCAAGGTCGAATCTATTTGTGTGTGTAAGTGTGTGTGTTATGAGTCAGACAGAGGCAACATGCAAAATGAACAAAAGGATGAGGACATGAGCTGCTCTCTGTTTCCTGTAGGGACCAATTTCCTCTTCCTGTGACACACTCACACACGTCTTACTAACACAAAAGTTCTTCTTTCCTCCAAACATCAACATTTGTACATTTGCGTATTATCTACTCACTGACCCACAGCACTGCTCTATGTTACACACACGCACCAAAATGCCATCACAGTGCGCCTACATCAGCCTCATTACTGATATTAGCAATTCCTTATCTGTTAGCATTGTGATCGCTCCACTCATGAATAATTGATGGGCGTTCATTACGGTGGTGGGAGTCATGTATTATTCACAGCAGCTCTGTGTGGCCGCTCGCCAGTATTTGTTCCACATTATGAAGTTAATATGTCATGTACAAGAGAGAGAGGGAGAGAGATTGGGAGAGGTAAGGTGAAGTGTGCAGAGAGAGAAACCTTATTTTCTGCGTTAGTCTTTCTGCATTGAAAATTCAAAAGACTTTCACAAAAATAAAAATCTCTTTAACAAACACTTAAATGCAATACACAAGTTGTCATAGCAACTTTGGGCATAAAGACACGACGGGCTGGTCGTAGGAGTAAACAGTCATCGTACTGGTGGCCTTCAGGGTCACACAGAGCACACACAAGTCTCCTCTGTGTCGGTGCTGAGCATAAACACCAGTATGTAACGACCGCAGCTCTTACTCACAGCTACCTGTTTAAAAAACATCAACAAAGTAGTTCAGTGATTAAAAGATGAGCGTTTTGTGTGAGTCAGTGTGTGTGTGTGTGTGTGTCCGACCTGATGGTCTTCCCCTCTCTCAGGTCGTACAGAGAGAAGAAAATGTCCGTGTCCTCTCCGATGCTGTTGTAGGTGAAGCTCTTCAGGTTCACCAGCAGGTGATGAGGCACAGGAACTCGACATGGTTCCCCGTGTCGCTGCCGTGTACTGTCGCCCTGGCAACCCAAAAACAAGGCATTATGGGAACTCTGGTCAGCTGTCACTCATCTGTGATTTCATTTATATCCTGGTTTGTTTTTCTTTCACATCTCTTTGTTTACTTCCCGTTATTTATTTTAGCTTTTCTGATTATATGGGATTTTTTTTCTTATTTAACTTCTAACAATCACTCATTTATGTCATCAAAACATCACAGATGGACATTTTTAATCAACTACTGAAACCCAGAGAGCTGAGTTACTGTGGACTAAGTCTGGTAAATATAACATGAAACTCATCCTGAATAATTCCACATGTCTTGAATATAAATCACTAAAATGTATTGATTGCATAATTGATGAATGTAGAAGCTTTTCAGTGATTCTGTTTGTGCCGACAGATTTTAAATGTTCAGGCCTGGAGTCAGATGTTTTGTGCTGATGGTCAAGTGTCAGTGAGACACAGACTCTTTAGAGCTGAACAATCAAAGTGTTGATCAGTCTTGATGATGGAGGTGGGTCACATGACATTACTGCTGTATCAGACCTGTGTGTATGTGTGTGAGTGAGTGTGTGACTGTTACCTGTGTAGTGCTCTGCTGAACACTGTGTCTGCTGGACAGGTGCTGTGGACGAGACACAGACACACCTGAGGTTAAACATCATGATCACTCCTCTCAACATCCCCCCTCTCCTTCTTGCCATGCTCCCTCTCTCCTGTCTTCTTTTAATTTTCGGTCCTCTTTTTTCATTTTTTCTCCTCTCCCCGTCTCATTTCCTATCTTTTCGTTTCCTTTCCTTGCCTCCTCTCCCTCCTCTCTCCTTGTATTTCCTCTCGTCCATTCTTTTCATTTTCTCTCTAGTCTCTAGTTTCATTCCCTCATCTCCACTCCTGCTTTTATTTCATCTCCTTCACTCCTTTCATCTTCTGTCCTCTCCCCTTGTTTCTTTCCTCATCTCTTGTGCTCCTTTCATTTCCTCTCCTCAGCTCTCGTTTCCTTTCCTTGTCTCGCCTCTTCCTTTTAATCCCTCTCCTCTCCTTCAGTTTTCTCTCCTCTCCTCTCCTCTCCTCTCCTCTCCTCTCCTCTCCTCTCCTCTCCTCTCCTCTCCTCTCCTCTCCTCTCCTCTCCTCTCCTCTCCTCTCTCTCTCCTCTCCTCTCCTCTCTCTTTTCTCCATGATGAAAACCTAAATGCTCCAGAGACTCATTACCACATCTTGTCTCTAAATCTCTGGAGGAGCTGCTGAGAGACGAGAGGAGCGACTGCTGAGATGAATTGAAGTAATGAATGTCAAATGAAAACCATCTGCACGTCTGAGCAGCAACGTAACACCACCTGAATTTTTACCAGGTAACCAACCAGAGAGGCGTCCTGCTTCACTGGGAGAGAAAACATCATCAGGATTTCCTCCATCTGAAGATTATGGACATTATATGAGGGATTCCCTGTTTAACATTCTTGTATTAATATTCTGGTTGTAACTGAAATAAATAATCTGGAGCTGCATCTGATGAGTAAGAGCAGAGAAACCTCTGTCATCATGTCCCTCTCTCTGCAGCCAGCTATTTTTCTACTCTTGTTTTATGACCACAAACAAAATAGTCATATTAATTACCATAATTATATATGAATTTAATGACATATTTGATAATAAAAGGTCCAAATGTTCAGAGTGGAGAAGCAGGAGGCAGCCTGTGTGTGTTTTTTTCTGTTGGTTATAGCTGCCAATACATTCTCTGTTAATTGCAGCAGTAAATTAAATACTGATGATGATTGTTAATCCAACCCACTGTTGTGCTGTCAGAACCAACTTTATATTCACAGTCGGTCTCTCACTCTCATCTGGTAGTTTGGAAACTTTCTTTTCGATCACTTTGTATTCTTGCTATGTTTTGAATCTGCTGTTGCTGTACAAATGTAAATTCAACAATTGGATCAATAAAGTTTCATTTGAACTGACCTGCTGCTTTTCGTCATCTTGACCCTTTCTTGGTCAGATTCATGACTGGGACTCACAGTGTCAGACTGTTTATCGGAGAATTATAATTTCACATTTGCGTGTTTATGAAACAGACTCTGATTCATTTTTCTCTCTGCAGGTTCGCTGCTCCACAACTTCCATCCCACTTCCATCTGTGAACTTTACCACTTCATCCCTCTGAGTCTCTCTCCCTCTCTCCCTCTCTCTGTCTCTAGGCAACAGAACAAAGGGGGAATCACCACGGCCACAGTGTTTGACTGGTACAGCTCAGCTATTTAAAGCAGAGCTGATGTAAGACATAGAACATCAAGTGTTTCTTTAAGAGACCACGAACCACTGAGAGAACTCCTCGCGCTGCAGCAGCTTCCACTAAACCTCCTCACACAGCAACGCTTCTCCACAACATCAACACCTGAACAACAAAATCTTAACACACAGTTGGCATGTTTTTCTATCCTTACAAAACTCATATCTCCCACATGAGAGATGACACAAATTGGAGATGAAAGAAAATCCTGAGTGCTCAGCCTTCAGCAGATCATTCAAAAGGATTTATTCAATTTCATGCAACATTGTGTCCAAGTTCAAATGTCCAAATATCAACAAATATAAATATAACTGTGCACTAAGGTATCAGTAGGAACAACCAGCTGAAAGTAACACAGTTTATTGCTGAAGTCAATGCTCCTTCATGGAGGTTATAATGTTAATGTTTATGTTGAAGCAGCTTTAGGAAGGTCCTGATTGAACTGTCGGCAGTGTTGAACGTGATTATATCTGTGATGAGAGGGGTGAAAAGTTTTCATCTTTGTGTTAGTTACTGAATAGATTTAACTAATGGATAAAACGACACAACACCTGCATTAAAAGTGAAAACGTGTTTGAGACATTTTTGCACTTAAAAAAACAAAGACCTGCTTTAAGATCCTTGAATTAGGGCTTTGGAGTCACTTTGGCAGCTTCAGGTTGTCTTTGGTGAATCTCTGTGAGCTCCTTCAGATTTAGATTTATACACTCTCCATACACTCAAAAAAAAAAAAAACATTTGTGAGGACTGAATTGATCTATTTACAATTAAATGCACCAAACGGTAGAGTGAAGGTTTCTAGTTTCTGATGCTGCTGTGAGTAATAGAAGCAAAGCAGGTTCCTATTTGTGGGAACAAATGCAAGTTAAATCAGACCTGCTGGTGTTTGTCAGAAAGAAGATGAGACTGGAGGAGGCTGGAGATATAGAACAGGATGTGACTATTTCAGGTCTGTGAACATGTTCACACCTGTTCACCTCAGCCAGAGTCAGTCAGTCTTCACCTGCGGTTCAGTGTGTGAAAATAAACTCATGACTCACCATTTTATAAAGATCTGAGACACTGATCTGATCTTCATCCACCATCTCAAACTCTTTTCTGGGCACCAAGTCCAGACCCAGGTGTCTGAGAGAGAGAGGGAGAGGGAGAACGAGGGAGGGAGAGAGCAACATTATGTCTCATATTTAACCTTCACACAATTCATATATCTGATATGACTACAGGTACAGAACAGTGATATGGCTCATCATCATCTGATGACATCACAGTTTGTCTCCTCCCCACTGACGGCAGCACTGAGCTTTAAATCACCTTTCACAGCCCAGCCCCTCCCACCTCTCATTCCTCCAGTATCGATATCTCAATCCCAGTTTTTGCCATTTCATCTGTTTTCTTTCTATAAGCTCCCATGAGTCTGTTCAGTGGAGGCAAACAGACACTTCCAGGCAGAGGACTTCTGCCTTATTTAAAGGAAAACATGCACCACGTCAATAAAACTAATAACATGTGTCAAACTTTTGAGATCTGATTTTTCACAGTGGTGCAAAGTAAAAGTCAATTACAGTGAAGACGACAGCTCAGTGATTCCCAGAGATCTCACAGCACACTGAGATGAGAGAGTGGAGGCTCAAAAAGACTGGACAACATCCAACATTTAATATTCCACACCACTATTTTCTGTCGGGAAGGTTTTTCAGAGATAAACCATTATTGTCAATTTGAATGAGATGAATTTGCATAAATATATAAGCTATATAAGACACATAAATACAGGAGAATCAGATAGGTATACATGATGATCTTGTTGTGGATCAGTTCAGCTGTTTAGAAATCTCATGGTCTCATAATGTCTGTGTGTGTGTGTGTGTGTGTGTGTGTGTGTGTGTGTGTGCCTTATGTGCATGACAACAACTGAAAGCTCAGGAAAAGCTTTTGATGAAATTGTTCAGAGGTCCAAGACAAAGATTTGACATTTCTTCATGTCAGTGTATAAATGTGTGATATTGAATGTGTGTGTGTGTGTGTTCCTACTCGTTGCCCCAGTCCAGTCTGACTGTGATGTGTCTCTTGACGTCTCGGCTCTGGTCCTGCGTCAGGTGACCGGACAGGAGCTGCCGCCTCAGGTCGATCAGCTCCATCATCACGTGGCGGACCTTGTAGAACAGATCCACCTTGTGCTTCTGATGGAGACAGAGAGAAAGACGGGGAGAGAGATGGTTATATTGCTGTTGAGCCACCACACTCACATTGTCCAGCTGACGATGAGGCTGAGGGAGCTGTCATGGCCAACAGCACTGAGTGTCGTACAGCCGAGGTGAACGCGCTCATTGTTTTGCCGGCTTATTCACATTAACAGACAGAGCTGGAGCTACTGGCTGAAACACTGTGAGCAGATCAGTTTATCAGCAATAGCTCAATGAGACCAGTCCACCTCTTAGATGCAGAGGGGCTGCCTCAGGAAATGAACCAGTGACCCTCCTGGCTGTCAGTGATCTTTGCCATTGTAAAGACAGGCTAAAGACACTAACATGGAGACGTCGTCATGCGTACAATAGAGAGCGAAGAACTAACTGCAGTTTACAGCTGTTTCTGTTCAAAGTAAAAACAATCATAATGCCAAAAATCAACTGTGTTAAATGCTGACATGTTGAGATTTAGCTGCTGTTAATCAACAGGAAGTTAACCTGCAAGTGTGTCTGTTATTGAGGAGTTGCACAGTATGAATATGTGTTATGTGGTTAAAAGATCTGTAGTGAAAAGTCGCCTGGGTGGTTGTTAAGACCAGTAAAGCCCTCTATTAATACAGTCCATTTACCATTCACTGTTATGATAATCATTTCCTGTTAAAGCACAGATGCTGATTGACCTGATTGTTAATTAGAAGATTACTATTAATAGGTAAAAGGACAAGTTGAGTAAAACCATTATCATGGAGTCAGGCTGAACCTTTTTCTTATGATAGGACAAAAAATGAGGGAAAAGAAAGACACATACAGAGAGAACATGAGAGGAACACAATGTCGATTAATGGTGAAAAACAACCAGTTCAAAGCTCCATACAGTATAAAGGTACGTGTTCATGTGTAGTGTGATTATAAAGCAGGTCTTTAATACTTGTGAAATTATCAAAGCCTCAGTCCACAGAGGAATGCACAGTCACCTGTATTCAGACCCTGAGCCTTAAAACCAGCCACTGTGACTGTGACACTTGTGATGTCATAACAAAGTAATCACCTCTCAGAGCCTCTTCTCTTCTGATTGGTTAGAGCTCCAGAGAGAAGCTGAGAGAGGAGACGAAGTCAAGAAATAATAAATACTGGAAATAATCATTAGTTGTAGCCAATAATTTCCACTAATGATACTATGACTGGTGTTCAGGATCTTTAGATGCAGGTTAAAACAGACCACTGACTCCTCTGTTGCCTCTGGTTCTGAAAACAAAGGCAGCACAGGTTAGACTCTACAGAGGGTTTGATGTTTCCAATGAGAAAGGACAGCAACTGTATTACGACAAAACACACACACACATGCAAAACCCAGAATACACTTCCCGCTATAGCTTGTTCTATTATTAGCACTCTAATTTACCCCACAGGCTTTCAGCAGCAGGCACTGGGGTTAAATGTCGACTCAGTTCTTGGCAGGACAACTACGCAGGCAGAAATGACTGAAGGGAAAGGCAGGTGCTTTGGACACGCACACACATGCATGCACACACATGTGCTGTCCTCTGTCCTGTAAGTGTTTAAGGTCAATGCCAAAAATCTACGCATTCATTCCTCCAGCACATGCGCCTCTATTGTAAGATGGGATATGAGTACGCCAGTGATGAAATATGCACACGTGCACACACACACACACAAACATATGTAGAGGTCCAGGAGCCTGTACATCTGGCTGAACCACCTGACAGGCTGACTGTACTGTGAGTACAGTACAGTCCCCCCCACACTGTTTGCTGGGTATCTGTTATAAACAGAGGAACCTGTGCATCAGAACCATTATATAACTGTGGCTGCAGTGGAGGTGGAGCTGTTTTTGGGAACCTCAGCTCGATAGCAGCTTCATGAGCATCTGGTGAACACAGTTGCAGCAGCTCTGATATCGACTGGTGACCTACCCGGCAGGTTTCTCCTCTGCTCCCCCAGTGGTAAACATGTGGGTTAGAGATGAGATGGAAGAGCAGATAGTTGTAGTTGAGAGATCAAGTTTAAACATGTGGTGTGGATGGGGATCAGGTGATTATGTTGATGTGGAGCAGGCTGGATTTGATTCTGCTCATTAACTTTGTTTTTGTCGTCACCTGAGGCTTTGTATTTCTACTACATCTGACAAAAGATACAAAAGAACTCCTGCAGAGCAACGTGTGTGTTTTCTTGTGATCTTGGGGTTGTTGAGGATGAATTTCATTTGTATTCCACTGCACTCTGTGCTCTGATGATCACCTTTTGTTTTGGCAAGGTTCACAGCAGAAGCCTAGAGGACACAGAAGCCAACATACTAGTTTTTGGAAGCGTATGTGATGTTTGTTATGTTGGCATCAAGGTTATGATAAAGTGTAACATCAAATAGTTAATAAGTTTTATATTTTAATGTTGTGTCAGTCTGACCTGGCCTACATGGAGATCATAGTGATGCTTTCTTCAGGTAATGAGTTGGTCTTAATGATTCATATTTAAATATCCAACAATCAGTAGCTGCATTTATCTGATCTGACTACACAAAACCTTACCATATACTGTAAAAGGGGTGATAGAAAACAACTGAAACCTGTTGAAATCTCATATCTCAGCTGAGTGCAGAGAGAACATTTTGTTAGATAATGTTCAGATGTTATCCTCCCAAATGTTTTAGGGCTTAGTTTTCTAATTAATAAGATTCAATTGTGTCTCGTAGACATCTCTTGATATAAACTCACACAAGGAGGAAGCTGAATACTAACATCTGTTGTGGTTGTTGTTTGTTTTTACTAAACTGTCTGTTGAGGTTTGATCAGTCTCCTGACAGGAAGTACAACTGCCTGCTGCACATTAAAACCACATTAAAGCTACACTGTTATGATAGAGTAAGTGAAAAAAAAACTCTGCCTGAGTGTATTTTAAACAATTTATCATACGAACAGACTGGATCCTTGTGGTGAGAGTACTCCACTCTTACTACTCTGAGGTAATGTGTCCGCAGGAAAGCTCCTCCGCACAGCTCTGGGGTCAGTATCTCAGTAGCATACGTCAGTGCAACTGTTGCACCATCCCAGTGCTCCCTGAGTGATTAGCATGTTTTCAACTCTTAGTGAACAAGGTTGAAAATACTACAACTTTTAACCATCAAGTGTCAAATGGATTTCCAGTAGTTGCTTAGCAACAGCTTGAGTCATACAGCCTCCCCACCCCCCACCACCAGCATCTGTTTAGTGTTTGTTTTTAAGGAGATGCCCGGTGGACACAGGAGCTACTGCTCTTGGATACACACTCTGCAAGAGTCCACATTAAAATTCAGCATCAAACATGTGACTGTTAATGATGCAGGAGGACCTTTCAGAGTAAGAGCGTCTACACATGATCTTAATGGGCAGTGAAAAGTACACTTTAATGATTTTTGTCCATAAAACAGACATTAGATGGATTTTCTCACTGATTAACTCTTTCATCTAATAAAAGGTGAAAAACAAGAGAACAAAGAGTCCATCTGATATAAAAGAGAGAGGTAGGAAATACTTATGAGGTTATATTGGTGATTTAACTAATTGAATTGATAATAAATCATGATAAATACAACTATAACACTAGGAGAAGTGATGATTTAGACAACAAGGCATTAGAAGAGCCAAGGTTAGAAAACATGGACAACTGAATACCAACAAAAATCAACATTCAACATCAGTAGTTACAACAATTTACTGAGGTACCCCAAACGCCTCATATGCAGGGTATCAGCAGACAGTAGGTACGTCACTGTACACAGGGTGAAAGTGAGTGATTTTATCTACCTGGGCACGTCTTCCTCTTTCCTACATGGACCAAGCTGAGCAGCTAAATGTGGTCATCCCAACTTCAGCGTGTCCACTGTATTTCAGTAGCGTGATGTAATGGGCTCTGTTCTTATGTCTTTTTTTCTAAATTGTTATAGATGAGCTTTTCTGTGTTTGCAAATCTCTTCCTGAAGATGCTCCTCGGCCAAAACAGCAGTACAGGAGTCGATTATAAAGCCCCGAGGTGCTGCTGTCCAGACCAGAGCCACACACACACACACACACACGAGTATGTGTAGGAGACAACAGTCTGTTGTTATTTACACTTGCAGACTCAGAGAGGAAGTTAAGGTTCACACACATTTACACCAGAGAGCTGCCCAGAGATCAGTGTCTGTCGTGAGCCACAGGGGCCGCTGGGAAAACTGAAAAGTGTGTGTTTGGTTCAAGTTCACACCCACAGAAGGGGTGTGTGTGTGTGTGAGTGTGTGTGTTACAGAAATACAGAGGGAAAAGTCACAGATGGACTACAAGTGTAGTCAGTGGTTTAGTATTGTTTCTGCAGCAGGACTGGAGGCTGAGACGTCTTGAAATAGTTGTGACCTGTAGGACCAACATCCGCAAACCAAGCAAACCAAACAAAAGAAAAGAACAAAAGACTAACACACACACACACAGGCTGAGCTGGAAGAACTGATTCAGTCCACTCAGTTTTAGTCAGATATGGTTTCTATATCTTTTCATGGATCAACACCTTAGAAGAGGAGGAAAAAGAAGTGGAAAATATGGAGCTTCAATGTACAGAATGCAGACAGGACATGGGACACAGGACCAATAAATATCTGTCCCAGTTGTCCTTTTGTCAATAATGTATATAATCAAATGTAACTCATTCTCAACATTTTTTACCTGCTGATTTATGTCCAAAAAGTTGAGTACGAGAACTGATGCTTCACCTCCTGTCTAATCTGCCCACCTGGCTGATGTATCTGATGTATCTATCCCAGACTTCATCTGTGACTGGTCATAATGTTTGAGCTCATCAGTGTGTTCTCCAACCCCAGAGCTGAAAACCAGAGCTTTGGATTTGTCCAGGACATCTGGCCATCACAGTCAGTGGGTGGATGTGTTTTGACCTCTGACCTTCATCTGAGTCACTCATCTTGACAGTACAGGTGTGCCAGCTGGCATAACAGGAGGGAATGGAGTCTCCTCTCCACCTCTAGCTGGCGCTGAGAATGGCCCCCGCCCACATCAAAAACACAGAGACGAGCTGCCCGACCCGTCTGTCTCTAAGACGACACACAGTCTCACCGGTTCAGCTCAGCTCAAAGTTTGGTTTCTCTGCAGAGTGGAAATGTCATCTGTGTGGACTATTTGTGGATTTAAACCCCGCCCCCCCTCACTGCCTCCTCCCCCTCTTTCCCCAGCTGTGGTGCGTAATCACACCTTCACATCCTGCGGGAGTGAACACACAAACACACACATTAACACCATTTAACACATCTTTACCATCCCAGCACCATAAATGCCAGTTTAGCACATCAGCTATGGGAGCTGCTGTTTCACTGGACGCCATCTTGACTCACAACATTTTAGCACAGCTGCACAAAGACAGAGAGAGAAAACTGCTTGTGTCAAGTCTCAGGTGGCGACTTCCAGCCAAACTGCACCACTGTTGACTAAATCAAATATTTACTTTCCTCTTTATTGCTGCTCTGGCCTTTTAGGCCTAGCCTAGCCTCCAGAATTAGAAGATCATAATGTGAAGATCTTAATCACTCTGACAGACCTTAAGCTAGAGATGTCCCCCCCTCCATTAACAAACACCTCCACCTTTTCTCCGGCAACATTAAACTACATCATACTGTGGGTCAGGGACCAAAGGTGGGTCTCCAGAGGGCCACAGTGTTGCAGCTCGACTTTAATATATAATGGGATTTTATTCGTCCTGACAGCTTTAATATCTAATGGGACATCTGCGACACCTCAGTTCCATTAGTGACATCCTGCTCCCTTTTCACACCTGACAGATGAGAAAAGCAGAAGCCATGTTGTGAAGCTTCACAGTTTCACTCTTAACTGTCTGGTTGTGTAACTGATGAGGTTTAAATGTTGCATTAACGTGTCAAAGTCAAAATATTTCAAATACTTTTGAGAAAAAAAGAGGGAAAAAACACAACCTGAATCGTTGAGTAGAAAAAAAAGATCCAAAACTCTAAAACTGTAAATCATTTATAAAATGTGTTTCCAGGCTTTTACCCACAGTTCATCATCAACAGCTGCTTCCTGCAGGACCATGAGTTCACTGAACTTCAGTACCAACTGACTTAAAGTTATGACTAGTGAAACACTTATGCCCCTTTCCCCCTCACCAAAAACCTGTTTAAAACCACTAACAATCGGCTTCTGATGGCAGAGGGAGGGTCTGACCAGTGTCGAACTGCGTCAAATGACTCTCAATCGGTGCAGGTTTTAATCGCCCTGCCTCCGATTGGCTCGCAGTGGGAACGTTAGAACCATGTCAACCCGCTAGTTTATGTGATGACAATGGTGATGACATCACCAGGCATGCTGTGGTGAGGGTGAATGGCCACACAGCTCGCCAGCTGGAGATCAGACCCAGGTTTTTTGGCCAGTGGGAAAGGAGCCATATGCCGACTGTTAGTGGGTCAACCCGCGTTTAAAAAACCCGCATCGACCCACTTATTTTAGTGGGAATGATAAGATAAGATAAGATAAGTGTTATACTTTACCTTAACATGAAGAGCTGAGGCTGTGAGAGGAGGAGCCACCCAGAGTTTGTATGCTGTTCCTAATAAAGTGCTCACTACCACATTTCAATGACCACTCACAATACATGTTTTCTTTGCAGATGATCTCAGGCTGCTGCCTGGTTCTCCTCAGTGTGACTCACTCTGACTCACTGGGCCACAGCTGTAATCAGGTGATCTGTAATATGTAACTGATAAGTTTAAGCAAGTTGCCATTGTGAAGCCTCTTAACAGGACGTGAGTCTGTCTGGCACCTCTCAAATCAGAGGGGACGTTCTCCACACCTCTGATCCATTACCAGACGTCCTGCTTCATTTCCATGCCTGTCAGCCCAAATGCTGCGTCACTGACAGCACAGGAGCAGAGGATCAACCACCAGGAACACACACAAAGAGCCTCCGACTTCTTTGGTCTCAACTCCTCAGATGTTGTTGTAACGTGCTGCCACTACTGTAAAATTAATTTTTCAGCCATAGACATGAAACACAGAGTCCTCTGACCAGACACAGCTGCTCTCACCAGTGTCTGATATTCTCCATCTGCTCTCAGTCTTGTAGTGTTGAGTGAGGGTGAAGGTTTGTCATTCTGCAGAGGTTGACTTGTCTACATGTTTCCAGACTAATCTCAGTATAAAGAGTTGCAGGATGACGTATTCTTGTCAGCCATCATGGACGTCAGCGTCCACCTGGTTCCCTCCACAAAAAAGCAAATCCAAAAAACGAATTTACACTTCGTCTTTTGGATTATTTCAGAAAATAAACAGCAGTTTCTGATGCTGCCAGGTTTTAATCAGTTGAATCTTCAACATTAATGTTTGAAGTTTCAATACAGAAAACCATAATGTTGCTTATATACCAACCTAACTGTGGTTGTAACACTTCAGCACCAGCACCACTGAACCTTACCTCGTTGCATGAAGTGGCTCTGAGCTCTCCTACAGACTTAGTACCAGTTTATATGAACACAGTGAGGCTGTACAGTGAACATTTACTGATGCATTTTATGTTCTGGGATAAAACTTGAAAATGTCTCCAGATTGCATTAAACACAAACATTATTTCAGTTGTCTGCTAAAAACACACGCAGAGAACTGAAGGAGCTTAAATGCTAATTCAGCCCCAGGTTTGAGGCTCATTTATTTCTGTTTGCAGTTAATGAAAAAAAAAAAAGTATAATTTTCTAACTGACTATGAGTTCACACTCAACACCAACACAAATAACCCTTTATGTCTCCATAAATCTGCACCTGTAAAATGTGTTAAATATGTAAACTTCTAAATGCATGATGAATTTAACCCCTGTATATATAAGCGTGGTTGATAACTGCACTGGCCTTAGTTACAGGCTTTTCACAGTAACAGTTAAATTAGGTATCTTTGTCTTTTTTCTGGGTCTGTGTGGGAATGCTGGGAAGTCTAGACACTGAACCGTAGGTGTAAATAAATACTGAGCGAAAATCTCTGGTACAGATTCTGTTAACTATGCAACACACAGGACGACATTGACATAAAATAAAACAAAATAGAATAAAATTAAAAACTACTGTGTGTGTGATATGAGCCACAGTGAGACCAAGCTGGCAGGCGTGAGACACCATGCACTGTGTGTGTGTGTGTGTGTATGTATGTGTGATGTGGTTTGCCATGTGCTTGTTAGTCTGGGGCAGATTTGATCCTAAATCCTCTCCCAACCTTGTGTGGACTCTTCTTGGTGACACACACACACTTGATGTATTATATTAGTGAGGACCTGTCAGA
Organism: Caranx ignobilis; assembly: GCA_021432705.1. Classification (NCBI taxonomy): domain Eukaryota; kingdom Metazoa; phylum Chordata; class Actinopteri; order Carangiformes; family Carangidae; genus Caranx; species Caranx ignobilis. The sequence goes on along the minus strand of MU269985.1, from coordinate 34,866,893 downwards.
ACATGGACAATGTGACAACGTGCCTATCAGACACATTTACAGCACCAAACTTTGAAAGCACTATCATTTGCCATATGCAGTAGACAAAACAATAAGAACACCTGTCAACAAGACCTGGTCCAGTTCAAAAACAACAGAACACGTCCCAGCCTCCAACATGATGACAAACCTGAATCAACTCCTGTTTAACACAGATTCAACACAAACTGATATCAACCTTCATGGACGAGGATTTACTGCAGGTCTGTACTAGTCTTAAACTTCCTGCAACATTGCAACACTTTACAAGAGCAGAGCAGGAGGACAGGAAGGATGCCCCCCTTCATATCATTAGTGGAGAGAAAACACATGGCACTCAGTGTCAGTGAACTGCATGAACACGTTTTGGAAGGACAAACCTCAGGTCCAGCTCCATGCTGCAGTCACGGACTGTTTGGAAGGACAAGAATTGCTTTGCTGTTGGAAGGAGACTCACCCTCAAGAGGTCAAAGGTCACAATGCCCCATAGGTAAATTACACATCCTCATATTAAAGTGCCTAAAAACAAAGAGCTAGAACATCAGTTTCATGTCCTGAGGAAGAGGGGATAAGAGAGGACAGGGGAGCTGATCAACTGTCTTCCTTCATGTTTCCAGAGTCACAAAATGTGAAACTGTTGAGTGGAGAACTTCAAAAAACATCAAGACACCCTGACTGAGTTGACCTCTCTCAGTCATTAGATACAAATGGATTCTGTGTGAGAAGATTAGCTTTTTACCTCAGACAAGTAACAATCACCCTTAAAATCCACCACAAAACTTCATGTGTCATCTCTGTGAGTTACTGCAGATGAGGTATACTGCTCAGGACACGAGGTAAAACTATTAGTCCTATCTATATTTTAGGTTATCTTGTAAATTTTTGAATTGTGCACTGGTCTTATCCCAAATGTTTCCATCAATAATCAAACCAGAGGACTTGATTTTAAGTGATTTTAATCCTTGTAACTGTGCACTGGTCGCCTGTCAGTGATGTCAGCATCTGTGTTGTGTTTTAAGTTTTAAATTTTTCACTTTTTACATGCTCATTTTCAGCTGGGATTTGATTGTTATCAAAGGAGCAATCAGAACAAATGTTTTAAATCTCCGGTCTGTTTGTTGTAAAAAGAAGGATCCATTCAGCTACAGGTTGAAAAAAAACTAATGAACCACAGAGACTGAGGAGATCAAACCAGGAGTTCGTGGTGAAGGCAACAACTCCCATAATCCCACACTATCTCTTGTCTGTTGTTATTGGTCTAATTGAGTCGAAGTGGTACAAGTTAAAAATTGTGTGTTTTTCAAAATTTCTCATTTTACAGTCTGGTGTCAACAACAATTAAACAACCACAAAGTTTTAGCATGATGTGAAGAATACTGGTGACATTATAAATAACAGCATCGCTATCCCATAATGATGCATCAGACAACTAGGATAATAAGAGCACAGCTGGAATCATGGAGTCACATGATCTCGTGCCTCAAATCACTGAGGTCCAGTAAGACAGGTCTGTAGTTGATCTGTAGCTTTACATTGATGAAAAACACCACACAGCTACTACAGTACGCCAACAATGGCGTCGCTGTGGCAACCATGGATGAGTCACAGTAGAAAATATATGACACTGCACTTAGTGAAGCCTATAGATCAGACATACGCGATAACTCCGAGCTGAAACACACAAGTGGAGTCAAAAACACACTTTTGCTCTCTATGGACAACTCTCTCTTTCTCTCTCTCTCCCACACACACACACACACACACACACACACACACCTTAGTGATAGAAGCTCCCCACAGATGCAGAGATGTAGCTACTTACAGGTGGGAGAGGAAGATAAATCCACTCGTTCCTCGGCTCGTCTTCCTCCTCTATCTGTCCCTCACTGTTTCTCTGACTCTAGCGGTGCAGAGACGTTAAATCCAAACTGGCAGACGAGAGGAAAATCACAGCCTGTCACACGACTTCAGATCCACTCACAATGCACTGTATCAACACTACCTCTCTCTCTCTCTCTCTCTCTCTCTCTCTTTGCTCGTGTGATCACTGTGTGCATCTCTGCCTTATTCTCCCTCTCTTTCCTCTGACCTGCTCTCAGCTTCCATCTTTATCATCTTTCTTCTCACCTCTCTCTCTCTCTCTCTCTCTCTCTCTCCCCCGTCTCTCACCCACCTACCCACCCACCCACGGGCCAGTCTGCAGCAGCAACAGCGAGCTTCTCTCCACTTCTGTGATGGTGTGTGCTCTCAAACACACAGAGGTGTACAACAAAGCTGACAACACAAACACGTTTGACAGCAGAGGCTGATGCCCTCTGAAATGAAATGTGTGATGTTTGTGTGAATGTGAAAGATTGAGAGAGGTAGAGAGGGGGAGAGAGAGAGAGAGAGAGAGAGAGTATGTCATCCTCTGCATTAACACCTGGCTCCACCTTGTTAACTGTAGCAACACCACACTTGTGCTGACCAGTGAAAGTTTGACAGAAGTGTGTTTAACACCAAACTGCTGCTGATGACAACAGACAGGTGAACAGGTGAAGGAGTCTGGTGTCTGAGCAGTGACATTACACAGGAGGAGCTCAGCTGAAGAAGTGAAGAAAAGTTATCTTTACAATGGAGCATTGTCTCCTCTTCTTCTGTGTTTTATCTGAAGTGTTGATCCATGACAAGATAAAAACCATCTCAGTGTAGTTTTACACCTCCTCTCAGCTTCTCCCTGGAGCTCTACTAATGCCTATAATAACAATAGGTCAGTGTCAGCCAATCACAAGAGAGGATATTCTGAGTCTCTCCTCTGATTGGCTGAGGGCTCCAACAAAAATCAGAGCATATTTCAGGTAAAACACTCAGGCTTTTACACTTTTTGTGACACAAAATCCTGCAAGTGTTGGATGGTGGGGCCAGGTGGGTGGGGCCAGGTGAGTCCTTTGTTGTGACATCACAAAATCACAGAAATTCTGACAGCTGGTTTTATGGCTCAGTTTCTGAATACAGGCTGCGTGCATTTGTCTATAAGGCTTTGAGACTTTCACAGTATATATTTCACAAATATCAATAGGAAAAAGTGTTAATACAGTTTTTTGTCTTACCAACAACTGAAGTCACAGGGGTGACTTTGGACATCACACTTTGTAGATTTGTAACATCAGTTTCTGAGTGAAATCAAGGCCAGGAAACTTTTCTCTTAGATCACATCATCAGCAGCAGTTTATTTTCCTCTCTGGCCACAGTGGCGTCACTTTGATTAACACTCGTCCACAGTTCTCTCCGTCTGCAGACACCTGTCACTCTGACAACACGCCAGCTGCAATTAACGACAGTTTGATGAGCCATGTGATTGGCTGTCTGTTTCAGCACCAGCCCTATAATTAGGACGGTGGTAGGAGGATGTGGGCTTTCTTATCTTTCTCCTGCACCACAGTCTTCAGCTTCTGTGTCTTTGACAAAGGCCGATCAGCTTAAAGGAGCGCCCCACACCACCCCCACCACTCATCCATCATATCCCCCTGTCCACAACCATCTCTCCTCACAGTCTATCACACTTAGAAACACAGTGAGAGACAGAGACAGAGAGACAAGTCAAAGGTCAGAACCAGAGGTGGCGTTTCAACACAGTGCTGTAAGCTTGGCTACACTGAGCTGTCAGTCACACGATACAGAAAATGGCAGCACAGGCCTGAGGGGGGAGGAAATGGGGGGGAGATCAGATAGCTCACAATCATATACTGCATGTATATACTAACTTTGACAGACTCTGTGTCTGTAAGAAAAGGTTGGATTTGAAGAACTGTCAGAAAAACTTCAAGTCCGTCACAGCCGCTCACATCACTGGACAGTTTCCTCAGAGTCAGTGACTGTGGATCAAAAATACATCAACATCCCAGTGTTCTGGAGATCAAGCATGCTGGTTTGTCTGTGGTAAATTATACATGTGCTTGTTTTTCTTCATGTTTGAGCTTCTGTCGTGTCGTACATGTGTATTTTTAAATATCATTTAAAAGATTTTAAGTTAGGTTTAGTAAGGAGACAACTTTATCAGCTTGATACCAGATTGACAGGCCGGCTAAAGAGGAATGCTAAACTAACAGTACATATTTGCAATCATAAATGAATCAACTGATACTGAAGTTATAATAAACCAAACAAACTCACCTTATTTATTTATTTTCAAACATCACTATCAGGTAACCGTCTTTACAGCCTCTAAAGTTAACGAGTGTTGAATTAAAGTGGCCCAGCCCAGTCTAGCAATTGTTTTTGTGTCCCCAGAAACACTTCTGTTTTGCCTTTTTTTGAATTTGGTGCACATTCATGTCTTTGGGTGTGTTTTCTTCTGTTTCAGTAAGTTGTACTTTTACCGCCATTGTACATTGGAACTCCATGTTAAAAATCATGATAAAATACCATTTTTCCATTTATTGCCTGTGATTTGGATGTGAAATAATCATCCAGTCAGGGATCTATAAAGCATAACTACTCTGTAACTGTGTGACTGCCTAAATAAACACATTCACAATTTTTCAGTCATCAAACTTTCTGGTAAATTTGTAGGGAACATCTAAGCCCCCACACCACCCCAGATCTTACCCTCTTTCTCATTCGTCTGTCCTCCATGTGTCTAATGCTGCACTTCCTGCTGTCATTTCTCTCCCTCTCCAACTTTCTTTTGATGTCACATCCGTCTCTCTCTCTCTCTCTCTCTCTCTCTCTATCTCTCCTCTGAGCAGTAAACTGTTAAAAAGTTCCAGATGTATTTCTTAAGTAATTATTAAAAAATAGCCACAATCATCATCATCATAATCATCATCATCATCATCATCGTTATGTCCGGACACAATAGGCCATTTTTGCAAAAATTAATATTTAATGAGCCTATTTTAGCTGTGGCAAAAGGACAAACTAATTGGAAGAAAGGGAAGGAAAGAGACAAGAAAGACAGAGACAGACTTTAAGATGGAACAGGCTGAGACAGAGGAGACTCCTGGAAGTGAAGTTTTTCTAATAGCTCAACATAATGATGCACAACTTGCACTGGTTCATTAATCAGCTGGGAGACTGAGCACAGGGAGTGTGCACACCTCTCACAGCTAAGAGTAGATGAGAGGTTGGTCAAGGGTGTCACCGTAGCAACACCTTTAGTGCTAATCATGGGCAACAATGTGAGACATATTACCTTAATCAGAAAAAAAAAAGCAGCTCCTGCAATTTAGATATTGCACTCTGCCAGATTACGATTTAGATTTGACTGTGAATGACAGTGGAGCCCTAGATTTCAGTGTTCAGTGCAGAGTTGTCTAAAGTCAGTCAGCTTTTTGCAGCAGCATCAGTAGCTTTATGTTTCTCTACAAACACATCTGGACATCTGTGTACATCTGCAACAGAGTCCTAGCCTGTGAAAGATCTCAGAGGAACAGACTATAAAGTTTTTGTGCTGTTACTGTGCTCAAACCAACACAAAGGCAAACATGCTCTGAAGTCACTGCTACAACAGATCATGAAGCTTCATCCTCAAACAGCCCCAAGGACCACACGGCAATTATCTCCTGATGCTTGTGTCTGGACTGAAGCAGTCAGAGAAGAAGCGCCACCATCAAACCACAGAACAGGCAATCAACTAAAAGCATCTTTCATTTCTCCCAATCATCAATATTTGAGCGCGGGTCTGAGGCGGACTCTCTTATTTTTATTTATTTATTTTATATTTTGGATGCCACATCTTAAAGAGCATAGCAGAGTATCTACAGATATTTTCCCTCATGTTTTATGGATTCAGAATCTTTTTGGTTTCTGCTCCTTAGTTCTCAAAATCAACAAAATTTAACTTGAATCTGTTTTATCTGCATCAATCTAATTTAAATGTGGTTAAACGACTCCAACAGAAAATTTGGTTCAACATTAGTCTCTTTTAATTTACATCAGTTTAGCTCTTCTTCTTCCTTTTTAATTTATCTGTGAGTGTCTGTTTCTCTTCCACCATCTGCCTCCTGCTGAGCTGATTTCACTCAGATTACAGAGACACATTTATTTGCTCGGCTCTCGTTGGCCTCGTTCAGTCGTCTTCAGCAACTTTAATTTTGCTGCACACAGGAGCAACTGTCAGCCTCCACACTCAGTACAATAACACAGTGTATGTACCTTCTCCCCAGTGTACAATCAGAGTAGAATTACATGCCTATATATTGTCATGATGAGTGTGTGCATCTGCATGGATGCTCCACTACATGTGTGTATGAGAATGTGGGGATGTAAACGTGGGCCTGTGCATCTTTACAGCAGAGAGAGGACCGTGTTCCCATCATGCCCTGGTGCCTCACTGTCTACACTAAGTGCTTCATATTTTCTAGCTTTAAATCAGCTCTGGTCTGAGTCTTAGTTTGGATTATAATAATCAAGTGTGAAAGGTCAAAAGGTCGATGAACTTCACCTCTCACTGTCACTGCAATGTAAAACTATAGAAGCCACCCCCACCACCTCCTCCTCCCTCTGCTGCTGCAGAAATAAGTGACACACACACACACACACTAGTCTGCACATTTCACAGCAGAGAAATGTCTCCCCCTGTGTTTATCCCTGTCTTCACATCCCTCCATCATTGTTGGGTTGTCACCACTCCATCTCCTCCCTCCATCCTCACACACTTATCCCCCCACCACAAGTGCATACACACAGAAACACACACACACATCTGCAATATTATCTGCTTTGACATCAGCATGGGGGAGATGGGGTGTGTGTGTGTGTGTGTGTGTGTGGGGGGGGGGGGGGGGGGGGGGGGGGTTAAAAAATGAGAAAAACAAAGGAATAAAGAGGCAGAAGCAGAGAATAAACGATGAGCTGAGAGAGTGAGAGTGAGGGAGAGTCAGAGAGAGAGAGAAAGAGAAAAGAGAAGAGATGGTGACAATAGAAACACTAATAAGGACGGAGGACACGCAGAGGAGGCCAATGAGATGCATCTCTGTCTTTCTGAATTCTTTTCGATTTCCTGGTTTTATTCTTGCAAACTCGGATTTAGTTTTTTCTGTCTTTAGTATTTTAGTCATCTCTATATCCAATGAATAAATTATGTGAGACCAACACAGTCTAAGCACCCTGTAGGCTGCTGGGGGTTATCTTGTCAAGACAAAACTCAGGACGGATGCAGTGTGCAGAACTGTAAGGCCAAAAAACGTGTACACAAGGTTTACATTAATAAATCTAGGTGAATACTGTAACTGTGATTGATTATAACTTGATGAGAGGTGATGGTATTTTGCTTGATACTAATTTATGAGAGCATGTACATACATATGATTCTCTTTTTACATTTACATCTTGTTTTAACGGGGAATAAAAGATATATATATATAATATATATATATATATATATATATAAAATGAATAATATGTTCTACTGTCTCATACTCTCTCTCTTTATTCTACACAACAGACACTATCTTTGGGTCAGTCTTTCAGTCTCTCTCTCACTCTCACACACACATACACACACACTCTCATATCTAAAAATGTGTAAATTCCCTGTGGCAGTGTGTAAAGAGCAGACACACAATACACTGGAGAGAAAGAAAGAAAGAGAGAGAGTGTGTGTGTTCATCATGAAAGGCCACAGAGACAGAGACGTTCCCTCACCGACAGCCTGCATCCACATGGCAAAGGACACATATGTACTCATATGTATCTGTGTGAGTGTGTGTGTGTCTGTGTCTGTTGGAGAGAGAGAGTTTGTGAAGGTGTCACTCGCCCTTTCTGCTCTGCTGCGTTTGTCACCTCTGCAGGCTTTGGTGCTGCTGAACATCCATTACTGTGTCTGTGGTCCAGGGTTCATCCATGTGTCACTGCACTGTGCACACATTACAGACGGACTACACACAAACACACACACCCCTCTCTCTCTATCTCCACGTCCTCGTTGTTGGAGTTTCACGAGCTTCACGAGGACGTTTGCTTTTTCGGCGACAACACTGAGTCACTAATGGGACGTCTGTCAGGGTGGAAATGGAAAATCTGTCATGCAGAACCTGACAAAGACAGTTTTGTCTTTCATCTATTCAACTCTGGCAGGGAGCGAAGACAAAAGTCTGTTAACTCTGAATAAAGGCATGGAGTGACAGCACTGGCAGGACATGAGGAAGATGAGTGATGAAAATAACCATTGCAGCAGAGACAGTAGACGGAGGAGAGTGACAGATTTAGATCTCAACTCGGTTTAAATCACAGAATCCCATTCCCACTATACATTCATGTACAGGTGGGTATCTAATAAAACCATACAGTGTGACAGAGACAGTGAGAAGACAGACAGGATTAAAGGAAGATAAGATGTGATGGATGGACAGAGGGAGAGTGATGAAAGTCCATGAGAGAACTGCACAGATCTGAAAGAAAACAATAACCTCAGCCTCCACAACCTCAGACAAACAATACGACTGGAAGTTATGAGCATCTTCATAATGTTTGTTGTTGCTGTAAAAATTTTCAGCTTGAGCCTCACAGTCAGTAAATAATATGAGCTCATGAAAACATCATCTATGTAGAGTTTTCTCCAGTGCCGCCGGCTGCAGGATTAAGGTTTAGTTTGAGTGGGTAATGAACTCAACTGTTGTTAGTGGAGAAAAACCAGAACTTCTGTTTTACAGTGGTTTCATTAAGGGAATTTGGAGACATTCAGTCATATGCACAGTTAAGTGTTGCTATGGTGACTGCTCTACTAAGCTATGGCGACTGTCCTTATCCCAGTTAACAAGCATGGGAGTGAAATCTGTCTGGCTTTTTCTGGTCAACCCCAGGTTCCAGGCTGCCCCTAAATGCCCCCCTAAAATTTGAGACAGTGCAAGTAAACTTTTCATCTTCTTGCGCATGTGTGCAAGGCAAAAAATTTTTTTTTTACTAATTTACTGATTTGCCTTTTTTTTTTTACACTGGTGAAACATGGAAGGGGCGACTCAAAAACTGGAATCTGTCATTACAGGTGTCAGGCCAATATGTGTGAGGATCATGAATGAAAAGAAATGTACATATCTTTCCAAGCTGATTTACAGTATGTGCCCCTAAATTTTCTGCTTGTGCTCCTAAAATTTTAAGTTGCTCTATACACGGGGCTCCTGCTCAACCAACTGCACCACAAGGTGCCCCTTGGGTTCAGTATCTTGCCCAAGCATACTTCAACATTGGAGGAGCTGGGGAACTGTGAACGGTGCTCACCAGTTTGTGTCCAAAATGCACTAAAGATGAAGGAGGAATTCAACTCCCAACAACATTACCTTGGTCATTGAGTTGGTCTGTTACATGTTCACATGGAGTCTAAAAGCTCACTTTTAGTCAGACTAACACAAATGTCATTTGACTGACAAATCTGGACCAGACACTGCAGAGTAGTTACATTGAGCAAATGGCCCTGAACGGAGAATTTCTAAAGAAAAGGAATTGACCACTGAAGAGCGCAGGCTGAAACTTTGTCTCCAACTGAAACAAAAAATGTAAACATCTTAGGGACAATAGCAGGATATCAAACAGCTGCAGCTTTTACATTTGTCCATGACTGAAGAGCACTGAACAATACATCGTCTACAGTTAAAAGTGTAATATTCTGTGATGCTTACCACATAGAGCTGCTTCCACAGTAAGGCCCATTCCTGCAGTGTTGACGTCACCTCGGTGATGATTGGGTCTTCGAGAGGCACCACCGTCTCATGTGGCCTGTAGGAAAATACAAGAGAAAATATATACAAAACTCTGCTTCACTGCATTCAGGGATGAAAGAGTGAAAACAGCCTTGAAGTAAGTTTTAAAAACACTGAACTTCACTGAGCCAAGTTTCACACAGAGACTCTGACACTGATGGATTCATTTTACCAGTCTGCCAGTTCATACCGTCTGTGTGTGTGTGTGTGTGTGTGTGTGTTGTATCAGCAGACTCAGCTGGCAGGGTATAAGTAGTAAATCACCTTTTTTACACTGATTCCTGTGTAAAAACAGAAGCAGGTGTGATTGAAAGTGTCACTTTAGTGCTCAGTGTGTGGGATGTAGGTCAAGTCTCTGCTTTTTTCCTCATAGACCTAAAGTTTATTCTAAAAATTAAAAGTAGGTGGTGCTTTTATTTTAACAGACATGATTCAAACTTTGGCACTGATGTTTTTTTTTTTTTGCATTCAAACTTTGCTTTACTTCTAAATTCAGGTGAATGGGAGTCAGGTCTCAGACTTGTGGAACACCCTGTGTGATAATAATGTTCAGCTGCAACAATACCTGAGCTGACAGCACTTCCTGTGCTGCGTGCAGACCGTCCTGACGTTAGTGAACTCACCACCAGCTGAGGAGCAGGGTTGAAAATCATTGTGCTCCAACTCTTTCCTTCCATTGTTTTCTTCCTTCTATCTACATGATTTTCACCATCGGGGAGATGTTCGCTAAAACTGAAAGCTGAGTCACTGTCTCAACCCAGGAGTCATGAATATTAGAGCGACTCTCTTTATTCTCCCTCTCCTCCCTCCCTCTTTCTTCTCTTCCCTCCCTGACTCTTTCTTTTTTGCTCCTCTGCTTCTCTCTCTCTCTATCTCATAACTGATTAATTAATAAAAGCCTGTGTGCTAGATTAGCTGATCTCCCAGCTGAGCTGTAGCTGGCGGCCACTTGGTGATTTCACCCACATTAGTTACACTTGTATCTCAGACGCTTCTCCTCCTCTTCTCCTCTGTTCTATTTTTCACTCAATATAATCTCTCCCTCCTTTTACCCTCCCTCATACTTGAATTGTTTTTTTTTTTTTTTGCTTGTTCTGGCACATTTCCATCATTCCTCTTCTTCTCTCTGGAGCGTTCCTCCTCCTCTTCAATCATTCTTCACTACCATATTACAACTGTTCCTTCACTTCTCTCCTCCTCCTTCCTTCCTCCCTGCCCTCCCTTCTCCTTATGTACAGATGTATGTCACTCTCTAAATGTGCTGTTTCCTTCGTTGGTCTGAAGCTACTTTTTCTCAAGTAAGTTTTTATGCAAGTATTTTCTTTTTAAACACACTTCCTGTCTGAAGAGTGATTTCTGGTGATGTCTTTTTGTCTGTGCTTGCTTCACAGAATATTTAAAGGCTACAGAGGTTTTTAATATTCTGTCTCTTTGCCACTTTAACTTATTTCCAATGAGACATGTGGCTTAATATACAGATTCCTAATGGATTAAATAATATTGAAGACAAATCTGAGAAGCAGTTTGTTTGCAGCTTTTATACCATGATGGGATGATGTGAGTGGGAAATTCTACTGACAAAATCATTCAGTCTTTTATTTGAGCGCTGCTGATCTGACTCACTAATAGAACTGGATGTAAACATCAGTCTCAGTTTGGGACTGCGCTCACAGGTTCGATCTTGTTAGAGGAGACTGAGAGCGTCATAGATGGCGACACTGAATCTGTTGTGTTGTATCTGCTGCTCAAGACTCAGCTTTATTGTCTGTACAATAAAATTGTGTATGGCCTCTCTGCTGAATATAGATATATAGATATAGATAGTCACAAATATAGAATATAGGAATATAAATTAAAAATGAAAAAATATAAAAAACTGAATATATACAAAAACAAAATCAGGCTGTGTAAGTGCCACACACACACACACACACACATACACACACATACGCACACGCACGCACACACACACACACACACACACACACAGACTACGGTGTCAGAGTTGAGTACCATCAAACTCCATATGCTGACATTAACCTGAGGGTCAGATATGGGGCTGTGGTCATTTGCCCACACTGATCTTAATGGGAGGCGACGGTCACAACACTGCGCTGTGTAAAACACACACATTTACACACGTGCTGATTCTAAAATTAGTTTTTCTGTAGCTCTCTGAGAAGAGCACTGACGGGGGGGGTCTGGGTGTAACTGAATGTAATAATATTTCTTATTATTTCAGCATATACATGTAAGATATTTAAAACAAACACTGAGACCACTCCGGTGACAGGTACACAGGAGGTGGACCTTCACTGAAATGAGTTATGGTTATTTGAAACAAAACCTGGTATGCAACTCGACCACCTCGAGTCTCTCCAAATACCTATTTTATAACATCATGACATCATCAGACAAATTCACCAAACAAAGACTGAGCTGTGATGCTTTTATTTCAGCCACAATGAAATGGAAAGATTGGAGACCGCTCGTGTGTGTTTATGAAAACATCTTTCATATGCACATGTTTGTACAGTGGCTGTATCCTGGAGTGTGTGCATCTTAACATTAGCATGGATGCAGATCAGTACGTGTTAACAAGTTCATTTATCTCTGTAGGTGTGACCCCGAAGAGTGGGGGTTGTTGGTCGCTGATATTTGTAGTGTAAATGTCAGACCTTACAGTGGATTCATCCTGCACAGAAGCAGACGGCTGACTGAGTGTTGTTGCTGCAGGTCTGTTTTCCCCCTGAATTTACAAAGCAGCACTGTCTGGGCTGACAAAATTAAAAAAAATATTATCATATTCAACCGATACTTTATAAATCCATATTTCACTGTAAATAGGCTACTTGAATGAAACCCTGCAGATGATGCCTCTAGATATTTTTCAATTCATTGACACTGTAAACCAGAACGACACAGAAGAACTTTTTTTTTCCAAATGATGAAATAAATATATCAGCAGTTCAGATAATCTGGTTGAAATCTACCAGCATTTTAAGGTGTTTGAAGATTATTAAAGTGTCTGTCATGTTGAGCGCTGTCATGTCATGATTCAGCAAAGTCATGTTGAGCAAAACAAATGGAATGTTTGAAGATGTCACATTTATATTTGGGACATATTGATTGATGTCCAACTATCAATCATGCATTGAGTAACATTTCACCTTGTCCAGTAGCTGCTGTTAGCATCTGAGCTGCTCAGTGAACTGAACAATTAGTAGAGATTAAAAAAACTAAAAAACTAATTTTCATTCATCAGCCACTCATCCGACAGTGTCTTTGTCTGAGGTGAATAAACACAGAAATAAAATTTTGTCAGTGTGTCACACTGAAACATCTTGTGTTGTTGCAAATCGAAGCTAATCTAGCTACATTTCCATAGCCCAGCCTATTAGCTTAGCTGTTTTCATGACCTAGTCTGTTAGTTAAGCTACATTTTCTTTACCTAGACAGTTACCTTAGTTATATTTTGTTAGCCAAGACTGTCTGCTTAGCTACATTTTCATAGCACAAATTATTAGTTTAGCAACATTTACATAGGCTTGTCTTTCAACTACATTTCTTAGCCCAACCAGGTAGCTTAGCAACATACTAAGACTTCATGGCCTCTCCTGTTAGCTTGTTAGCCTCTAGCTACATTTTCATAGTCCATGCTATAAGTTTAGCTTGACCATTTTCCACTGTGCCTTAGGCTAATTTCCTCAACACAAGTCAACTACTTCATGTGATCAAGTGACTCAAGGTGACTGATCTAAGTAACAATCCTGTCTGTGAGGATTAGAAACCACAGTTCAGTGTCTGTTGACCTTCAGATGTATCAATCTGATACTCACACTGGACTCCCTCATTCATATTTCATTGTCTCTTGAATGCCTGACACAATACACCAGCCACCTCTGGAGATACCTGCTGCAGTCTCTGCTTTGATGTGGATCATTTATTCGTTAAATACTGTACTCAGCTTTGATTCAGCTGAGATTCACTCACTCACACACCCACGGCACTTGCAGACCCACTTGTTGTTTGTCATCCTGCACCAGCCTCCTTGATTCAGTAAAAGCCCGTCCCAGTGTCTCCACTCAGAGCTCTGTCTCTCTTTGCCCTGGAGGTCTACTTAAAACAGTAGATTCACTAATTCCAATTAATTTACTCTCTGCCTTTAATTAAAAAACTCTTACGCAAATCGAGACACGCTATGTAACTCTGATTAATCAGAAGTTAAGAGAAAAAAAAAAGGCTTTTCCAATCATTATGCAAATGTATTAAAATATGTACTCTTGAACTTGGAAAGGAATCAGGAACAAGGAGGTTCATACCTTATTCAGAGAGAAAAGGTTTCAACACAATGAGATTTCATTAAAATTACTCCTTAATGGCTTTAAAAGCAAGAAGTAGAAAAGAGCCTCTGGGCTCTGTGCGCGGCTTCATCCCAGACAGACGAGCAACGACTTAGAGACACCGACAAACAGTGTATGAGGCTCTGAAGTCCATGACCATAAACATGTTTGGAGAGGGGAAGCTGGTTTAGATTCTTTTAAAGTGGGAACAAAAGGAGAGAAGTGAGGAATAACAGGATCAGGCTGAAGGGAACGTTAAAATATAGCTCAGACTGGAAAACACTTTGTGTCAGTAACTTATTTTTTCTCTCTGCATCTTAATATCATAATTTGTATGGGGCTACATCCACACCACAGTATTTTTTATTTTAGCTCGGTGTCAGAAACCATCAACTAACACACCTGAAATACACATGTATATACCTTAGCAAACACATACACTGAGCATGTGTGAACAGGATCATCAGCAGGTCACTGACTCTGCAGTTGATTAGTTATTATTTAACTGGTCAACAGCTGCAGCAAAAACACTTTGATTTCATGGTGCTGTTTTCACCACAGGTAGTTGAGGCTGATGAACCAATCAGAGAGAGAGCATGGGTATCTGTCATTGTTTCTGTTTTCACAATCTAGACAAAAATATAGTCCTGGAGTTTTCAACATGTATTCAAACGAAAATGTAGAAGTGTGGATGTAACCACCATGTTTCTTACGACATTATAGTGAGTGACACAGGTAAGACAGGACATGAAAAAAAGAAAGATAGGGGAGAAAATGCATGTTTAGATTGTGCTGCTGTGTAAACAGCAGCTTGAACTGTAGTGAGTTAGTGTCACTGGATGTGAACTCACCCTCTGTTGGTGACGATGGCTTTCTTCAGGTGAACGTAGCTGGCTGGGAAAACTCCCTGAGGAGAGAGAAATGAAAGGAAAACAGTTCAAACTTTCCTCTTTTTTGACTGTGAGTTATACCGTACATATCCACAGGCAACACAGACATTAACATAAGGTACCCACAGCGTCAGGAGCAGAGGCTGTGTTGGTACCTCACCTGCTGCATAATTTCTTTTTACAGCACCACCTCATTAAAAGCAGTAACATTCTCCATCTGGTAGGTAGGAAATTCAGAGACAAAAAATGCCTAAATTTCTATTTTAATTGACTCAAACTTTTATACTGTACTTTTATATTATACTATATACTTTATCATAAACTTGTTGTAGATCATTTAATGTTTTATAGTAGTGAAGAAAATAATTTTGATGTATAGTCCATGAAATTCTGCAGCTTATTCACATGTATAGTGTCTGAAACACTTTCCATCTCATCAGTTCCTGATGTTAAAACAACATGAAGCTGCACAAATGGCAGAAAATGGATGGATGGAAACCAAACCATGTAATGTCACAAGCTTTCTGCAGCACGAGAGAATATCACGGGAACAATTTTTAGGATTCATCCTGTGGCAACATCAAATGACCTCTTGACCTGGTTTTCCCCACAGTCATTCTGCTTGAGGGCTCAAACGTTTTTTTTTTTTAAAAACAAATCTCTCATTCAGTGTAAAGTAAGGGTGAAGTCCGTTCACACACCATTGCTCCCCAACCTGTAACACACACAGACAGAACATGCAGCAGCCTGTGTGAGTGTGAAGACTTGTGCCCTGTGCTAAAAAACATGTGCAGCGTCTCAGAGGTGCACTGCTCAATAATTCATGTAAGACACTGTGAAGGTTATAATGGAAGCTGCTAGCATGCTAGACAGGTCACTTCACCACACACACTGCAGCACTAAGCTATGACTTCTTATATTTCTCCTCCCAATTTAAGCCAAACAAAATGGTAAAACTTCTTTTATCTTGATTTCTGGGTAATTGCAGTTATAAATAGCAGAGAAGCTGTCAGGGTGCTGCACAGCACCAATTAGCTGCAGTAACGCACAAAGGATTTTCTACAAACTTACTGTTTATAACTTTACTTTAGCACTGTGGTCTTTGCACTTGACAGTCACTGTGCACAGGCTGTAGTAACATGACACTTTACTCCCAGTGACATTTGTCACTCTAATGTAAATTAAACTCATAGTTTCTCATTAGATTTGTTTGTACCTTTACAGGTACCATAATTTACTCTTTCCAGTATTTTAATATCTTCATACTCAGCTGTATTTATTTACAAGGGCTTGGGACTTGATGAACAAACTATACAAGTCTTCATTTCTATAAAGGTGCCACAACAGGTCAAAAATCTCCACACATCAACTGCTTTGAGGAATTTAAAGCAGGTTTTCCTCTTCTCCTGTGTTTCCTACTCAGTGACTGATTTATTGTCACACCACAAAGTCACAGGAGTCTTGACAGCTGGTGTTAACGCCCAGTTTCTGGATACAGGCTGTGTGCATTTCTCTGTGGGCTGAGGTTTTGATACTTTCACAGTATTAATGTAGAACCTGGACCTGCTCTGCTATCATACTACACATGGCCATTTATCTTTGTACTGTGTGCAGCTTTATGTTGCCACACAGTGGATATGAATCACTGCACACCTCGATCCACCAACTGTGGCTACTTCTATACCAGTGTAAAAGAGAGCATTACTTTTTTCAGTGGTGATTTTCTCTATTTGAAATGAAACTGTTTGCTCTGAGCTGGCCTCCTTTTCTTTATCTTTACACAGAATAAATGTTGAATACTGAATTCTCTCTCAAATGTAGAAGTGATTAAGTAAAACCTCTGTGTCTGAGGCGACTGGGAGAAACTGTGTGATTGCAGAAAAGAAGAAGTGAATGAGGTGCAGCAGAGGTCTGCTGAGGGAAACCTTCATACTGGAGGGATTTCATTCATATTCATATTCTACAACATGTTTCACTGAGGAGAAGAAGAGCAGAGGCAGGAAGTCTATTTTAGAACTGGATATACAGTATATGTGTGTGTCAGTGTGTCTGTGCTTGGTTGTGAGTTCATTTATGCAAATCCTTGTATACACTACTGTACAACAATATGTGTGTGTGTGTGTTTTCTATTTGTGAGTCTGCCAGTATGCCAACACAGAAACTGTATGTACAGTGTCAGCTAAGGTGCCAGCACTTTTGCGTGTGTGTGTTTGTGCAGATGTGTGTCCTGTCTGTGCTCTGAAAGCCTGGCCTCCGGTGGTTTGTAGAGAAAGCCACCCTGTGCCATCATGCATAATAACCCAGCTGTCTTTAAGGCAGCGTTTGAGCTTCTGCTGCTGTCGACAGAGATGTTCCCTGCTCCGCTCTGCCTGTCAGACGACGCTGAGGGTCAAACACAGCATGATGAAACACAGGGGAGCACCTTCCCCTGCTCTCCAGAATGTGAATGTGTTATTACAGAGAGACCTATCAAACAGAGAGACATGACAAACACAGTGGTGCGAAGGAGAAGGAGATTATCTGTGGTTCTACCTGTCAGGACACTGATCAGCTCCTCATCGTCACATCGCCTCACAACCCTGCTCCTGGAAACCTCTCAGGACTCGAGCTTCTCTGTGATAAATCTATTTAACTCTTTTTTTTACTGTGACTAGAAATGAATGTTCCTAAAGGACTGTGTTCAGATTTTATGTTTTGTTCCATGCAACCTTTGTCTATTACTTCACAACATTGCACCAGGTTAATTTGGCATTGATTTCCAGCTACTCGTGAATGCTACTCGTGAAACATACACCCACAAGTATACAGCAACACACAGCTCAGAGCTGTTTTCCACTCTCTGTTATTGACAGTTTTACTTTACTTTTTTCTACTACAGTTGGTGTGAATGTGAGTTGCGAATGATTTACATTGTGGTGAAGTTTTCTTGCTCTCCAGCTTGGTTGTGTTTTAACAGTGTCAACTCAGATTTTTATTTATTCAGAGGAACTGAGCTAATTTACAACAACTCATGGTTTAGAGGGTGAATAGATCAGGCTGAGAGGCGCTGTTGAGCCTCAAACTGGTGAAAGTGCTTTCTAGACAGTAGACACAAACGAAAATGTCATGTCTTGTCAAAGCAGGAAATGGCACGAGTTAATTAACACTGATTTACACTGTGATAACAGAGCCACTTCCAGGGCTCTGGAAAAATGTATCCAGACTGATCCACAGGAAAAATATCTGTCCGCTCTCTCACTGTTACTCCACTGAAGCTCCTGGACTGTTGCAGATCACAACAACTACATGATTCAGCACAAAACTATCAAACTCTTACTCTATAATCCAGTGGAAACAAATGCCATGCCACACAAGGACATCTTTACCCTCAGCTTCTGTCCAGCTGACAGAGTCTAAGTTTACCTACTGTCTGAACAATAACCACATTTCATGGTCATAGGACTTATATATTATTGATCCTATGATATGAGATAATCTAAGAAACACAAGAGGACCCACAAATAAACACAGTGTAGCATAGTAAACAAAGCTGAACCTCATTTTTATGTGGCAATAAGCAAAATGTATAAAAGACATCAGATGTGGACCAGGTAGTATGAGTCATACACACACACACACAGACTACATTCTGCCCCTGCTTTGTTAGCTGCGGATATTTCTTAACAGGTCAGTGAATTCAGAAAACCTCAGGCACTTCTGTGATGCTACCTGGTTCAAAGTGTATGTGTGTGTGTATTGTTCCTGATTTAGCTGCATTGTTAAAGCACTGGTTCCCTTTAACAGGTCGCCAGATATAAAAAATAAAATCATGTATGGACAGATGATGAGGGAGAGAAAGGCAAAAAGCATAATAAATGATACAGATGCAAAAATAAGAGTGAAAACAGGAACAGGGAGAAAACAAAAGAGGAGCAAGGCAGCAGGAAAACTGGCATCCAGCCACAAATAACACACTCTCCCTATGCGCCAGTCAGCTGCACACACACACTGTACGACGTCACCTTGTTTTGACCCGTGTTTCACAGACTTCAGACACCAATCACAATGTGATGCACCTCAACAGGCACTCACCGAAAACACAGGCGGCAAAGACAGTGAGTTGGTTGTTAGAGGAGCAGAGAAATGTACAGAGGGAACAGATACAGAGGAAGACAGTGGAGGATGATTACAATAGAGACACATAATTATGCAGCCCTCTCCAGCCTGTGACTCCCAGCAGATGTTTACTGTTTACCAAAGACACATAACAGCCAATTGTTTGCTTCCCACAATTGTCCAGGAGACAAATCCAAGCAAATACAAATAATGGTTTATTATCCACCTAAATACCCCAACCGCTGCTGTGTGATGGGCTCTATTGTTCATATAATATATAAGTATAAGTGTAAATGTGCGTGTATGTGTGTGTGTGTGTGTGTGTATGTGTATGTGTGTGTGTAAATGTGCATCAGTTGGTACTAGATTATTCACATTTCTATAACCTGCTCTTTCCAAACCGTTATAGCAAAGATCTGACACATTTCATTTCATGGATTCTTAGTGATGTATGATTTAATTCACAGATCGACTAAAGCTCCATATTGTTTCTTCTCTGTTTTATTTGGATGTGTGGATCCATAAGAAGATCTAAGAACCATTTCAGTGTAATTTTGCATCTCCTCACTCAGACCTCTCTCTGGAGCTCTAGGTACAAACGGTCGGTGTCAGCCAATCAGAGGAGAGGAGGCCCTTAGCCCCTTTTCTGATTGGCTGACTGTTTTCTGAGTGATCCAATAAAAATGTAGCAGATTTTAGGCATAGCCCTCAGAGAGGGGGCTATGGGCGGGCTTGGAGACTACTTTGTTGTGACATCATAAAGTCACAGGAAGTCCTGACAGCTGGTTTTAAGGCTCAGTTTCCAAATACAGACTGTATGCATTTCTCTATGGACTGAGGCTTTAATACTTTCACAGTATTAGTATAGAAACTAGAGCTGTTCTATAATCACACTACACACGGGTATCTATCTTTGCACTGTATAGAGCTTTAACAAAAACATCTGCCTGTATGGAGCTTTAAATTAATGAGTCTCATTATGAAGTTTAGAAATTTAACATGTGCTTAAATTATAGTAATAACTAAGTAACTCAATAAACTAACTTTAGATTTAATATTCTTATCACCATATTGTCATCATGATGCTTTGCCAATTTGCTGAAAGGTTCAAAAACTTTAGATTTTAAACAAGCTTGTCATCAACAGGTGAAAAATCACTAGGTTAGTGTAAAGTTTGAGTAGTTAAAAGTTTGAATCACCCATTAGATCAAATGTTTAAGAGGTTGAGCAGAAAATGAAAATGTTCTGAGTGAGGCTCAGCGTGAATCTCTGGAGAAACTCGCTGAACTCTGCACTTAGTTACTCACTAATGTGCATCTTAAGAGTTACAGTTTATAATTTGAGAGTGGTTTTCAGGTCAGTTACAGCAGTGAGCACAGACCCTAGTCCATTATGTTAAAATGAAGTTAGACCCGGAGCAGATGTCGGCCGTCTCTCTGTAGGTTAATGTGAGCATCTTTACTGCAGCTCTAAATTATTCAGCTCGTCTCCATCTTTAACAGTCAGTCCATCTGTCTCACTCTGACAGTCGTGACACAACAGTCTGAAACACTGCTCCTCCCTCTACATCTCACAGAACTGTCTCTGTCTCACAGTTGGTGCAAAAATGCTTCTGGAAAATCTGTTCAAATAATAAAACATGAAAATTCAACAGACACAATTGTTTAAAGCCAAAAACCAACCTCTTAACTCAGGTAACCCACTGCAGAGAAAACAGAAAAAGTGAAATTATATTGATGAAGAAAAAATAAATAAATAAATAAATAAATAAATAAAACAGTGATTCTGAGCCTTAACAGACTGGAGCTGTGGTCAAAGATCCTCTGGAGCTGGAGGTCTGCTGATATTTGCTCTTAATAAAAAAGCAGCACTTTCCTGAACATCGCTCAACTCTCTGCTGCTGCTTTTCTTCTTTGAGACTGTAAATTATTGATGGTCTTTGTAACCTTCCTGCTGACCAGAGGTTTGAGGCTCCACGCTATAAATGATTTAACTTTGCATTTTTGGACACCGACACGGCTCGAACAGGGAAGATGCTGATTCTGCCGATCAACTCTCCCAGTCAGGAAGAGACACAGTTAGTATTTGATGCCACTTTTGACCAGGAAATTGAGCTAATCACATCTTGAGATACCGTTATTACACGACAAAGTGAATAATTAGTGAGTAGATAGATAGATAGATAGATAGATAGATAGATAGATAGATAGATAGATAGATAGATATAGGTAGCCTTCTGTATTACCCAGAAATGTACACGACAACTTCATCTCTGTCACTGCCCCTGAAGAGTGTTAATATGTTGACAGCACAGAAAAGCACATACATGTCGTCTAAATATGCAAAAAAAGTAACTCTCATCACTTTCATATTAACTTCTTACGGGTAAGGGCACTGAGTCTAATCTGAGGAGAGCACACTGTCACATCTCCATGAGACTATCTGTCAGAAAGAGATGGCTTGAGTCCCAGCATGAGAACAGATCTGACACAAACACTGGCTCAAACTGATGAGGAGGCCTCAGCAAACACAGCTCAGATCAGTCACAGAGACTCAGTGTTCATGTTCAATCGCACACACAGACACACTCCACAGGATGCAGGGTTAATCCTGAAGGTGAAGCAGAGCTGAGCCTCCACTTCTCTAGTCCAGTGCCAGGCCTCAGCTGTCAGAGAAACACGAAGTTAAGAGCAGCATGACTGGAAAGAGAGTCCATAACAACAGTGGGATCAACCACTTATACACAATGGAGAACTGAGGCTGTGTGATAATAAAAAACACTTAAAAAATCACCATATTGAGTTTGCAGCACTTAGGAACACGTATTAGAGTTGGTGGAGCTCACGGACATCAAACGCAGCACAAAGGTTCACTTTGAAGTTGAAACATTATCAGAAGGAGTTGAGCCTAATGTATTGGCTTTATCTGTAGTAGTTCAATGTGCAGCAGTGGGCGAGATGATCAGTACAAAAACACGGAGGACAGCGAGTTAACAGCACCGCAGGAAATATTATTTTCTCAATGGCTACACCTTCTCCAGATGAATCTGTTTTACTCAGGTCATAAAGGTCAAAGGTCTTCAATCTCTTCAAGCCCATCCCTCTTCCTCCTCTTCTTTCCTCCACACTAGTGATCATAGACATGATATCTCAATAAGCTTTTAAAAGATCTTCTTTAAATTTGGTACAAATGTTCACAAGGATTCCAGGATGAACTTATCAGATTTTGGTGGTCAGAAGTCAAAGGTTCATGGTCACAGTGACCTCACAAAATGTGGTTCTGGCCTTGTGACGAACGCCTTGAGGGAACGTCTTCAAATTCAGTAAATATGTGTCTAGAGGGAAGGAAGAACTGATTAGATATTTTGGTAGTCCAAGGTCAAAGATCAAGGCCACAAAGAGCTCACAAAACAGTTCTTAGCCATTAAAAAACTTCACAGCGCAATTGTGAAAAAAGTTCACAGGAATGGATGACATTTTATACTCTGACTCTGGACAAACAGGATGTGACCTGGAATATGTCAGAGTGGAGGAGGAAACCACCACAAGGAGGAGCCTCATCTTCCTTTCATATTCGCTGCATGTTCTGTCTCTGGTTTCCTGCTGAACGGTAATTACACCATCTTTTGTCTTGATCTCCTCACACCTGCTGATGAGCTACTGATAAACTCTCATTCATTGTCCTTGTGGCTGAAAGCAGGAGAGGAAGCCACAGCATCGTCTCCCAGTCTGTTTTTTTCTTCTTCTACAGTCCTGAAGGAGTTTATCTCCTCACCCTCACCCCGACACTCCCATCTATTCTCTCCTCTTCTATTCTCAGCTTGTCCATTGTGTGCTGCTCAGTTCATTGTCCTTGCTGGAAGGAAGAAAAGGGGGATTGTGTAATTCCCACACAGAGCTCCATGCAGGATCATAATGTGCTCCGCTCTATAATTTCACACAACGGCTCTGACTCGGCCTGGATGATAAAATAACAGTGATTACATCACAACCACACAACTCTATCTTTTGTTGTTTCATTCCTGCACAACGAGGGTCTTTCTGAAAATTCAGAGGGGGAGATGTTTGCACTGCGACCACATTGAGCTGTGGAAAAGAGGAGCGGTGATGAAGCTGCACACACCCTGTTCCCTGCTTTAGACTTCACACCTTTTCTCTTTGGCTTCACCTGTTCCGGCAGTCCAGCTGAATATATTTCACATCTCATCATACTTCATAGTGATGTGAACTGACAGCAGTGTCTGATAGGATCAGTTTCTCTGACAATCAATCTGTCAACTGATTGATTGCTGGCCTGTTTACACCCGCAACAACTCTTATGTGGTATAATGTGATTACAATTGTGTAAATAATATTATTCTTTATTTAAAGGTAGAGTCTGTAGGTTTGTTCGTTGCAGTTTGCCAACACAACATGCAAAGGAAAGGAAATACAATCGGAGTGAAGCACTGGCAGTCGCCGGCAACAGGAGCCTCAAGGCATCTGCTGCGACGAGTAGCAGCCGTCATGATGATCACAGAAGTGAGTGGCGCTGCTAGCCGCCACGTCTGGCATCCACCGCTAGCACTCACTAGCCCGTCGCTAGTTGGAAGCATTTTGGAAACAAGGCTATGTGTGTGTATCTGTGTTGTTTTATATATTTAAGCACACTGTGTCTTTTGGATTTCATATACTGCACTGCTGACTGTAGACATTCAACAGACTTCCATTAATCTTCAGTTTGAACACTGTTCCTCTCAGCTGACCACAAACAAGTCAAATGGGTGTAAACACTCAATACACACACACGCACACACACACACAGATGCAAGGTAGCATTGGAACAGTCTAAACCTTCTTCGTATTGTGAACTCACTGCACTGTCCCCTGCAGAGAGGAGCCTTTTATGCCAGTGTGTGTCTGTGCTGAGGAGCTTGACATTCCAGTGTGATAAAACCTGGCAACAGACACCAACACACACTTAGATACATTATCTCTTTATCTTTTTTTTTCCTTTTCAGTATTTTGCTTTCAAAGTGTGACACATCGGGATTCAGAGCTGACCCTCTACCTGCTCTGTATTCAGTGCTTGTTCTACTCTTTATTAACAGGACATTTATAATGGGCCCACTGATGCTACAGGGAAATGTGAAATGTGACCACACACATGCAGATCAGAGAGAGCAGAAGAGCAGATACACAAACTACTGTATGCACACAATACAAAAAGTGCCACACATTTAACACATTAAAAATCATATTTGATATATGAAATATGGACAACTCTCTTTTATGTGTGTGTCAGTGTGACTCTGCACCTTGATTGGTCTAATCTCTGCAGGAAGGTGACTGAACAGGAAGTCGATTTCACTGAACTGAGCCAAGCACACACTGGCACACATGGCACTTAGGCTGGATGTCAGTGGGAGAGACAGATTTTACCTCAGTGTGTGTGTGTGTGTATACACACCTGGTTATGAGCAGTTGGCACTCAGGTGTGTATTCAGTTTGGCAGAGTTGATCTGCAGTCACCTCACACACAAATGTAATGTCCTTCACTGTCCTCCATCAGTGACACCGGAGAGCAAGACACAAACCAACACATATCTCAGGTTCATTTTTTTTCTGTTTTTTTACAGTTTTGTTCCGACGCCAAGAAAAACACTATACAACAAATCGTAAAAGGTGTTTTTCTTCATTTTTTTTCACCTCAGTTCACCCCAAACAAAGATGTCTCTTCCTGTTGTGATGAGTCTGTCCATTGCTCCACATGTACAAACTAGAGTATGATCCTGTATGATTCAATGCAACTCACCAGAACAATAAATCCTGTTGTTATGAAGTCAGTCACACTCAGTTATTAATGAAACTGATGTTCATTTTTGTTAATTGGTGTGAAGCTGAGATCAGCTCTCATCGGTGCTGATCAGTGGTGATCAGCGGCAGACTGCTGTGACTCTCCCAGCTGTGCTGCACCAGCTTATTGGAGCACACTGCCCTCACTGGCTACGAGCTGCCCTGTGTGAAGTCCTGATGTCCGTGGTAATGTGAATGCTGATGAACCTGGGTGTGTGAAGTTCTCTGCAGAGTCGCTGGCGGATCAATGACGAGTCCGTGTGGGAGGCTTTTCCTGACGGAGACGTAATGATTCGTTTCGACCAGTGAGCTGATTGTAGAGAAACCAGGTGATTAGGGTGGAACTAACAAGATTGGGCTGATGCCTTGCTGCAGGGATGGCAGGGGCACGGCGCCCGCACATGTACGTGCACACACAAACACACACACACAATGAAGCATAACTAGGCAAAGACATAAATTCATATTGAATATATACTTCAGCATGAGTGGGTGTTATGAATAAACACCTGCCTCGCTGTATACTGGTCTAAACACACTCTCACAGAAAGCGGCAGAGAGGTCCTGAGATCATCTCAAAATAAAGGTCCATGCACAGCATGTTCTGGGTCATCATGTCAATATTTTACATTTTGGATCAGAAAATAATCTGTCAACAGTTTTGATCACAACCACAACCTGTATCTGATATTTTGAAATTTGTCTGAGGAAAGTGAAATGCAT
Source organism: Caranx ignobilis (assembly GCA_021432705.1). Taxonomy (NCBI): domain Eukaryota; kingdom Metazoa; phylum Chordata; class Actinopteri; order Carangiformes; family Carangidae; genus Caranx; species Caranx ignobilis. Next base: position 34,841,313 of record MU269985.1, on the reverse strand, counting down.
TATAGGTTATTTTTTCAGTGGTTTGGGCAATGGCTGACAGGAGCCAGGGGAGCGATAAGAGCAGTTACACCTGGATGAAAACAACAAGAGGAAGAAGGAGGAGGTGGAGGAAGGTCACTGATCCAGTGTCACTACAAGAAGTAGAGATTCACCTGATGCAGTACTGACACTAAAACCTTTATCACTGAGCTGAGAGATTTCAGGAGGCTTTGCTGAGGTGTCAGAGGGAAACTCAGGTCTGAATGTGTTACCATGATTCAGATGTCACCACTATAACCACTGTGTGACAGATCAAGTTGTCTGACGGCTATTTTGTGGAGCCTCCACACTGACGTTCATCACATCTGCTGTGATGTGACGAGGAGAGCGACACGGCTCTGTGGCCTTTGATCTTTCAAAGGTGAGGAAATAACGTGAATGGAGATTTAAAAGATCATTGACACGTCTGTTTGAGTGTGTCGTCTTCAGCGTCTGGTGCAACTAAAGTGAAAGAGCGGCTAAGCTCTGCATGTCAAAGAGCATCTTTCTCCTGCAGCATCTCCAGCTCCCTGATGTTTCAGTTGCATGAGGAAACCTGAACTTCAACTTTTTACTTCCTATTATTCCTGCTGGGCTGCATCCCATTGCCCTCGCTGTAACCTGCAGTAATGAATGGCAGCGCGCCGCCCACAGCCAAGCTGTTGTGTTAGTCCACTACAAGTCGAGGTTTTCTCTGGAGGTGCAGTGTTGGAAGCTCTCGACAAGATTTCATTTCCACCAACGAGTCGGCTTCTCTTCACTTCACCCTGTCTGTACCTGTCTCAGACAACAGCATTTTACTTCAACATTAACTCTGTGTATCTGACTGTGAGTCTGAGAGATGTTTTCACATACATTATGCACATCAGCACCATCTACAAATGGTTGTACAACTGTTTTCTGTAAATGCTTTTAGGCAGAATAGCATACACACATAACAGAATAAGACATTTCTAACATCAGCTACTGTACACTTAACACAGGCCTGATCAACCTGTCTGTTTAAACCTGAACCTGCAGTACAACTCGTTCAAAAAACATCTTCATCACATGCTGTAAATACTCACAACAATGTCAGTGTTTCCAGGGGACACTATAGAGTGACGAACCTGCTGGGATGCACTTGGTTGGTAAGTGCTCTGTGACTTTTCAAGTTTAAAGCATTGAGCATTAAGTGCACATGGATGTCTAATACATGCATTATAATACCAAGCTGGGTCCATGACTTTTTAGTGTCCCCCTAGAAACATTTCTCTACTTAATGTTGTTTGCCTTTTCATAATTCTTGGTGTGTTGAGCCCACAGGGCCACCATACTGTCCACAAGGTCTTTGCATGAAAGTAAGTGATCGTCCTATTTCTACATTCATCTGGTGTTGGGGAGTGTCCTGGCACTGTGTAGCTATTATGGAGCTACAGCACAGTGAGCTCATATATCAGGCAGCAGCTCCACTCAGCACAGAGCAGCCGCATAGATACAAGCCTGTTTTTTTTTAATGGTAGCAATACATCCTGTTATCGAAAATATATAGTTTGAACAGAGAAATCTCATGTCATAGTTAACTACCTTTGTACTGCAGCACTTTGTACTGCTGCAGTACAAACTGCTGCAATGTCCATTGATAAGACATATTTATATTGAACTCCTATGCTTTCATATTTTTTCATCTTCGTAGCCAAATAGAATGATTTGATATTAAAATATTTAGAGATTAGAAATGTAGAAACACTGATAAAAAAAAATACTTGCAGGCAGCCTGGGACAAACTCCGGTGCTGCAGCGCTCTTCTTGATTGGGTCTGATTGGACCCAGACTGAACCACATGGTTCTCTGTGATTCAGCTGAGATCAGCAGCATCACTCACGTTCACCTCTCACTATGGCAACAGGTCAGAACAGTTTCTGTACAACTATTCACAAGTTACTAACCTAAAGAGGTTGAGATTGTTGGTCTGTTGTGTCTTTTGACTTAACTCCTGATGTATTTAACACAATCTCCAAACCAAACCAGAGGTGCCTGAGTTTTATTTTTAGCTTCACCTCGTACCGTCTGTGCCTGAGACGAAACACAAAACACAAAACCACCCCTGGCAGATGATCCGCCTTGTGTTAATGCCGCTCCTATCTGCAGCACAGAACACCCAGCTGGACACCAAAACAACAGCTCGAGGAAACGCTGCTGTCTAGATATAGTAAAGCTCAACAGTAAAGCCTCTTATATGGAGCCACAGAGCAGGAGGGAGCAGAGCAGAATCAAACAGGAGGCTGGTGCATGAGGACAACGGGACAGAGCAGGACACAACACAAAAGAGCTTCTTCCTTTAAAGAGTAAAAACTGAGAAGCTTGTGAGCTGATGGTGCTTTGGAGAAGAGATGGATATAAAGCTGTTGGCATGAGTCATAACCAGCACAGGGTCAGAGAGTCTGCTTTAATAAAACCTGTTCAGAGGATGATGCACTGTGCTCATCAGACGTGGTACATCTCCACTGCTGTGATTATAGTTGATTCTGTAAAACACATCAACTCTATGAAACATAATCAGACTGGATTTCTTCCAACTGAAACATCACTTCCTCTAGTATAACCTGTATGAAACCAACCACTAACTTAGTAATTTTTGTGTTTGTTTGTTTTGCTTGTTCATTTTACTGTTCATTTTTTTTTTTTGAAAATGTTCAGTTTTTTGGTTTAGTTTTCACCAGTTTCATTCTTTCATTTTTTTTTATAATTTGGGGCACTTGTCAATGACGAGGTGACGCAGGTGATCAGTTAATGAGAATGGTTTTGTTCTCATTTAGTTTTTGTCATTTTGTCAGTTTTAGTTAATGGTAATAATCCTGTACTGTACATCAGGTTGTCCTGGTTTTGATTCATGTTTGTAAGATGCTGCTACAAACTCGTTCCCGTAGCCGATGTTGGATTTGCGTTTTCATCATTAAAACCAGCAGAGCTCTGTGTTGAGTCTGTTTCTGTTTGACAAATATGATGTCAGAGATCAGAGATTATTCTCCGGTTCACTTTCAGTGTTGCTCATCAGAAAAGATTCTTCTGCGGTTTCCAGGTGAGTGAGTTTCATCCGGCAGCAGTGGGATGTCATCAACTGCAGCTACAGGGCTCGTCTCCAACAAACCAGGGAGTTTCTTTGCAGCTATCGTCACGTCACATTGTTGTCATAGTTACTGCGATGCACGGAGCACAAAACCAACATGCAAACCGCCGCAAGCTGTTTTGCATTGAGAGATCTAACCCTGCACCAGGTTCCATCAGACAGCAGACCATGTTACTGTTTCTGCAGATCAGGAGCCGCGTGTTTCTCTCTGCTGTCGCTTCTGCCACGAGCAAGTAAACATGTTTACGATCAGAGGAGCTGCGGGCTGCAGAATGAGGCAGGACATCACATGCTGCGCTGCACAGCTGTGTCCACAACATCCACAACGTCTCACTGATGGCCCGAGTAACACTGGAGACTGTTTACAGCACGTCACCAGCACAGTGATCAGTGTCCATCAGGCAAACATAAGATCCACTGATCAGACTTTTGTTGCATCTCTCTTTGGCATCATTTTGTGTCATCTATCTGGAGCCCAGCTTTAGTAAATGCATAAAGTTGAAAGTGAAAATGTATCAATGAAATACAACAGTGGGGGGACACATTTTAACCTCTTTAGAGAAAAACTCTCACCAGCATCATGTCATCAGAGTTAATTCAACATCTCTGTTAGATTCAACTGTGCTCTTTACAAGTTTACTCTGGGAGCTGGAGCCTACAGTATCTCACCTGACTTAGGGGTACACCCTGGACAGGTCGCCAGTCTATCACGGGGCTAAGATACAGAGTCACCAGTTAACCTAACCTGCATGTCTTTGGTCTGTGGGAAGAAGCCAGAGCAGCCGGAGAGAACCCACCCAAACATGGGGAGAATATGTGACAGTAAGCAATGCACTGCCGTGCCGCCTTGTTTAATCATTAACTGATTAAATTATTACTTTTTCTCCTACGTGTCATAATTTGCACATTAGATCATGTTGTCTCGGCTTGTTTATTTTTCTTAGATTATGTCTGTTCACGAGAGAAAATGCAAAAATACAGACTTAATAAAAACATATCATGGGTAAACAGGGGAGTATCCTGTATCCTGCTGTATCGAGAATCGACCTCAAGCCGACTCTGCTGTTTATTTCCCACCCACAGTGTGTCTGAACTTCAATATGGCCGCCACAGGAACATTATCTAACATTAAATATCACATTTTACCAATGTTGCTTGGACTTTTCCTTCCTTTGTTCCTTTGTTGTTTCCCTTTGCCCTTTTTAACTAAACAAGTTTCAATTAACAAAGTCATTTCAGTTCGAGTTGATGGTACACTGGTTCTTACAGAGTTTGAGCAGGAGTCTTTACTTAATGACTCCACTTGTTGTGTATCATCAGTCTCCTGCTGTGTGATGTGTGAAGACAAACAGATGGAAAGGAAAGCAAAACAGAAGTGAGGAGGACAGAAAGTGTAAGGAAACAGACAAAAATTCTCCTTCACATCAGACATGCTGCAACATAAATTACCCATTTCACCACAACAGAGACGAGATAACAGAGAACTGAAGACACCGAGAGAAGAAGAAGGAGAAGGAGGGAGAGGAGGAGGAAGTGTAGGAGGAAGAAAGTGTCATTAGTGAAACGGTGTGAGAGGAGGAGGAAGAGCTGTCGGTCTCTCTTACCTTGACATTCGGCTTCCTCGTGGAAAATCCTCTGTACCATCCTGAAAGAAAACACACACATCAGTGAGTGAGACAGACGAGCAAACACACAGGAGCTGGAGACGGGTATGAGTCAGCGGTTTGACTGAATATTCGAGGCGACTGCTTCTTCAGAGCTCTTTGTTGACACAGATGAAAGGATGAAACTCCATCTTAAAAGCATCACGTCACTGAAAGTAGCCAGCAGCTGCATCACAAACTACAAAATAATAAACACCATAAAATTCAGCATGCACTAGAAAGGGTTCGGCATAACACAGTAAAACAGATATGAGACTGTCAGAAAGAATAAAACAAATATACATATACATGACACTGTGATGGTGTCATGTAGTGCCAACAAGGATGGACCAGACTGACATCAACTCATGATTACTAACTGAATTAATAAGTTATAATTACCAGCAATCAAACAATCAATATTTGCCTATTGTTGACGTTTCTCATCGATATTTAGTAACTGTGCACTTTTAGCCAGTAGAAGTTTCCTTTTGTGTGTGTGTGACTAGTTCCATGTGCGAGGTGTGTGTACACTTCCGTAGATACTTATAGATGTGCGTGACAAAGTCAGAGACAGAGGCAGAGACGAGATGCCTGGAGCTAAAGACAGATTCAGTCTAATACTCTGCTCTGTGTGTGTGTGTGTGTTGCTGTGTTTGTATCTTTGTGAGAAAGAGTAGGAGAATTTCAGAATGAGGATCATTATAGAAAACAATACAAACAAAATCAGTTGTAGATAAATATAATCAGTATAACTACATCTGTAGAACATCTGATCAGAACAAAGTCAGACACCCTCCACCTCCGATTGGTTGATATCAATCTTCAATGGTCTTAAGGCATAAATTCAGTTTTACATTCATTCTCTTTAAGCCCTGTCTTTATGTCATATGTTCATTCAATTTTTGGTGAATTATCCCCATTCAAAGTTACAGGAGCAGCTGTGATCAGTTCCTGTTAATGTTAGTGTCTTGTTCTGTCCAGACACTTTCTGTCCAGTCACTTTGTGGTTCCATCTCTTTTATATGACTCTTTCTCAAAGGGAATGTGTATAAATATTCATGATAAGGTAGTTATAGTTTTTTTTTTCTTTTTTTTACATTTTCCAAGAGTTGGCTGCAGTGCTGCACCGAGGCCATTGTGACTGATAAAAGTTATTCATTGTTAACTAGTTACACGTTGAGCCTCCGCCCTTATTTGAGGAATCATTGCAAAAAATGTGTTCATGCAAAGATGAGAAATGTGAAAGGATAACATCAGCACCACCAGCACTAGTCTCCTCAGAAAGTGTGAGTTCTTGATAAAATAGATTTCATCTGTGTTCAGGTCTGTGTGAATGTGCAGATATACTGAAGGTGGGACACCAGCATACAACCGTCCCAGTTTCAAAGAGAAGAGCTAGAATCAGATGTGTGTGTGTGTGTGTGTGTGTTTTCCACATGGAGGGACAGTCATCAGATGCCTGTGCGGAGTAGGAAGCTGTCATGAAAGTTGACTCAACTTAGAGTAAAAACCTCGACAGCTGAGAGTGACTTGTATCCAGGGAGTAAATATGGAGAGGGAAGCACCCGGACACTCGGACTGAGGGGGGAGCTGTCGTTTGTCTCCATCCAAGTGGAAATAAAAATGAGTATTTCTCTGTCTCCTGGAGTCTCGAGGCTCGGCTGACCGCTTTCTGTCAGTGACAGAGTCAAGCAAAGGAGACGTTCATATCAAAATGAATGCATATTATGACTGTGACCTCAGACTACGACTGCGTTCACTGCTAGAGACACAATTCATCATAGTTTTATCAGAGTTGACGTTATCTGAATCACCGTGACGTCCATCCTGTGCTCTATGAGAAACATTTTCTTTCTCAAAGGGGAAATGTTCCAAAATTTCTTAAAATGGGTCGTGTCCCCAACAATAACCTATTCCTGAGTAAACTGGAGAGAAACACTAACACTGCGTGAGCCAGGGCGCGTCATATTGATTTTCACTTTATCTCTTTGCAAGATCATGAGATCTATTTCCTCAGTGGTTCTCCATAATCTGATATGAATATGGAGATAGATGTTTAATTGGCTGGTTAATTAATAACCAATCAAGATTCATTTATCACCCTCATTAAGATGGCTGTGTTTAGTCCCCAGCCTCTCATCTATATGATAATCAGACCGGGGCTGGACCAGCAGTGTCTGGGCCTATTTGTAAGGGTTGAAATGAGGACGTGTGTGTGTGTTTCTGCAGAAGAGTGTTTTTCCTAGAAAAAGACAAAACAGCTCTGAAAGCCGAGGATAAAATATTCATTTGTCAGTGAATATGATTATCATGTGCAAGTGAGGGAAGAGATGACAGAGCAGGTGTGGTGTGTGGTGCCTCGGTGTGAACGCAGGTGCAGGTATCGGCTTCATTTGTCCAGTGTCGCACCTCGCCGTTCTCTCCCTCTGTGTCCAATCGGCTCAGTGAGTGGTTATTAGAACAATCATTCTGCTCCCTTATCAAAAGAATTCACAGTAATAATCACTATAAATCATGTGGAAGAGGGAGGCAGAGCTGGAGGAGTCACTTTTGTTGAGTTAATGCAGGTTGAGACTGAACTCATTATGAATACAGCATTATGCAGTGAATTCAGGTTTCCATCAAGCTATCAAATCAGCTCAATATTAGTCTGAGATGATGCCTCGTGCCCCTGTGGCACACACCTCCAGCTACTTTATGAAAGGAGAGATTGCTTGTTGGTGCAGTAACAGCACCCAAGAGGGCGTTTTCATTGCAATTACAGTTATGACGGTGATTCAGTGGAGGTGTGAGCTGCAGCTGTGACACCGACAGTCTCAGTGCGAACAGCAAACTTCAGTTTACAATCAAGTTCTGACTGATCGGTGTCAGATTAATGAACTGTGCAAACATTAATACTTGTTGTTGTCTTAATCATATCAAATAATGGTCAGATGTGTTTTTGCAACTTTGTTGGTTTGGATGTAAAATGTCATTATTGGGTGATAATTAGCGTATTTATTCTTGAGTACTTGAACATATTTTGTGACATCCAGTGACCTTTGACCTTTAAAACTCCTTCATTTTCATTATAATAGTAAAATAATGTGAGCACAGAGAGGAGGGGGGGGGGGGCCTGCCAACATGAGGCAGCGGCTCCACAACAGTTTTCAACTACATTCTTGGCCCCACAAGGTGAAGCCACATAGGCAGTTTTGACCTATTTCCCATGAGCCATCTGTCTCCTGGACATCCACACTAACATTAGCTTGAAGTGGAAGATAGTGTGTGTCAAAGTTGAAAACCCTCTGAGAAATAAAGAGCGTGACAACAAGTAAAGCTGACAGCACTGAAAGTCCAGACCTCACACTGCGACACCCTAAATCAAACTCTAATGCTTTTCCAAGTGTTATGGCTGTAATCTATATCATCAGAATGAAAGGTGGAAGCTGCATCCCTGCAGTTTATTTAGCCATCTCCGTATCACTGACATTATAGTCTGTGAGCTTCTGTCTGGGCGGGTACAGTAACTTGGCATCAGTGCAGGAAGGGGGACGGCAGAGTGAAGAATCATCCTGCTCAGTGTAGTTTCTGAAAACAACTGCAGTGTTTCTGCAGCAGCTACATGACGAGGGTTTTAGGAAAAATACTTCAGAAAACATGTTGATCAATATGAATATCAAACAATTACATTCACAAAGGTTCTCTCATAAATATCCTCACTGTTGGCGGAGGGTCTCTAGAATGCATTTTCATGTTTAGATTATGATGGAAGCTGGGGGGAGTCTTGAATTTGCTGGGAGGGGGGGGTGGACAAAAGCTAGTCCTGGATTGCCCAGATAATCACTGTGTGCTAAAAGCAAAGCTCTGATGCCACTTTGTACCACAAGGGCTCAGATAATCACCACTGCCCCCCCCCCCCGTATGGGCTGCATTTCATAACAGGAGGAAGTGAGCTGCTGACGAGACTTTAGTCTGAAATAGAGGGAAGACAAGGGGGGTGAAGGAGTAGTAGAGAGATGACAACACAGGAGGAAGTAGAGGACAATTTTTTTCTTCTCTGTCTCTCTTTCATGGGCAGTTCCCCCCTCAGGTACAGAAAAGCCCCCCCCCCTCCAACCACCACCACACCCCCCATCAGCCCCTGGCAGAGGATCGATGGCAGCCGCCTGCCCAGCTGTGGCTAATGGAGCACACACTCACTCATTATCACCAAAAGACAACGTTTCCCGGCTTCACACACATCCTGGTCTGAGCTGCTAATTTCCACCAGTCAAACTCGGCGTAACAATGGGAGGGTAACGCTGTCTAATAAGTTGGGCTCTGGTCCAGGCCTGCACCAGGCTATTACTGACTATTTGCACTAATTATTGAAGAGAACTGTACTCTTTGTTTCTACTGTGTGCATCTGTGATAACATGGCCATGGCAGAGTTAATGTGAAAGCTCATCTATCTGAGGGAAAGGCCCCTGACTCACTGAGGAGAAGAGCAGGAGACAACTCTGCTGCTGCTGTTGTTGCTGTTGCTGCCAAACTACAAGGCTGTTGTCTTTAGAGAAGAGAGAGGAGTCAGGCAAAGACATATGACCAGCATTTCTAAATGACTCCATGTGTAGCCACACAACTCAGCAGTGTTTATTTACAGGGGCTCAGGATTTGACATCAAAGACACAGTTTCAACACAGGTTCTATACAAGGTCAAAAATCTTGATCATCATCAGCATCAGTAACTTAAGGCCCCATATATTCTTTTTCTTCTGTGTTTATCTTAAGTGTTGATCCATGACAGGATCTAAAAACATCTCAGTGTAGTTTTACATCTCCTCTTTCAGCTTCTCTCTGGAGCTCTAGTAACAACAGGATGGTATCAGCCAATCAGAAGAGAGGAGGTTCTGAACCTCTCTTCTGTACACAAAATAAAACACAGGAAGTGCAAGATTTAAAAGGGAAATAAAATTCTACATATCAACAGGATTCATCCTCAGTCAGTCCATTAGTCTATGTGAGGAGGGGAGCAGTGAAGGAGCAGGTGTCTTGTGTATATATTTATTCTCTAGAACAAAAATAAAAATAAGAATAAATGAACAAGGCTTCATTTGTCCTCTTATGATCACAAAAACCTGATGGGAAAATCATCCTGCTCGTCTGAAATGACCCTCTCAGCAGCAAAGAGGCTTAAATGAACCATGGAAGATAAGTGAGCGGCTGCATCAGCACCACAAGAGCTCCTCTCTGACATTAATTAACGTTATTCACATTCACACCATCATCCTCTGGAAATCTGATTACGGGTCATCAGAAGCAGATTTGTTAATGGATCTTTAGTCTGACACTCAACAGGTTCACATTCTGGTCACCTGGTTATTTTCTACTCAGACAGGAAGACAGAACTTACACAACAGGAAGTGATGCTTAGTAAGTAATATGTAATATGATTTTACTGTTTTAGCTGCAGGACAGTTTAAATCTGACAAAAGCAGAGTGGGTTTAAGCATAACTAAAACCAGTGGATCCTAACTGATCCATCATCCATTCTTTATCTTCTGTACTGCTTATCCTCACTAGGGTCACGGGGGAGCTGGAGCCTACCTCACCTGAGTTAAGGTGAGAAGCGGGGTGCACCCTGGGCAGGTCGCCAGTCAATGACAGAACTCACAGAAACATTCCCATTCATACCTAACCTGCATGTCCACTGCCGCCACCGTGCCCCCCCTGACTGATCCACAAGGGTCAAAACTCTCTGTCTCACTTTGTGTATGATACCTTTAAATGCAACACTCATGTTGACAGTGATCACTGGTGCTTCATTGCTGCTCCAACAGTGATCATGTACCCAACTGTGCAATATCACAGTCACACTGCTGCTTTCTGGTTGTGTATTTGTTGCCTTTATTTATATTTTTATTTCATTTCCATGCAGCAGCACATGAGGGTCTCTGTCAGCTGGATGTCTTACCTTCACATTTCTCCAGAATCTGAACCGTCTCTCCAACCTCCAGAGCCAAACCCTGAGTCACTGAGCCCCGGAAGCTGCAGATCACTGGGGAGAAAGACACAGAGAGGAAGAGGAACGTGAACACATGGAACTCTTTTCTGCAGAAAACAGTGACACAACAAGTCACAAGAGATGGATGATGAAGATTTTTGAACAACAACCTTTCAACATTCATTCAAGAAAATCAATAGAAATTCGATTTTTCACATGAATCCTAAAACTTCCATTGTGACAGCAGCCTGATGTCAGCATCAGAGCTCGACCAAACACTGCCACGCTCCTCCCTGTACCAGGCAGTGTTGACATTAATATTCCTCATGACTGCACCATTGCAGAAAACAACAGAGCTCAGAGCTTCCTCACTTCACTGCTGCACTCACTGTATCTCTCTGTATCTCTCTGTGTGCAGGGCTGAAGTATCAAATACTGAGATGTCACATGACGCAGCCACAACATCGCTCGCATCCTTTGCTGCTTCTTTCCCTGTGCGTTTCTACACACCCTTTACTTACAGCAGCCTAATTCGACCTTCAGGTCCTGTTGGATATTTTTTACTGGTTGTATTCAACACGATGTGGCACATGGAAGAAAACATGAACACAAGTTGTATTGAGAAGTGGAACATAGTATTTCTCACAACACCACAAGTAAACATCAGGAGGAAATTGAATCCTATCAGATTTAGAAATACTGACAGTACAGGTCTTATACTATGCTATATATGCTACATATTATGCTAATGGAAACTTCATAAATTCAAATTGTGCAGTAATGCATGTAGTGAAATTCAATGTAACGCATCTCACACCTGGAACACAAAGCCACATAAACACATGCATGTGTGTGTGTTCACGCTGGCCGTGTGTCTGCTGCCTCGCTCCTCCTTCTTTGCACACGTGTATGAAGTAGGTATATCAAAACTATTAGATTGCAACATGTGAGGCATGTGCGTCCACTCTAACCTGTTCACACTGGAACTGAAATGAAAACCAATATGCACAGCACACAGCTGGTGTGTTCCTAGCCTAAAGCGCAGCAAAGACATGTGTAAAGAATAAAGATTAGAAAGCGAAAGTCCATCCACTGCTTATACTACTTAGCTGTGCAGCATTGCTGAAGGGAGGCTGGAGCCAGTAGCAGCTGACACAGAGTGGGGGACACCCTGGACAGGATGACAGTCTATGATAAGGTCAACATGTCATAGACATCGAGAATGAGAGGAAGATAAAAACTGAACTAAATATATGTAAAAAGTTAATCGTACATATGTCACAAGTGGAAAACTGACAAATCTGGTGATAAAGATCAGAGGTCAGAGTTCACTATCCAGGTACCCTGAGGAAAGAAACTTGTTCTTAGTCTCTGGACAATTACTGTAATTCAAGTGGTCTGACAGAGAACCTGTCTCCTCAGATGTCTCCTCCTGTGGACTCAAAACAAACAACTTTAGCCAATCAAGGTGTTTTCAGAGAGAGAATGTATTCCTATTGGCTGTTTTACAGATGAGACAGATAGATGTTGCTGTTCTTGTCCTGGGCAGGAAACAGATGGCAAACCTTTTCTATATTATCTGTGTTGTACCTAGTGTTGTTTTGGCTGGTTTTGTAAGTAGATTTAGTTTCTCTGCTAATGGCAGCTAAAGTCTCGTGGGTGTGTTGTGAGTGTTCAAGATTTGACAAATTCTGTCCAGTTGACCGAACAACATAAGGATCTGCATTTTTCGTTTTTCTATACTCATGTATTCAACAGCACCACAACATATACATATGTATGTACATATACATACATATAAAGCATAAATGTAAATTGCTCAGCAGGAGGCAGGTCAAAGAAGACACAGCAGCAGAGGCAAAGGCAGAGGTCTGTGGAGAGGTTAGGCTGCAGCCTGATCTGAAAGTGGAGCACAAAACGATACAGGACCAGATCTTAACTCTCCATCAGCTCCGCCTTTGTCTGTTTAACTGGCTGTTTCCATAAAGTCCCTTTGTATTTGAAGACCGCACATCTTGAGGTCACAGCGTTTTATTCCAGCAGTTACTTTCTCATTCAGTCTGTGGTCAATCAGCCATTGGAGACAAAGCCAACTTTATGAGCACGACATGGTCACGCTCCTCAAGGCCTCATGACAGTAGTTACTGTCTCAGCGGTCAGTGCCACTCTCTGTCCGTCACTGTGGCTTCATAGAGCTCAGCTGCTTTTACTGCTGCTGCTCTAACAGTTTGCAGATCCAGACAAACACCCAGTGTCATTACAACATGTCATCGTAGGTGTTAACTTGTCTTATTTGTTGACACTTGAGTGGTATTTCAGTGATGACATGCTGAAATATGTTCATGTGATTTATTCACTAAGTAAGAAAATGACTGGAGCTATTTTGCAGATGCAGAATGAGTGCGTTCCAGCACCAATTATTCTTTATGTTTTGTGCTTATGTAAAATACAAAACAAAAGAATTAGTAGAGGCATAAAGAGAAAACGAAGCAGAAGAGCAGGAAAATACTGATGATAATGACTGTTTATGCTTCTCCAGAGGCAAGATGAAACTGATTCATAAACAGCAGCTTTGTGAATGTTTTAATGTTTACTGCTGTAAATCCTACACAGACAAAACATAACGACATAAACAGAGCTGAGTGACAGCCTCCACCATGCACTGACAAACAGCACCACAGACAGTCTCATACTGTACTTAACACTCCATGTAGTATGCTTATATTAAAGCTGCATACAGTATAAAGATAGATGTTCATGTGTAGTGTGATTATAAATCAGGTCTACATTCTATGTAAATGCTGTCAAAGTATCAAAGCCTCAGTCCACAGAGAAATGCACAGACTGTGTTCATGAACTGAGCCTTAAAACGAGCTGTCAGGACTTCCTGTAACTTTGTGATGTCACAATCACCTTAATGACCACTGCGGCCTGTTGTCACATGTTATTGTTGATGATTAATATCAGCCTCACAATTTAGTGTTCTCTCTCCTGTAGCTTGAGCATCAGAGCAGGATATGCTCACTGCTAATGCTAATGCTAACTACAGCCACACCGATACTGGATTTGTAGGTTGATTCCAATGGCAGTATCAGTGGGATTAGGGTTAAATAAACCAGATGAACACAAATCAGTTCATTTTATGTTTTCAAAATGAGCAAGTATTTTTGCAAACATAGGTACTTACAATACAACAGTTCAAGCAGCAGCTGGATTCACTAAAAGGAGGCAAAGGCAGGTGATGGGAAATACACCTCACACTCCTGTGATGTATGTTTTTCCTCCACTTTAATGGTAATATGACACATCTGAACTGGTCCAGCTCACCATATTTTACGAAGCTTTAAACAACTTAAACAAACCAAGTTAACTTAACCAAGATAACATGAATAAACTTGAGGCTTTGAAATGAATCAACATTAACTCAGTCACAATAACAATCACATTTTCGTTTATATATTTTTGTTTAAAAATTAAGAAAAGATTTTATTCAGTCATTTAAAGTGAAAACCACAGTTTATTAAACAACTTTCAGCCACAGTGATAAGTGAAAGTGACAAATTGTTTCTTAAATCAACATCATCAAATATTAACCCTCTGCTTGTTCCAATCACTTTTAATAAACTCAGACATTTGCAAAAAGATATTTAATGAATCAAGGCGGTCTCATCCTTAGCCTGTATCTGGTGCCATGACAACAGCTGAGAAAGAAGAGGAGAAATACATGAAGATCGAATATGAGATTTATAATGAGATGCATTTCTATTTACAGTATCTCCTTAGAGATGTGTTACCTGAGAGGGAATCGAAGCCTTTCCAGCCTAAAAATGAAAATTATAACTCATGAGAAAATCTGATATTGATGGAAATGTTCTACATTGATGCCACATCTTAGAGATTAAGTTTAATCCTGGTGAAAAATAAAAACACAATACAGATGTGGACCCACTGCTAATCCCTCAAAGATCTGATTCTGCTCATTACATAAAGTGTTTTTATAAATATGATGCTCACGTCTATGTAAAACAGTTTCTACAGCAGTTTCACTCCTTCAAACTTTTGGATTTGTTGGCTCAAGATACAAATTTCCTCCCTTCAGTGAAACTGTCACAGAGCTGAGAGCCCTCTAGAGACAGCAACACATACACACACACACACTGAGCACATAGGGATTAGCATTGCTCCATCCGGCTGGTATTGGCATTTAGTTTATCCAGTGGATTGGGTCAATAGTCTGACAAATGACTCACATCTGTTAGGCCAGTCACACCACTTAGCCTGTGGCCTTTATTTGTCTGTGTGTGTGTGTGTGTGTTTGTGTACAGTATGAATGTGGCTGTGAAACAGAATTCAAAATAATGGATGTGTAGTATGTGTGTGTGGCACTTGAATGAGTCATTTTCCCTAACAGGATAATTCAATTTAGGGTGCGACTTCAAAAGCTTTGTTTCAATATTCATTCGCCGCTGCTCAGTTCAGCTCTGACACAGATTGAAGGGGACGTTTGACACAAATTTAATGGTTGTGAATTATTCAGACGTTCAGGTACAACAGAGCTTCTACATTTGGAGAAGAGATGCTTTTAGCCAAAGCCCCTCACAGTAACAGCGCTGGTTTGTATATACATAACTTCAACATGAGATTTCCACATTTTGTGTAGGTGGAGAGTGGAGTAACAACACGCTGACAAACGCAAGCATCAAAATACAGACTCGACTTGAACAAAGTCATCATCTCTTATTAAATACAGCACTAGGCGACACTACTGTACAACTGCGAGAGGCAGGGGAGAAAAACTAATTTGAAAAAGCTGATTTTCCATGCCCAGAAGAATATTAAAAATCTGTGTATGCTGGAGATGTGACTTCCATTTCAGCAATTAAAGTAAATCCACAGGGTCTCAATTAGGGGAATGAGATGATCTTCTCTTCCACAGACTCACTGTGAGATTTTAGAGTGTGAAGCCATAATGATTGTACTAATGACAATCATTAATACAGCCATCTGCATGGTAGAGTGCAGTGACCCACTGCACTGGAAAAGCTCCTCACACGTCTATGGGGAACGTGTGATCGGGCCCGTCGGCTGCACGTGTCCAGATGTCGACGCTGCCGCTGTAGTGACTTGCGCGCATGAGAAACAGCTGCAGAAATGTGACACGAAATGCAAAATTATTTTTGCAGCAGAGTGAACATATGGTTGGTTTAAACTTGCAACTTTAAAATGATAAAATGGCTGAAGCTCGACCATCTTCAGGAGGCACTGGAAGCAACAGTGTTCATATGCTAATATGGAAAATATTTCAACTATCAACTTTTTGAATGTTGACATCAGTAAAAATAATATCCATCAACTGTACTATGTATTTTTCATATGTAGGACTCACAGGGTCAACGCCAGTGGCTGTTCCATTATTGCACGAGTGGCCTGGAAAGCCCTCTGTATGAGTTGTGTGTTATATAATTTGGAAATGCAGGGGCATTCTGCATAAGTCATCATCTGTGGAGCCATGACCCACATTAACAAAAGTTTCAACTTTAAATGAAACCATAATATGAGACATGCGAGAAAATATAGCGAGTAAAAACGTCTTAAAGCCTCTTAATGGATTTCTCTCTTCCTGCAAACAGTCTAATGCGTATCATGTTGCATTTTGTGGAAGTTGTGCTCATGCATTATGTATAATCTGCCCTGTGCTGAAATATGTGGCTGACTTAGAAACATATTACACGCGCATTTAGTTGTGTCTTCCATCAATGAGCACATGAAAGGGAATGAATGGAAAATCCCTGGGGTTTGAGCTGTAGATCTGCACAGATCCAGTTCAAGGGCAGGTTTGCAAAGTCAAAGACAAAAAAGTCAGAAGAGGAAAGATGGTGCTGATGTCCATCTGTTTGTGTACAGTATGTGCATGTGTGATAGAGACAGGGAGATTAAACATGGCTGTCTCTCAGGTCTGTATGTAACACAGAGAGGGAGGGTAGGAACAGAAGATGCTTGTTAATGTTCATTCCCTATAAATGAGATTCTGTGTACGTGATGATGTGTATGTGTGTGTGTGTGTGTGTGTGTGTGTGTGTGTGTGTGTGTGTCATCATGCCCCATGAACAGTTCTCATCCTAATTAAGACATGAAGCTTGTCATTTTAACATCCTCCTCAATGCCCACAGGCACATGCAAAGTCTCAAGTGCACTCAGCACTTCGGCAGATGGACTGTGTGTGTGTGTGTGTGTGTGTGTGGCAGAGATTTTCCCCATACCCTGTAGTTACTGCTGCTCCACAGCTGATGGGGAGGATGAGGGTTTTTGGAGTGTGACAGGGTGAAAAGAATCGGCGGGAACATGGACCAGGACAAATTCAGATCCAAAAGCAGTGATCACAGAGACACAGCTTTTATATATCTATATATATTTATTTATTTTACATGTGTTCCTTTATTTATTTATACGCATGTGCAGTAATTGTATGCCCACGTGCATGCATGTGAGGCAGATTTCCTGTAAGCTTTTAAGCTGCATAACAATGTACTGTAAGACAGAAACTCTGGATACAGAGATGGGGATGGGGACCGAGGTGACAGTACCCAAGAGCGGGGACGTCTTCCTCAGTGTCAGGCAGAACTAGGCCACCTCTGTGAACCCACAGTGGTGACTGGGATGGCACAGACGGCACACACCAACCCACATACAGCTGTGATCCACTGTAGCACACAGATGGGACGCAGATCTCACTGTGTCACGTCGAGCCTGGAGATCTGTTCCCCTGCTATTAATAGGCTAAACGGGCAAACAACTCACTTGCACTTTTCACCCTTAACTGCTTGACCAGAGACGTCTCAGTAACCAGCAGTGAGGGTGGGGGACACTGGGAAGCTCCCAGGAGAGGATTGTTGTCCTTTTGAATCAGAGGAGCATGAACGCTCATGGCCACAAGTCTTAGTTGTCTGAAAATCCTCAGTCATCCAGCGCCAGTGTTTTTAGTGATACACGAAGGCAAACGGATGGAGAACGTCCAGGAGCAGAGACGGTCTCAGAGAGGACTCTGAGGGTCTCTGGACAATATTTGTCTTTTTGGTTCATTTATAATGTATAGCAGATTTGTCCATTATTGAAAACTTGAAAAATAACTCTTTAAGTAACATTTAGAACAAATAAAAAATAGGCAATTTATTTGCATTTAACTGTGATCAGTTACAGACACTACAGTTATAGACACTTTTGTGATTAATGGCAGCGGTGAATATTTTAATCGACAGCCTTAAATGATATAAATTATCACATTGTGGTTGTTTCCTCCAAAGAACAGCCAAGTCATTGAATATGGTCACAACCTCTCCCTCTACTCCAGAGCAGCATTACATCATGATCAGAGGGGCACTGTGTTGTCAGACAGCCGGCCTTTGACCTTTTTCTCATCATTTTATTGATACAGACATTTGAGTTAAATTGTGTCATAATCAGTGAGTGAATTTGTGAGTTGTGGCCAAAACTGTGTCTTGTGAGGTCATCACAAGCTTGTCCTTAAACAAAATCTAATCAATTCATGCTTTAGTCCCGGTGAATATTTCCTCAATCATAGTATTGTATATTTCAATATTTGAGCCAGACCGTACTGAGACATTAAATTAAATCCCATCTTATGCCTTAATACAGCATTTAGAATAATAAATGGTGGGTGAATGGCTGTTATATATCGACCACTGAAAGAGCTTCACAGTGTGTGTCTCATTCACCTGTTCCCACACACATTCACACACTGATGGCCCGGCACCAGGAGCTGTTCGGGCTTCACTTAAACACACTCTCCAGATGACGGCTTGGCCTCCTGAGAGTCGTTTGAACAACTTCATGTAAACTTCATATGTAGCACAGTGATGATCTTAGCACGAACTTAGTATGGAGAACAATGGCTGCTGCTCATCATATCTGAACTACATCCGGTTTCCTTATTTTCAAAACTCAAGCTGAAACTTGTGTGTGATATTGTCATTTATGAATCTGAGCTGTAACTAAAATCACCGGTTGAAGAGCGGAAACATCTTAGATTTAAAATGTCAGCAAATCATTCTAATTATCTCTCTGGAGATAAAGGCAAAGGGAGCTGCTGGCAAAGCTCACCCACCTATTCACATCTATCTCACAACACAAGTCCCCGTCACACTCCTGATGAAAGTTTAATCGAGGTAATGGCTCATAGCAAACAGCATTTAATCAAGACGCTAGCAGCTGTCAGGGAGTGAGGGGTGGCGCTGGGTTAAAGACGGTACCCATGGCCAAGAGAAACACACAACTGAGCATGAACCTATAATTTTTTTCAATAAACATGCAGTCACCGGTGTTTTATGAGGCTCTCCTGCTTGGATGCTCTTGTTTTGTGGGGCAACAGGTAAAACTCAGAGAACCACAGCTTCACTGTGCTGCTCAATCTCCCATTGAAGATAACTCTTTTTCTGGAATCTCCACAACTTTATACTTGGACTGCAGTCCAGGAGTTGTCAGGTCTGATACTGGGAGCTGGTTGAACGTACAAAAGAGAACTCACTTGCCAATTATTTCAGCAAAGTGGCAACATTAAATCTGAGCTGAGGTGAGGTTCCTGTGTAGACATGTTTGAGCTATGTATGTATGTAAAAAAACAACAACAAAAAAAAAAAAAAAGTAAATTGGGTTTGAGGCTCATCTCCTCTGACTTCCTGGTTGAGAAACCTGGATGCTACAGCCACTAGCGACGGCTCCAGGTGCTCCAGGTGAGAGAGCAGAGAGCATCGAGATGGTTAGAGAAGTAACATCAGAGAGACTGAGCCACATGTTTGAGCCTCCATCGGACCACAACAGTTAGCACAATTAGCATCTTCGATTTGTTTCTGTTGGCTGTTAGCTTGTAGCTGACACACAGTCAGTGACACCTCTAACCTAAGCGTATCTAAATCCATAATCCACATTATGTCTCTGAGTGCGGAGGTTCAAACTACAGTCAACCTTTGTCTGCTGCACCAGCTGTGATGTCAGAGCCACTGCTGCCTCTGTGAGGCGACTGTGTGGGAAAGCAGGTGGAAACCTCTGCTGTCACCTATTAAAGGGGAACAATTATGAAAGAGGAAGGCGAGTCAACCACATTACAACATTATACAGGAAACTTCCCCTTAACACATCCTAACCATGAACCTGATCATCTATCATCTTCACTGCAGTCAGTACAAGTCTCTTTAACACTGACAATGAGGCTACATGTTATTCTACAATCACAGATATTTATATGAGGGATGTGGCCTCAGTTGATGACCACTGAGTGGTTCATCACTTTCATTTTCCCTGCCCTGGTTTTTCCAGCAATCAAGGAGACATAATGCACAGCATGTCCTCCTGGTCACATGTCCTCTTCTCTCACTTCCTGGCGACTGCAAAGCTCTTTTTCTGTGAAACGTCAGTGAGCGCTAAATGTTGTTTGAGGTTGTGACCCGCTCACATTAAGCCACAGGCAGACACAGATCTCTCAACAATGCCAACGTCATTTCACATTAATACCAAGTGTTTATTTATACATTGAGTTCATGCCAGCAGTATGTGGCAGCTCTTAGTCCAGTGTGACGCCAGGACATGCTAGCTGCCTCCCACAGTTAAATCAGCACAACAGCAGTGATAATAATAATGGCTTCATTCAGCACCAAGCAGGAGGATCCGTTAGACTGAAGGTTACATCAGGATGAGGCGAGAAAGCTACGACCTGTAGAACCAAACGGGGATCCTTCACCAAAAACCTACAGAGCTTCATACAGTCTAAAGGATGTTTGTATTAAAGCTTCATACAGTATAAAGCCAGAAGTCCATGTGTGATTATAAAGCAGGTTTAGGTTCTACATTAATACTGTGAAGCCCAGCCCAGATCCAGAGGCTGAGACTTCTGTGACTTTGTGATGTGACAACAAAGCAGTTCCCCAAGCCCCGCCCACCTGAACCTGCCATCCAGCACTTGCAGGACCTGGTTTCTCAAACTGTTTGACCTGAAATATGACACATTTTCATTGGCTCACCCAGAAAACAGTCGACCAATCAGAGGTGAGGTTCAAAGCCTCCTCCTTGTCAAATCAGCATTTCTGAAACCTATAGTCTGAATGTTGAAGGTTGATTTGTTTTTTGAAGTCGATCACGGTCTGAAACCAATGTGTATTAATACAGTCCATTCAATGAGATTGGTTTTGTTTTATTTATTTATTTTTATTTCATTTTTTTCTTTTGGATAAACACAACTCTCCACTGACAAGATTACTGACTGTAACCAGATTTTTAGAACACACTGTTGTCTCTTTCCTTTGACAAGATTATTACAGCAGCAGATTTACAACAGGCTCAATAAACAATCAGTATTTTAGAGACAGGAGCTGCTGCAGAGATGACTGAAACCACATGCTGACAAGTTAATTAGATGAAAATAATGACAGATAACATATAAGGGATGGAACAATAGAGAGATTTAAGTTGTTGTTATTTTGGTTTTTGTTTTTTAAGTAACTTGTAGCCAAAAAAAACAAAAAAAAACCAAAATAATAATAATAATAATCTCGAAAAGCCAATGTTTGAAGCTCACGTTAATGCAGATAAACACACTGTTTAATCCAGTATTTCCAATCATGCTCCTGGAAATAAACATTTTTTTTATTACTAAATTTTACTCAGGCATATTTCATCCTCACTCTGTGGTGTACTGTGTTAATGTGTCATTGAATTAGTGTCTGAGTTTCCAATCAACAGTCTCACTTTTTGTTGTGGTGTGTGTGGACTTGTGATCTCTAGGATTTCTTCCCCTGTGCAGATTTTGATGTCTGCTCAGTAACTTTCTCTCTCACACACACACACACACACACACACACACACACACACACACACACACACACACACAGAGCCGTGGGCTCTGGACTAATTTGTGTACAGTGAGGAGAAGTGTGGTCTGCGTTAATGTCACTTCCTGTTTCTGTTTACTGGAGTTAAAGAAACCTTACATCTCATGTTTTTCTCTTTCCCTCTGTAATCGGAAATTGAGATGATCTCTCATGTAACTGCATCACGTCTGCCTTCTGGCTGAAAAATTAAACAATGCACGCAGCACGAACCTCTGCCCACATTCAACACTCTCCAACAACAGGAGCCTATGCCATAGTGTTATTGTTGTCTTCTGACTTTGATAAACAGCCATATGGAGCTCAGAGCTGACTGTCAGGACTTTGCTCCAGAGGAATCTAACTGATCATGCAGTAATGACTAGGGCTGTAACGGTACATGTATTTGTATTGAACTGTTTCGGTACAGGACATTTGTTTTGGTGGGGAGGTGTGCACAGCTGTACAGAGTTCCCACACAAGCATAATAAGTGTGGGAATGGAAGTTTCATTTGTTTACTAAAGCTAGCGAAAAAAAAAGCCTAAAGCTGGAATAGTGTTGGTATTAGGCACAGTGTTGCATCATGACAGGTTCTGGGCTTATATATCTGTTATTTAAGGTGCATGACACGATGCACGATTCGCCTAAGTATGAATTAAGAAGTAGGCCAACAGACTGCAGTGCCTACACAGTCAAACACAAAGCGATCATTTCTCCCTTTGTACGAGTGAAAATACACCCATAAGAGTCCATCTGAGTGTCGTTTGACGCCAGCACATATCCACGGTGGTAGTTTCTGAACACTCAAAGAGAAGACTGAACCCCACATGATGCGGTAAGGCAGTGCAGTTTTTGCCATTGGTCTCTGGAAACTACTGTAGATCCAACACAGAGACTCAATATTGTCCTGACTATAATAACATCAATTACACACTGATCACTGAGCTCATCACTGTGAAGCCGCAGCAGCTTTATTCATGTGACTGCAGCTCATTCTGAACATCACCCCACAGAAAAATTAGAGATGAGAGGGTTGGTAATGTTTAATAACTAAGAGCTGGAAATATTCAGCCTCACATGTAAAAGACTGTTACGACCATCAACCTTCATTATACACATCTCATTTAAGCAGGGACAAACCACAACCCACACACATGCCAGCACTGTGGCCTGCTGTAACACTACAGTATGGGGGATGACACACATACACACATACACACACACACACGCCCGTGTCCATGTTGGCAGCTTTAGGTCCAGTGGGCATGATGTTAGCAGCAGCATTTATTGCACAGTCAGAACACATCCTGTGTGTGTGTGTGTGTGTGTGTGTGTGTGTGTGTGTGCATGTGTTGACAGGAAACAGACTGGACCACACACGCAACACATTCAGTGTTCATTTGTACTTCCTGTGTGTGTTTCTGTCCGTTATTATGTGTTCCTGTCTTCTGGCCCTTGTTAAAAGAATGAATGTGTGTGTGTGTTCTGTTTTATCCTGAGTTTGTGCTGCTGTAACTGTCTCTGTGCATCAGCATAATCTACATCTGAATTTTGTCCATTTCTGTATTTGTGCATATTTCTGTATTTGTGCATATTGTGCGTGCGC
This sequence comes from Caranx ignobilis, assembly GCA_021432705.1. Taxonomy (NCBI): domain Eukaryota; kingdom Metazoa; phylum Chordata; class Actinopteri; order Carangiformes; family Carangidae; genus Caranx; species Caranx ignobilis. Next base: position 34,818,094 of record MU269985.1, on the reverse strand, counting down.
ATGTGTTATGACACATACACATGTGCACGCACACACACGCGCCCATACGTATGTGGAACCCATTTCCCCTAAAGGCCTAAGTCACTGAGTAAAAGGGATGAGACAATGACACAGATAAACAGTAACCGTAGATAAACAGCAGCGTTTCCTGTCCTGAGGGGTGGGGTGGTGGAGTGGGTGGTCCATCACATCTGATCTCACTTTTGACAGACAGATTTTCTGATGGATTCAAATTCACTCTCCTCTCTGTTTGTTTGTCTCTGGAGCACTGAAGAAAAAAAAATATCTGTATATGCACCGATCAGGCATAACATAATGACCACCTGCCTAATATTGTGTTTGTACCTTCTGCTGCCAAATACACAACAAACTTCGATGGACCGTGTGTTCTGACACCTTTCTATCAGAACCAGCATTAACTTCTACAGCAATCTGAGCAACAGCAGCTCATCTGTTGGATCGGAGCAAACGGGCCGGCCTTCGCTCCCCGCGTGTGTCAGTGAGCCTCGGCCACCCATGACCCTGTGGCCAGTTACCACTGTTCGTTTCTTGGACCACTTTTGATAGACACTGACCACTGCAGACCAGGAACACCCCACAAGAGCTGCTGTTTTGGAGATGCTCTGTCCCAGTTGTCTAGCCATCACAATTTGACCCTTGTCAGACTCACTCAAATCCTCACACCCATTTTTCCTGCTTCTAACACATCACTTCTTTGACGACAAAATGTTCACTTGCTGCACTTGCTGATCTATCTATCTATCTATCTATCTATCTATCTATCTATCTATCTATCTATCACCTATCTACCTATCTACCTATCTATCTATCTATCTATCTATCTATCTATCTATCAGGAGTAAAGCTGTTGTGAGTCAATGGACTGAAGTGAGGAAAGAAGTTTCCTGGACTTGAGCTGAGAGAATTACCAGGGATTTAGATGTTCAAGGAGAAGAGGAAGGAAAAAAAAGGAGAGGATGGAGAGATTGGGTGACAAAAAGATGAAGGAGGTCGGGGTGAAAAGATGGCACTGAGAAACTTATGCGTGGGCCTGAGCAGGGAGCCCATGAAGGTTGATATACAGTGACAATATCACTGGGGAATTAGATGCCATCGGGATGAGAGAGTGAGTGATGGAGGGGAATAGGAGAGGAGGAAGAGAGAGAGAGGCAGAGAGAGAGGGAATATATTCGGAATGATGTGTCATGAGAAGGGAAGAAGGGAGGGAGTTAGAGAAATGGAGGGATATCAGACAAAATATAGCAAGGTGAAGCTCAAACACAGTGACTCAACACATTAGAGGACAGACAGCAACAACAGGAGGAGGAGGAGGAGGAGGAGGAGGAGGAGGAGGAGGAGGAGGAGGGACGGATCTCAGGTGAGTTAAAGACAAATTAACTTTAATGGTGAGAAAGAAAGAAAGAAGAAGAGAGGGCTGGAAGAAATGCAGAGAGAGAGAAGTATTTTGTGAGTATTAAGCTGCTGCTGTTATCATCTGACAAATTTATCCTCTGACTGTCCAGGACAAGGTCGTCCATGTTTTTCTCTCCTCCTCGCCCCCCTCCCTCCCTGCCTCCCTCCGTCCTTTGCTCATCCCCAGTGTCGCTGTCAGAAATCAGTCAGGATGCAGAGCGGGGCTGCTGTCGGGCACGAAGCTTCAGCTCAGCAAGGACGCAAGAGGTGAGAATGGGACCACTCGAGTTTGGCATTGAACACAAAACCAGGGAAAGAAGAGGAAAAGAAAAGAAACAAAGGCATTGAAACGCTAGTGCTGGAAAAAAAGTTTGACAACAGTTCTACTGAAACATAAAATTTCCATCTTTTAATCATGTCTATCTTTTTTTTTTTTCCAGGGCCTGTCACCACTTATCAAAATCTAATGCCACAGTTCGAGGCCCCATAAGGAGAAGAGAGAGCTGAAAGAGAGCAGAGAGAGAGAGATTTAAGGGAAGACAGGATGGGGGGGGGGGTTGATTGGTAGGGCTGGGAGGTGAGAGGACATGTGTACGTCGTTTGAGGTAATTGAGCTAATTGAATGTCGCGACGATGAAAGTAGACGAGTCCGTACATCATTGCAGGGAAGGAGTACAGGAGGGAAAAACAGACATTGGGCCACGAAGGTCACTGATATGTAGAGATGGAGGTGGAGGCAGAGCAGATGGGGGTTTACAGTACAGTAAAAAGAGAGAGAGTGAGAATGAAGGGAGTGAGAAAGAGAGAGAGAGAGAGAGAGAGAGAAACATGTGATGAAAGGATGACAAGACAACACAGAGGATTAAAGAGAGCAGGCTGGAACCACTGATGCCACATTTATGACAAATACCACTAAATAAAAATAAATAAAAATGTCATGTACGTCTGTCCAGACTGAAGGACTTTAAAGAGGGACTATGCAGGGTTTTCCCGTGGCTATGCTACATTTTTACCTTAATTAAACAGCTTCAGAGTAATTGCGATGGTTAAATAGATGACTTGTAACTCTGTCTCTGCCCTCCACCTGGCGTCTCTGGGCTGAAAACCAACCTTGCAACATCAGTGCAACACTTGGTCCCAGCTCTCGTCTCACAGCACTGCAACAAAAACCAGCTCCATAACCCATAATCGTTTGTTTATGATAGTTGAGACTGTACAAATATACACGTCGTAACATCGTATATTTGTTATATAATGTTATCCACCGCTTTTTTCAGACTTGTGTAGTTCCTCTTTAATTTAGTGATTAGCCAAACTGCTGTAATGTATGTGTGGTTCTGCCGTATAATAGTGAGCTAGAGACTGACTGAAGCAGAATAAACATTCTCTGAGGCTGTTAAAGTTTCACATCCCTCATTTATAAGTCAGACTCCTCAGCTCCGTATGTCAATATTGCAGTGAACACATAGAATCTGAACCCTCAGGCTTGAAAAACTTTATTGGCAGAAACGTGTTTTTACGCAGCAGCACAGACAGCAGCCAGTTTCCTGGGTTACGCTCGTGTGCTGTTGCTGTGGATGATTTAGATTTACTCACTAGAAACAGAGAATAAAGTCAACTGGACAGAATGACCACAGTCACACTGCCCACTATGACCACCCCCTGTTGTGATGTGCCCCCTCCCCTCCTCCCAGCAGCCACCATGAGGAAAAATGGCCCATGCGTTAATCCTCTCAACAGTAAGAGACAGCTAGCCAACACAGCTTCCCACCAAAATGCCAAGCCTCGCCCAGGGGTGAAAACATTTTGTCTGTGCAATCACGGAGTCGGACTGAGCCCACGGAGCCCAACACACAGCTATTCACCACTATCCAGCACGGTTTGGTGACATTTTCGCCATGGTGACGTTTTCGCTGTGAAACGGTCGTTTGTACACACCGAGCTGACCGAGGGGAAACTCCCCGGCAGAGAGCAGCTAAGGTCAAACCATCACAGAACATAAACATTTTCTCAGAGTAGAACAGAGGATAATCTCTTCTGCCACAGGGAACCACGGACGGGGTCTTCATGAGGAGAACAAACCCGATTTTAGGGGTACATACCATACCATAAAAAACCAGCAGCAACTACAGGTGACCCATGAGGGGAGCTGGACAGTTCATCGACTGTTAATCATGATTTTGAATATGGATACGTAGTCGTGTAAATAATCATGACTTCAATATTGACCAAAATAATCGTGATTATGATTTTTGCTATAATCGTCCAGCCTTACCCACAGGCTTGGCGTTGAGCCCTGACATGAACCCACTCTAACCTCTCTGGAGAGAAGCTCCTGTTCACCAACAGTCCCCAGCCTCTCAGAGCCTGAGAGGATCTGCAGAAAATCCCCAAATCCAGGAGAGAAAAGCCTGTTGTGTCATAACCAGGAGGACTTGAGGATGTAATCATCGCCAAAGGTGCTTCAGCTAAGTGCTGAGTAAAGTGTCTGAATACTTCTGTCAATTTGTCAATGTGAACAAGGTGACACACACTGAACACTCACCGCCTGTGTTTTCATATTTATTGTATGGTTTCATTTTTGTTTTTTTAAACTGCTGAGCATGCACGCTCCTTTGTCAGTGTGTTGAAATTGCTATTCACACGCTGACACACGTTTCCTGCTGATGCTGAGCACAAGCACAAGCTGAGACCATCAGTCAGTGAGCGGCGACAGCCCGGCCTCGCGCTCACAGCACTTCAGTGATCGGTGATGGTGCTGTTTTCTGGTCCTCCCTCTTCAACGCTCTTCAGCACTCTTCAAGGCTCTTCAACATTTTACCAACTCCACATATTCATGCCTCTGGAGGCTGATGATGGATGACTGGAGCGACACCATCATGCTGATTCTTCCGTGGTATTGTAATTTCAGTTGATTATATGACCTAACACACTATAAGCCCTGATCTGTGACAAGTAAGACAGAGAGGGGGATTAAGGGCAGGTCAGACAGGTTCAGGTCCATGGGCAGGTCAAAGAGGGGAGGGAGGGGTTCGCGAGGGGATTAAGACTGGAACAAATATTAGTTGATGTGGTTTTGTTTGCCGAGATGTTAAACAACAAATTGTCAAACAAAAGCTGGAAAAAATTCTGTGCAACTGTGGCTCCCAGCCCGTGGGCCAGGGCCACTGGTTTGTCACCAAAGTGCTTCAAGTGGGCAAAGAAATCATTTGAAAAACATTGAAAAAATCTATGACTTGTTTACTGTTGCTCTTCCTGCTGAGTAAGATCAGTTTTTAATCACTCAATAGAAATTCCTCTCCTATAGCCCCAGGTTTTGTCTTTATTGTGTGTGTAACCTGGAGTTTTGTGGTATAATCTGGACAGCATTATTTCAAAAAGTGACCCCCCCCCCCCAAGGGGAATTGTGCAAGTCCGGTCACTTTTTTCAACAAAGACGGCAAGAAAGCAATCAATAGAGCTGCGGATAACGTTATTTGTCATATATGATGTTATGATGTGTATATTTGTGTAGTCGTATCCATCATAAACAAGAGATTATGGGTTTGTGCCCGTTTGTGTCGCGTTGCCGCCGGCCAAGAGATGCTAGGTGGAAGGCAGAGAGCCTCCATTCTCCCTGTAACAAGTTACAAGTCATTTATTTAACCATCACAATTACTCTGAAGCTGTTTAATTCAGGTAAAAATCCTGCATAGTTGCTCTTTAAGTGTCACACTCTAAGTACAGTATAAAACTGTACACTTATTCCAACTGCTCAAAAAATAAAAAAGTATCTTTGATGAGCCAGTCATAGAAGCTTTTTTGTTGTCACCTTTCAGACCACATTCTTTATCTTTCCTGTTTTGTGTATGATCTAAATCTGGATAGTTAAAGATAAAGTGTAGAGCTGGTTAGCAACAGACAGGGTCAAAATGCAGGGACAGACGATGAATCAACAAGTGATCTCACACACATAGAAGACAGACTCAGTTTCCTACACATTCCCTGTATACACTTCAGTCCTGAATGTTGGAGCTTTGTCATCATTATTTGGCGTCTATATTGTTACAGAGTCAGATGTGAACTGCCGAAACTTTTGTGATTTTTAAGAGTTAGAGTGATAATTACTGCACATTCAGTTTGACTGAAGCTCAAACGGCGTCGTAGGATGAAGGTTAACCATGTCAAACATAAGTAAAGCAGCTGATGATGGGGGAGGAGACAGGTGACAGGAGACAGGACTCCACAGTAAATGAACCCAAACACATACATAGATTTTTTTCTGACATTGAATGTTTTCATTTTACCTCGCATTGTGTTGCTCCCCCCTCAGAAATAATACAGTGTGCTGTTTGAGGGATTTGTAGTGAAATAACGTCCATGCATATTATGACAGGCAGGACAATGAAACAGTGGGACGAATGCTGTGTTGTAAATCTGTCTCGATTCATTTCTTCATCCCGCGCTCTGTCTCCAACTGTAATTGAATTTTCTCACAGCTTCCTCCCTCCCTCCCCCTCTATCCCTCCCTCCCATATCAGTGGCCATTATTTCCAAAGCCCAGAAACATGTTAATCTGTGTGTGTGTGTGTGTGTGTGTATGCTGAAAGTGGGTTAGGGGCCATAAGGCTGTGAAACCTCTAAGTCCTCAGTGTACTCTGTCAATCTGCCAGACATGCACTCCAACACCACACCACAGAGGGTGGTCTCTGCAGAACCACTGCGCCATAGCACAGCAGCTCGACCCTCACACACTTCTCCAGTGACGGTGCATACACAGTCCTGGTGGACTACTTTACTCCTGGAACAGTGAGAGTGCAAATCAGTAAAATAAATAAATCATGACCTCCGATATGAGAACTGGAAAATAAATAATGATTTTCCTGGTTTGGCTCGGAGAGGTGGGCTAAAAGGTAGGGGCATTAAAAAATCAATGACTTTCTTCGAACACTGCAGACAAGTGAGGGAAGCGTGTGTGTGTGTGTGTAGTGAGGATTTATTTCATATCAGACGTCTGGAAAAGTCTGTGAAAGCAGAAACCTCAACACTTGGTGAAATAATCGTTGCACTGCAGGACTGAAGCCAAAAAGTCTCCTTGTTCCTTAAATGCGTTGAGCACTTTATGTCTGATCGCTGCATTGATCCATTCAGATGTGATGTTCCGCACTAACACCACCACCTGTGCTGGATTTTGGGGGGGGTTGACTTTTTTCCCCAAATATGCCAAATCTGGATCCATGATTGAGTATTTCCCACAGATGCAAAGTCTGTAGCTGAAGGGTGGGGGTGGGTGGGTTTTTGGGTGGGAGGGTGGGGGTGGTGTTGTCCTGAGTTCTGCCATGGACGGTAAAACTTTATGGATTTTATGACGCTCCACTGATGTGGCGACATTTCGCCAGGTGCTCCTGTTGGTCAGACCCACAGAGCAACAGAGAGTGGCAACAACTGGTGTACTCCATGGCAACAGCATGAAAAACTATGTCACTGTATTATATGTTATTATAAGAAATGTTTTTCAGTTCACTCACTGTGAAGGGAGATGGAAAATCACTGTGTGTGGGCCTACTGCAGGTTTGTCTATTCCCTATGTTTGGTTTCACTCCTTGTGGACAATGTGAGTCGTGTCGAACACAAACTTCCATCCAATTATTACAGACGAGCCTCTGAATTTAAAAATATGGCCGCCCTCCTGCAGATCTCCCCCAGCAGGCCGTGAAGCAGAGCTGCAGCCATGAGCCTCCGGTTAGCAAAGAGTTAATCTGTTAGCAACATTCACCAGAGCTCCTCATATTTAATTGACCCACTTGACCAACCATTACAATGCACAGATACTACAGGAACATGAGGTTAAGCCTGTAAGACAGCAAGTGGGAACACTGAGAAGACCTGTGATTGGCCAAAGTCTCATGTCCTGTCCCGACCTACCACAGAGTCCAGAAAGCAGACACTTGACTGGCTTTAACACTTTATATAAAGATGTTTCCCATATAACACTACCACTACATCTCATATTCTTGCTGTTGTGCCATTTTGAGTATATAAAAAAAATCACATACATTTAGGTATTCATTGGAATAAATGTCTGTCTAAATTTTTGAGACATCGTGAGTCAAATGTTGCTTCATCACGTCAACAGCATGTGTGTTGAGAACATGTGATAGTCCTGTTTTTATCAGATCAGTGAGGATCAACCACTGTCATATGTGAGGTCAACAACATTGCAGCCCTATGGACCTCAAGAGGTTCAGTGCATGTGTCCACATGACAGTCGCTGTGTGTGAGCGCCTGTTCCGTCCCTGTGTGTGTGTGCGTGTGTGTGTGCGTTTGATTGAGACAGAGCTTCATCCAACTGAGAGCAGAGGATTTGATGAGTGAAATTGAAATATGAAATGGCTTCATAATCTCTCTGCCAGACAAAGACAGGAGAGCTCGAGGTCAATCCCCGTTCACACACTCTTAGTCCACAAGAACAACTCTAATGAAATTTGCTCCGTTAGAAATATTGTTACACAAAGAGCACTCTGGGAAATAAAAGTCGGACAACTGAATTCTTTCATTCTGGAGAATCCCTCTATCCCAGCACAGATGGATCAAGAGAGCGAGAACGAGAGCGAGAGCGAGAGAGAGAGAGAGAGAATAAAGCAGAGCCCTTGGACAGACAAGAGGGAGGGATGAGGGAGAAAGTGAGAGAATCAGGAATCAACAGGACGGAAACAATGTGCAAGAGTGGAAGAGAAGGAATAAACAACTAAAACAAGTGTTAAGATAAAGTGATGCCTGCTACACAACAGGATGAGAGTCAGAGGTCCAGTGAAATTGATCAGGTGTGTAAGGTACAGGTACATCCAGTTGAGGACCAAGGCTGCTACAGTACATACTGTACGTAGCTTCTTCCCCAAATGTAAAACTATTATACATCAACATTAAACTGTGGATTCCCTCATTTTTCATGCTTTTAACATGACATTCTCATGATATTTATCAACGATTTATCATATTTATTATTATTTATCAATTGTTGCACTGCTGATTTTATTTATGCCTGCTGTTGACGGTGAAAAGCTGTTTTGCCCTAATGTGCGGAAATGCATCAAAATGTACATTAAAGGAATATCTGTCATATGGACGTATTATTTATAAACTTATATGTATAATCATTTGTAATAAAGTAAGAAAATCAGCATATTATATTATATTATATTATCATAAGGTTATGTGAAATATGGATGAGGTCAGGTTGGAGGTTTCTTATTATGTGAAATAAAATAGATTCTACAGACAGAGTGACATGTGCACACACACACACACACACACACACAGTGGCTATTACTACAGCAGTGTGGCTGTACAAGAGAAAAGCCAAAGTGTAATCACCTGCCTGCCTCAGGAGACAGAGACAGACATGGAGAGGATGACACGTAAAGAACGATAGGGATAAAGACGATGAAGAGTTCGACTGCGGGATTAACAGGAAGAAGAAGAAAAAGAAGAACAAGAACAAGCTCAGACAGAGCGTGGAGGAAATGAGATGTTTGCCTGACAAGTGTTGAGCAGCAGAGAAAACAACACAGACCAATCGATAGACATCATCAATACATGTTGTACTGTGACAGATTGGTTTCAGATTCACAGCTCTGTGAACCGACCTCAATATCTTCAAGCATTAGGAACTTGGAGAAAGTAGTTAACATAAAAAAACTTTTTCTTCATCATTAATATTTAAATTTATGCAGCAAGGTGCCACAAAGTCTAATTAGATTTTCATCTCTGGGGAGGGGGGCAGCACGAGTATGAGGTTTCTATTATGTATGGTGTTTAAGTTATTATGTTTACAAGAAGGTGGCATGGGCACAGGCAGACAGACAGACAGATACAGAGAGAGACAGCGTCATTAAATCATAATCAACTGAATTCATTAGAACAATGAGCAAAGGAAGAGGCACACGACCTAAAACAACTCCACATGAGTTGAGCTAAAGCAACACGGGTTAAAGATTTAAAACCTTTTCTTTACTCTGGATCTTTCTGGACTCTTATCCAACAGAGTCCAATAGCCAGACCACTCTGTGCAGCTCTGTGCAGCTCTGTGCAGCTCTGTGTCGTCCCATGTTTCTCAACAGTGAAACATATTGCGTGCAAATGCTGTTTACAGCGCTCACTTCCCTCTGCATGAGCTGATTCGTGCTTTGGAGAGACATGAGGTCACTTTCTATATAAAATCTGCATCTCCTGATTGGAATCTGTGGTTTCCCCACTGATACGCATATACTGCTGTTTTGTAGCATTTCTCCTCCAGCGTTCAGTCTAATGTAGATCCAGAGTAGCCTAGATTCTCCCCAAGCCCAGAGTCATTTACACCACCAGCTGTGAGTACTGCACTGCCAGTGCTTGTTCAGTGTTTAACATACATTCACACATTTAATTAAAAAACACAATGTCAACAGGGTATTTAGCATATGCAAATGCCTTCATAAATAAATGAGAAAGCAAAGAGGCCGCATTTAGACACAAGATCACAGAGGGAGAGAAAATATCCACGCTCCCTCAGAGCTCACATTAAGGCAATTTCATGGTTTTTATGGAGGAAAACAGTGTCAGAAATCAGACTGACACTCATCTGTATTTTTATTTGATATTTATATTAAAGCTCCATGTTCTGCTCTTGTTTCATCTGAAGCGATGATCCATAAGGAGCTGCAAGAAAACATTTCAGTGTAGTTTTACATCTGCTCTGAATATATGCTGTGTGCCTTTCTCTGTGGACTGAGGCTCTGACATTTGACATTAACTGGACCGGCTTTATAATCACACACTATCTCAGTCTCACTTTTATACAACATGGGAGCTTTAAACTTCCGCTTCTGGTCATATTTGTCATTTTGTCGATCATGGGGGCTCAGCTCACAGGTATGAGGGCTTGATGGGAACGACTGGGATTTTCTGTGTTTGGCTTCCACTAAGCCTTTGATTATATTTGTAGCTCAACTGGATGGGAAATAATAATCACAATCAGCAGTTATGCAACATGTTATTAAGCATCGGAGATGTGATTGAGCAGTTAAAAAACACCGTTCTGTTAGACGCAGCTTTCCCCAGCAGCCTGCTACCAGCGAGTCACGACAATAAAGTTAATACCATTATGTTGACTTTAACATGAACCACAATATATTTTATTTTGCTTAAACAGTTTTGAGTGCCCTCATTGTGCTGTGAGTATCAGTGAACTCCCTACATGATCAAGAATACTGAAGTGTGTCATTGAAATGCATGCGACTCCACTGCGATGACCTCTGCCGTGACCAGTGATGGTGGCGTTTGACTATCCGATAACTGAGTCAGCACTTTGAATAAAACATGTGATGTGGGGACTGGAGGAGCCTCAGAAGGACACAGTGACATGGGCCACTATTTCACCCCCACATCTCTCTCTCTCTCTCTACCATCTCTCTACCTTCTTTATGTCTCTCACTCTTTTATACACTGTATAACATGACATCCACATTAACATGTGTCCTCCTTCTCTAAAGACAAACAGATTCAAACAGAAACAGCTCACAGATCCATGAGGTGGACAATTCATTAGCTGCTGGCAAAGAGTCTTCAAGAAAAAAAGAAAGAACAGAATAAGAACAAAGTGTCCCCTCACTTCTAAACCCGCCATCTATAATGGTGTCTTCAGTCTGGGCTAAAGAGATTCTTTTAAAGCTGTGTGCAGCCTTCTTATCAATATAAATATACATATTGAGCTTGAAGTTGATTATCTCATCACTGATTGATCTGTGTACTGAGAAGAATGAAGCTTAACACACATTCAACACAAGCCACTACATTAGTTTTGTGTGTTGTTTGTGGCACCACAAGATGTGTTTGTGTTTACAGATAACTGGCACGAGAGAGTTCCTCATCACACTGAGATCTCTTCCTCCAGCCTTTGTGAGCCGTCTAACTGGGATCTGAGGAATGCCTGTGCTAACTGTACTAGTCAGCAGCTGATCTAGGGGGGAGGGGATAAATGTATCCTGACCTGGACCTCTGACCTGCATGTGGAAGGAGGCCAGTGGAAAGACAATTCCCCTTTACTGGGATCAATATGGTATCACATTTTCATTAAAGGAAGCATCTGCAGAGCCATTTCCTTCTAATGGCTGTACAGTCTGATGTTCTCTAAAGGCTCTGGCTCATAGAGCTGAGGATAGTGCTTCATATTAAGTGGCTGAAATCTCCAGATCCCTGAGATAAATGAGAGCGGCGTTATCATCAGTGAGGAGTGAGAAAGACGGGGCAGATGCTAATGTTGCTCACGGCCCGCTGAAGCACTTCTAAATAGGTTTTCTTGCTGATGATTTTAATCTTCCATGGTGTTGTTGTGTCATTAAAGGGATGGGAGTGGACAGTGATGATCCACATCAACAATTATGCTGCATTAAGGAGGGGTGGGGGTCGCCTCTGTAACCCCCTTTGGCTTCAAGATTTCCCACAAAACTCCATTAAACAAAAATGAATTGTGAATGTTTTTCTTTTTTTTTGGACCAAAACTCAGAGGCAGAGCGTAATCGCCCATCTCCACTGGTTAGCTCTGCTGGTAGCCTCTGGTGCTGTATTGAATCATTCATCAGTTTCTAAATTTGCTGGCTACTGTAACCCATGGCACTGCAGGCTTTGTCTTTTCCATTTGGGTCAGAGTAAAGGCCTCTCTTACATAACCAGAGCCACTTCCAGCACTGGGGAAACAACCCAAGGCGCCATAGTGTGTGGAAAAGCGACATGGTTAAGATTTAGTATTTACAGAGAGGGAACTCTAAAAGTTCTTCTCTAAAAGTCACCTAGTCACCCACAGAAGACAGGTGTAGGTGTGGAGAAGGATGAGAGAAGCAGGTGCTGAGATCGGCGGTTGAATGAATCGAACCCCTGCAGTTGCATAAGTGCATTAGGCGGACTGAAGCCTGGGAATGCCTCACAGAAAACACCCAGCTGCATTGTGGTCTATAAAAGCCTGACTCCGCTCTGACCCCGGTGGATTTTAGAGAAGACGTGCTCACTTAAAAACACACAGCATTAAAAAAAAAAAACAACAAATAATGAATCTCGCTCGCAGCAGTTTCAGTGGAGTTGCACATCACGCATGCTTCCACCATACTGCCTCCAAATATCCATATGTTTTTGCTGTATACTGTACGTGCCATTTACCTTCCTGAGGGTGACTTTAGACTTCAGGTGACTGGCAGGGCTTCATTTCAGCTTTAGGGTTATGTGTGGTACCATGCATCAAAAAGCTAAAATTGCTTGTCTCCGACTCCTCAGCTCACTTCCTGTATGAAGTGACAAACAGCAGAAAATGCAAACACAACTAAAGCACTAATGGCTGATTGTGAAATGATCATGGTTCTTGCTGTGCTCAGGGGCAGAACACTTAATGTGCTGGCAGCCACTGAAAATTAAAGGAGCTGTATGTAAGACTGTGGCCAAAACTGTTGCTGCAGTCAAATTCAAAATATTGCAGCATGTTGTTTCCCCTCTCCCTCCCCCCCAGGCTCAAGGTTGCCAGATAGCGGAGCCCTGCTCCAGCTTTGTGGCTATGGTACCCCGAGACTCACTCACACAGTCTCTAGGCCACAAGAACCGTGACGATGTAGTAATAGAACAAAATGAAGCAGATAAAGCTGTATACATACACTGGGACAACAGATTATTGTGCAGAAAGCTAGGTGTGTGTCCAGGAGCAAATGAGCCATTCTGGCATCTGTCCTCAAGTTCTTCACTTTCAGCCGTCTCCATCTTTTAAACGCATCTCCTAAGCAGATCCTTTTCTGCTTCTTTTTCTTTCTGCTTTTGTCAGTACGGTTTTTAGAGTCATATCAAGTCGTTTAATGATAGTAAAATCAGACATAATCCACAATGCTTGTAGCTGCAGCTCAGTGGTAACTGGCAACCTGGATGCTGAAATGCTACTGGACTTTGTGAGTTGGGTGATTTTATGATTACTTGCCAAATATTTCTTCCATATAGCTCCTTTAAATATCAAAATATCCTAATGATGAGATCAAAAAGTCCCAACAGCAAATGTTTAAGCAAATGTAAAATATCAGACTGTGGTGTTTTGGCAAAGTGAAATTTATTTGCTACAAAAAAACAAAAAAATCCAGCCACAGAAAGTCTGGAGCAGTTTGATGACAAGTCGCCCTGATGAAGTTTATGTGCTGACACAGAAACCAGATGGTCCAACAAAAACAAGAACACCAACTCAGCTCATTAATTATTTGTCATTAACAAATGGCACAGCAGCTGACGGGGACCAGGATTACTAGTCCTTCCCGAACAAAACATTCAGAAGAAGCTAAGAACGGTGTTAAAACGGTAAATATGGCTCAACAAAGCAGAGAGTCGTGTAGTCATTGCTTGTGTCCCTCCAGTAGTTTTCACACGTACCGGTGCAAACAAGAGTCCAAACCAGAAGCGAAATTGTTTGACTTTTCAGCTCGTGTGGTTCGCATTCACACGTTGTTGTTTGTTTTCTCTCACAGCAGTTGTTGACGTATTTAGTACATGTCATGTTAGGTATTATTGTTAGGTTGTTAGAGCAGCAGTGACTGTCCACCGACGTGCAGCCGATTCTTCCTGTAGTAGTTGATTTGTTTGAAGTGAGACAGGAGGAGACAGAGATTTGCTGGTGATGTGTCTTCAGACAAAAGAAGCATTAGTCGGGATTAATCTGGATTAACAAGAGAAATTCTGATGGACAGGGACCCCCCCTCCCCCATGTCACCCCTCGCTTAAAAAGAGCCATCCCTCACTGTGCCCCTCCCACCTCCAGTCTAAACAGATTTTCCTGGTACTAATTGGCAGGTGCAGAAAGGCTTGAGTTTATGCCTGTTGGTGTGTGTCTGTATGTGTGTGTGTGTGTGTGCGTGTGTGTCTGTTCATGTTTTTGAGAGCAGGGGTGTGTTTCCAGATAAAAGGAGTCCCCAAACATTGAGTGGTTCAGGCCAGTAAACCTTTGTTACAACATCAATCAGTTTCAATAATCTGTATGAAAGCAGGGTGAAGGTAATCTCTTCAGTGAGAAACTCATCTCCAACACTGACAAACAGTTTACAGCTAAGAGGTAATGAAGGTGGAAAAAGGGGGGGGGGGGGTTAAATAGAAGAACAATGTAATAGAATTAAGGGTGATAAGAAGAAAAAGAAAGCTAGACTTGATGAAGATATCAGAATATATCAGCTATGGATCAATAAATGAGTCTAATGTCACAGCTGAAGTTTACTCTGAGAAGACTGAGAGTCCTGATCTCACTGTGACATCCATCTCAATCCCACCATCACTGGAATTAACAAAACATGGCCTCAGAGAAAGAGAGAGAGGGAGGGGAGAGAGAGAGAGAGAGAGAGGGAGAGAGAGAGAGAGAGAGAGAGAGGGAGAGAGATGGGGAGAGATCTACACAGGATTTTAAATTAGGAAAAGGGGAGAGTGTGACAGATTGAGAAAGATCAGAAGTAGAGAGTAGGGCAAAAAATTAAGAGAGAGAAAGGGAGAAGGATGGAAGTGAGAAGAGAGAGAGAGAGAGAGAGAGAGAGAGAGAGACCCTCAGGCAACTGTTAAACTGACTTAATCAGATCAACTTACTGACCTGGATAAACTCTGCTTGACTGGAAAACACAACTACTCACATAACAAACTGCCCCTTGAGATCATGCATACAGTATGTGAGTGTGCATGCACACGCACATGGTGTGTGTGTGTGTGTGCGCACGTGCACACTGTGGAAATAAGGAAAAGTGAGACACCACATAAGACAGTGGTGAGTTAGAGAAGAATAAGGAGAGGAACATCAAACGTGAGCATTAAAGAAGAGAGGAAGCAGGAACAGAGGAGGAAAGAACAGTAGAGTGACAGATACAGTAAGAGAGAGATGAGACAGGTCTGGTTAAATTCAAATAAACCAAACTGATACAGTATTGCTAGAGATTCAAGACAAATGACATGCTTCCTATAACTATAACTATGCTAACATGCAAATAAGCCAAATAAGCACTTCATACAAAAGCTGCGTCCTAATCCAGAGGCCAAACCCTGCAGAGGACACGGTGATGATTTTCTATTTATTCTTGACAGCTGTCCTTTTCTATTTGTGATTCATGACTGATGTGCAATGAAACTTCGGACATGATGCTTTGTTGCCTGGGAAACAAATAACAAATATCTCAAGGAACCTTACTACTTCAGTCTGGACTGACAGTGTCATCCAAACTTTACAAAGTTACTTTATTTTTCTTATATGCTGACAAACTTTTAAAACAATTCACAAGGTCCAGGAGAACCCAGAGGTGCTGAGGAGAAAAAAAAGGGGTGAGCTAAGGTGGAAACCAGCCTTGAACAAACAGGAGAACATCTCTGACAGTGCAGATCTCCTCTGCTCAGCAGAAGCTTATTGATGGTAAAATGTGCTGACCCTCTGAACCCTCAGCTCATTTATAGAGTACACCAGAGATTCAAAAGAAGACCTCCGTCTGATGGGGAGAGGACAGGAGACAGTAAATGCACTGTAGTAAGGTGGAGTGAAGAAAAAAGGGGGAGTAGACTGGAGGTGAAAAGGATTATGGGAGCCTGTGAGTTCACCGGGTTCTCGCTGCTCTGTGACTCTCTCTCTCTCTTCACCAACCCTTCCCTTCCAGCTTACACATACATACATACATGATCGTGGCCTTTCACAGATCAATGCACAATTGTGTGTGCATGTGTAGGTGTTGGATATATTGTGTGTCTATGACCACGTGGGGGGGGGGGCAGGGGAATGTGTCTGTTAAGCATTCCTCACGGCGTGCAGGCCCGTTGTGCCACTGCTTTGTTTCAGGACTTTTCCTTTGTCCTGGACAAGACAAACAAGACAAAGACACACAGCTATTTTTACAATAACACAACAGAGACTCTGGCACAGCGTTACATCACGTGGAGTCATCAGACCGCAGCACGATGAACACTGCTCTGTGGTCTCAACCAGGCCAATAACAGTTTGTGACATGGTCATCCACCATTCGAAGCTGCAGAGTAGGACAGTGAAACAATGACGTCAGTTAACAGCACAAACCGCGCTTCATCCTCTTCTGCTGTGAGTCTGAGACATAATCCTAACCGTCTCTTCAAGAGCAGAGGAGCAGCGTTGCACTCAGAGGAAGCTGGACTGACTAATATCCAGAGAGAAAACCTCCTCCAGACAGCGAAGTCACGTCACAACAAAACTGCAGAAAAGGGCTTAGTCTCCATTCTGTTTCTATGAACTGCATCAGTGCCGAAAGCAAAACACCCAAACTGGACATGAATCGCCAGGGTGCTGCTGGGAAAAACAGCCACCGTGGAGGAAAATGACAGATCTTTCCCTCGTCTTTAGCACCGTTCCCTGTGCACCACGCATGGAGACAGCTAACCCACACTGCAAAAACTGATATCTAAGAAAATTAGACTTATTTTTTGCCTAAATAGAAAAATAATCTTGTCAAGCATTTATTACATAAGAAAAAATGAAAAAAAAAGTTTCAAAAGTTTCCATGACTGGGGGCGCTGTGTGGCGCAGTGGGTTAAGCGTATGCCCCGTATGCCCCGTATGCAGAGGTTATAGTTGGCCCTGGTTCGAATCCTGCATCGGGCGCCATTTGCTGCATGTCATTCCCCCTCTCTCTGCCTCCCCATTTCCTGTCACTCTACACTGTGCTATCCAATAAAGGCAAAAATCCCCAAAATATACTTAAAAAAAAAAAAGTTTCCATGACTGTAAGGCATCAATTCTTGCAGCTAGCTAAATAAAAAAGAATAAAAATCTTATTTTAAGTTTTTATTTGCTAATAATTATCTGATTTTTAAGATATGAATTCTTATAATCTGCTCAACTAGGGACTACAATACTCATTTCAAGGAATCCTGTCTTAAATAAGTGTGACTTCATTGCTTGAAGTAAGCATGGATTACATCAATTTTAGCATATTTGTCTGGTTTTAAGCCTAGGCTTTTTTGCTAGTTTTAAGAATTCTAACCAAGTAAATTTCTTACCCCATTGGCAGATTTTTTTTTTGCTCAATACAAGACAATTTGGCTGGATTCAGGATTATTTGGCTTATTTTGAGAGGGGCTGTTTTTGCAGTGCACAACTCTCTATTCAGGAAAACACCCTGCATGAGCAGCAACACTCTGCATGGAAAGTCTAATAAATTGGCAGCTTTGCACTGTGACTTCACAGTCATTAAGTGTCTGTGCTGCAGCAGTGAGAGTTACAGTAATAAAAGACAATAAAGTGGCTGTGTAACTTTTCATTTGATCAGTGAGTTACTTTGTGCTCTCAGTGCTGTGTGACCAAACTGCAGCCCATCACTGTCACACACTGCCGCTGTGTTCAGGTGACCTCATGCTGTGCACCTACAACAAAAACCAAGGCAAGTCGAGGACAAATCAAATTATCCGCTTGTAGTTCAGGCTTCTAAACACCCAGTCCCATTCGAAGCAGGAGAAGCACATCTGAAAGCGGCATATTTACGACCGGGTCTCCAGAGACACCACAAACGTGTCACGAGTCATAAAGATGATCTGACGTGATGCAGGTGAGACTCTGGCTGCTCTTCACTCAAGTGACTTTTCCTGCACTGACAGGACCAGCAGCACCTGTGTTACCAGTCAGGAGAAATTTCCTTCAGTGAGTCATAACCCACTGAAACAGCTTCACACGTGTGCGATTGAGACGTGTCATTGTCAAACATACACGATGAGCCTGACACAGGACACATCCATGTTTAGAGGAAGGTGACACAGAGACATGGAAAAGGGATTTACATATGTGTTTCAGGCATTAATGTGATCTTATTAGTGTCCTTTGAAAGCTATAACTATCTTTAAGAAATATGACACAGAGCTGTGACTCATTCAGTGATAAAACTGTTATTGTTGCTTATTGGCCGAGAGACGACTCCAGTTCATTGATTATACTGAATTGAGCTGAGTTCAATAATGAGACTGCTGCCATCACCTGTTTTTTGTTTTTACCTCTATTAATAATACTTGAGCCATGTAACCCTGACCACTACAAGACACTGTACTGTAAACAAAGACGGACATGGTCTCTGTGACTGAGTGAGCTGCTTCACTGCTGCCATCTTAGCAGTGGATAACTCTGGCTACTATCTCCCAGCTAATCCAAAAACACTGGACAAAGAGGAGGGGCTTGTGTGGAGCTGAGACTCTGTGAATGCTGTTTTTGTTTTTTGTTTTTTTCAAGCATACGCTTACCCACCTGTCACTCAGAAAGGCCATGCCCTGAATTACACAGAGCTTTAAACCTTCAACAGGCGACTGTTCTTGTAGCAGGCTATAAACATGTTGGTTTCTCCGTCTGTTTATTCCTCAAGTAGTCTGTGGAGAAAGTGGTGTTTGATATATCTGTTTTTTAGCTGCTTGGGCTCAACTTGTCTGGTGAAGGGATGTGACATCATCCTGCATCATTTTACAAAGGAGAGGAACTCCTGATTCTCCCTTGAAAGAAACTCTGAGTCAGAGAAGCAACCTGATATAATGCTGCAGCTGACGCATGTGGAAGCGGGGGGAGAAAGAAAATAGCAGTGAAGTGTTTGGATGATGCCATATTTATAGGTGTAGAGGAGAAATCTCTCTCCATGGGAACCTTCATGTTGTCATGTAACGTAGGAGAAAAAATCACGACGGTGCTTTCCATCGTGCAGTTCTCATGCATCTTCTGCTCCTCTCTCCCCTTCCTCCTCTGTGTGGGCATCGTTCTGACTAACTCTCAAACACAGTCTCTCTGTCTCTCTGTGTCCCTCTGTCTCTCTCTCTCTCACACAGACATACACACACACACACACAGGCTTGCTAATGCATGAGTAATGTAGTAAACTCAAGGGGACTCCCCTAATGGAATCTGTAAATTTATCATTTTAAAAAACGTACTATTGCGACAGGACCACACACACTCAGTGCACAGTGATGAGGCGTGCGTGTGCCCCCGCCTCAGATAAGAAAAGAAAAGCAAACAAAGGAGAAGAAATCAGAGGCAGAGGGAAACTAATCCTGAAAATGAGGAGTGTCGTGGCTGGTGGTTGGTAACTGGCACCAGAACAGCAGAAAGCAGTGGGGAGTGGGGGGTAACAGCTGTTGCATGCGCCTGTAGGCAACAAAAAAAACACAGGATGTAAGTAGCGTTAAAGCACACACTGAGTTCTCTCCCAAGTATGAAGGATTTTAAATGGAGTCGGATCAGTGTTATTTCTGAATGAAACTAACGCAACACGATTGCTGAGCATATTTGACAGCGAGCGCGGTGGTGAGGAGGCCGAGCAGCAGGATGCCGCAGCACATTACAGGATATGGAGAGGAGGAAAACGCAATGAAGTTTACCATGTGGAGAGAAAGAGGTGGGGATGGAGGCTGAGGGGAGGAGGTGCTGTCAAAACCAACATCAAACATCATCTGACTTGTTTAGTGCTGCAATGAAACCTCGCCCTTCACGCCCTTCATTACCGCCGTCAGTGCATTCTTTACTGTCATTTAAAATACCCAGAATCCACCTGTGTAAAACCTGACAACTGACAATAGAGTACAATACTGATTTTTATTTATTTTTCACACCAGAGGCTGGCTGCACAAAACACCTTAAGGAAAGATTATTCTTACCCTCCCAGTCATGTTTTAATGAAAACAATCCTCAGTTTACTCCCTCAGGTTTACTTAAAAGAAAAAACTTCAGTAGCCAAGATTTTCTCTTTATCTTGTTCTTGTACTTAAAGTTCCTTTTACACATATTTTAAACTGCGACAATTCTCCGCTCTGACTAATATTTCTGACTGATGGATTAGGCATTAAGCTCAGATAACGTGCTCCAGGTGAAACAGCAAAAAGCGTGAAGATGGTTAGAGCAGAAAATTTCACGGAGACACAGCCACGTGTGTGAACTTCAGTCAGACCAGAATCAGAGACTAGAAAATTGATCCAAATGGTTAGCGTAATTAGCATCTTTGATTTGTTTATATTGTTTGTTAACTTGTAACTGGCGGTGGCTGACACAGCGTTTCTGGTTGTGCTAATGTTAAGTCAGGTCATAGGGTCATTTTTCCACCTGGCACCAGTTCCTCGGTATAAAACTATAGGCAGAAGGTACAGATGAACACATCACAAGGAATCATCCACTGGCCACTTTCAGTTGTGTTACACAACGAGCAACAACAGTAGACTTGTATGAGTGTGTTTTATCATTTGTGTGGAACAGCAGACTGTGGCACAGGAACAAATGGTAGCATAAAATAAACCAGATGCATGATGGGAGCTTCCACAGCGGCAACCGAGCTCAGATATCCAAACGGTGATGTTATGGAAGTGAGCTACTGAGAGAGCGGTCGGGGTTGCATCCGCGACATCTGCCAACGGCTGAAACAAACAGCAGGAAGAACAAACAGAGTTTCCTGCTGAAGGTTATCCGAGCTGCTGGGTGTAACGCTGAGCGCACACAAAGATGCTGTTTCTTAAACTGAATGTTTTGAACGCATTCACACTGCAGTGGTTCAAATTTTGGCCTCAACAGGGAAATGACATGAGGCTCCGCAGACAAGGCCAGGTGCAGCTCTCTGGGAGAAGTCCGTTTTTAATGAAGCCTGGTCTTCATAAGGAGACTTTACTTGATGCCTTTATGTATGAGGAAATCAAAACTGTCAAAAAAACTTTTACAGGCCAATCACACAGATGTACAGTAGAGACGGGCATTGATTTTTGAATATTTGAATAGTTTATCAGACTATTGTCTTGTCTGAAAAAATGTTAATGTTCCCTTGTTTAGAAACATGGACAGAATACTACAGTGATCAGAAAGTTATGTGTGAAACTCTTTCTGATAAATAACAAATAAAACCGAGGTGCAGTGCAAACTCTGCAAGGTGCAGGCTTGGTTGAGAAGCGGTACCGGAGAATATTCACGTAGTTTTGCGCCAGGAGAGGAGACTCCGTCCTCGTGCTCTCATTCCATCACAGGGACTTAACTGAACGGTACCGCTGTGATGAGAAGTGGTACTGTTACAATGTTCTCTGGCAGCGTTTCTCATCACAGTCTGTGATGTCATTTTTAAATGACGGACAGAGTTTTTTCAGTCGGTTATTTTAAACAACGAACTGTGATGAGAGGCAGCAATGCATCTTTGCTTCTCTGGTCCCATTTCCCATTTAAAATGACAGACTCAGGGTGGGGCCGTTAGAATAGCTGAAGAATGGTTGAATAGTTCTCGGTGATTATGGAATAGCGCTTTTGCTTGAAATGCCCATCCCTAGTGTACAGGTGTTGCCAGTAAACAGCATAAAATGTCACTTTGATCAGTGGTGTCTGTACAACAGCATCTGTAACTGTCTGGTCACATCAGGTTCAACTCGTCACAGTTTCGTCACAGTGAAACTAGTCAATCATGAAGAGCAGGGGGCGATGAGGTGATCTGATGATGCTGTGATGCACAATTTGATATTCCCTGAAGCAGAAGGAGAGGAGGTGAGGCCTTTCTATGTTTCTGTTGATTCAGACGACTCCACAGAAATGACCTGAAAAGACATGACAATGTGTGCAGGCTGAACACCGTGTGCTTGTCCTGTTATTTAGCAAACTGCTCAAAGAAGCTAAGGAACAAGCGTGTTGTCCTTTCACAGCTGAGTGTCTCTAGAGCTGAGCTAAAGGCTTCACATGCAAGGTCAGTACAGTACAGCCTGCTGCTGTATTCAATTTATGCAACTTTTATATTCAGGCTTTAGCTCCTAAAAACACTGGCACTCCACACAAGAGGCACACTCAGGAAAAAAAAAGTTACATTGACAGAAAAACAGAGCCACAGCTACAAAGCCGAACATGTCTTTCTCAACTCGCGCTTTCATGTTATTCTGTGTTTTTGTACCAATTCTCGA
Source organism: Caranx ignobilis (assembly GCA_021432705.1). Lineage (NCBI taxonomy): Eukaryota > Metazoa > Chordata > Actinopteri > Carangiformes > Carangidae > Caranx > Caranx ignobilis. Next base: position 34,795,780 of record MU269985.1, on the reverse strand, counting down.
TTTTGTTAAAGCTTCACAGCTTAAAGAATATTACACAGGGATGAAAGAAAATAGCGGAGAGACAGACTCCAGAGAAAACAGTTCACACACTGCACTAGCCAATTAAAGAGAACACAACTTGCCATGTAAACAATACACGTTTTTCACATGGAAGACAACAGCAGTAGTGAAATACTGTATATACAGGACAAAGTCACTTACATGTCAATGTAACTTCCTCATGCATTCTCAGTTGCTCTTAGTGAAGGTTGTCACCTGCATTCATACTTGCAATAAAGGCATCTCATCTTATCTTGTGAGGTTTTTACATCACAGAGACATTTTCAGGTTGTCTGTCCGTACAGTTAAGTTCAATTCAATCTTCAATTCAATCACGCACTTTCAAGACATAAGGTCATTAACGCATTGAGGGCCTTCTGTCTGTATGTACATGCATCCTATTCTCACGAATGCAATATCTCAGTTACACTTTTAACTCTTGTGCTGAGTAGATTTAAGCTGTCAAAGGTCAAAGGTCTCTCTGATTGCAAAACATGTGTTTTTGGCTATAACTGACATTAATGTGAATAGCTGTATTCTAATTTATATGTTGCATCCTCCAGAGGCTGTATTTGAAGACCGCCAACATCACAACGAAGCAACTGGATAGTCCCACTTCAACAGCTCTTTCAAATGCATCACAGAAATGTTGTCTGTGATCCAGGGTTTCCATCCCAAGGTTCATTGCTCACACTCATAGAAGCAAACATCGCTGACAGAGCCTGAGGATCACATTGTTTATGTCTTGCTTTTCTGCTCAAATGTCTTTCTGTTCAACAGATAATGGTACAGCAGTACTGTGAAGCTTGCTAGGCCACAGGAGCCACACTTTGCAATACAACAGTAATAGCAGACTGTCTCATTGTAGTTTGGCCTTCCTGTTGGCTATGAAAGGGCCCGGCCTGGCTTCACAGACCACAGCTCCTGAAGTGGTACACAGAGCTTTCAAGTCTGGACAAACTACACCTGGACCTGCTGGCAGAGGCTTACAACCACTACTTCTTTACAGTTCAATGCCATAACTCTCCAGTAAGCCTCCACTTTCACACCGAGGTGACAACATTCATGCACAGAGGAAAAGATCCTCGTGACAAAGTGACCTGCCCTCAGTCCTCCCTCCTCTCCTTCATGCCGTGCTACGTTGCTCCCTGTTAGCATCTCTTCTTCTGTCTCCCCTCATCATTTTACTCCACAATCTGTCAGCCCCATCGGCCGTGCAACAAGACGGAGGGACGGAGGGGAAGCAGGGAGGAGAGTGGGGGAAAGAGTAATGAGGTCAGTATCACTTATCTTCGGAGGCTGAAGGAGGGATGAAGAGGATGCTCTGGGCTTTCGCTCTCACACTTTCAGTCACTCTCACATAAACTCCCTGTTTTAAATTCACCCTGCTTCACTCTGCTCTGTTTCTGTCACCTCATGTTACATGTACATTTCCATCCTGTTTTTTTTTCTCTCAAACAGTTTGGGAACTATTTCCCTCTCGTCTTTCCTTCATATTTTATCTTTGATAACAACTCCAGAGAGTGTCTTCGCTTTCCTCTTTGTAGTCAATAAATTGTCATTTCTTCATATCACTCTGTCCTCTAATTTTCTGACACCTTTACTCCCTCTCTCCATCCTCCTAACGCAGCTCCCTCTACTCATATTTCATGTCCTTTAATGACTTTTTCTCCTCCATCTCTCTTATAATGGTTTTCCATCATAAGTTTCTTCAGCACTTTCACTCAAATGCTTGCGTCCTCTGTTTTCTTAGAGTTGCTGGCTCCTCTCCTCATCCTCCTTCATCGTCTTTTTTTTTAACCTCTGTCCTGTCATCCCTTTGTCTGCAGTCCTGCTCTGCTTTCTTGTCTGTCTTTGTCGACTCCACCCACAGCAGTCCTGTCTTCCGAGGTTGAAGCGAGGTTCTCCCTGCCTATCTAAAGCAAAGGCGGCCTGCCTTTGCCAGAGTGAATCTGGCCGCCATCTTGGTTAACCCACGTGCGTGTACGGGGGGCCGTTCAGGCGTAGCAAACAACCAAAGGGGCGCGCATTCAGTGCGATGCACTTGTTTTTTTGCGCACATCCGCAGCGCAGAGCTCGACCACCCACCCCACCCTGATAGCTTTAATATCTCAGGCTCAAAAACACCCAGGGAAAACCATGTTGAGGCGTACAGATTTTCAATTGACTCAATGTAAAATGTAAAGTGAAGCTGTAATTCACAAGTAGAGGACGTTTCTTATTGTTCCTTTGTTTTTAATCGGCCTCCAGAACATGTTGCGTTTAAAGTCAAGTACAACCTTCAACTAAAAACAGTGTCTCGTCTCCACCACCACCCTCCCTTCTTCAGCCAGCCATTCATCCATGGAATAGATTTTCCACAAACTTTTAAAATGTCACCAAATATGAAATGTGAATTAGATGAGCATCCACCAGCTGGGCTGGAGCGAATAAGTCCAGCTCTGCTAAATGTCAAAAAGCCCATTCAGAAGAAAAATAGCGGGGATCTCTGCAGAGTTCGTTGGACAGATTGTTGTGCTTCTTTGGAGTCAAATTATTTTGGCATATTTCATTTTCATGCTCTCACCCTGAAGCAAAGGCACATGGATGATCAAATGCACCAAACGGCAGCATGTTAGACAGACTACGTACTATTTGGTGAAATGATATTACACAATATTACAACACACAGTGGGACAACAGCCAGCTTTTTATTATTGTTATAAATTCATATTTCTACTTATTGAAGGGGAGAAACTGATTTTTTTCTCATCCCAATTGAATGTTAGGTATTAATGGTTTTTTTTCTGTCCTCTTTTAGGATCTAGGCAGAAAACAGGTACATGGGTTGAGGGGTGGAGGGGAGAGCACCATCCATCAGCATGTGTGGTGCACTCACATTAACTTAGCATTAAAGGGGACATATTATGAAAATATCACTTTTCGGAGGCTCTTTAACATATATTTTGGTGTTTGTCCTGCCTTCTGGCCCCAAAATATGAGAATTGACCAAAAAAATCTGTAATTTGCTCCACAGTTTGAAATCCATGTGGTTTTTCAAGCTGTTCCCTCGGTTGTCTGATAATTAGTTAGTTAGTTTCCAAATGTGCATAATACCTCCCCTACCTGGTATCGGTAGGAGGGGTGGGGCGGGGACAGGGACAGGGCACTGAAACAGACCGTTCTGACCGAATTTTGATTGTATTTTGACTGAAGCATGTCACAGACATGTCTTTAAGACACCTGGGAACTATTTTATTATTTATTTTATCCACTTTACACCTCGTTATTAACAGTTCAGATCATTGAATGAATGTGACCAGCAGATAAGACCAAATTCCTCTTCACTGTCTTTCTCAACGCAGTGTTTCCTTGACAACTTCTCTCTAAAACACAGCAACGAAAACCTAGACAGTCAAAAAAAAAAAAAAAAAAAATGCTGCTGACATACAGAACTAAACATCTTGAGTGTGAGCACAGTATTGTCCGCAAAAACTCAAAAACTAACATGTCGCACATTGGCACAACAGTCCTAATGTGTCTTGGCACATGAACACACGTACAGAAACTCATTCGGCCCTTCCCCCTCCCCTCCCAGGCACTGATCCACATGGGGTCTGATAATAATAATGTGGGGCAGGCAGATCAGCCAGATGTTTGTTGGTACATCTTGGTGTGCTTGTGTGCGTGTGTGTGTGTATCCTGGAGCAGGTGCATTTACTGTATGGTATCCACCCATGCATGAGTGAATATGCGTCTATCCTTCTGTGAAAGTAAGACCAAGTGCCTGATGTACACCCCTCCACAGTAAGTGCTGGTTATGTGTGTGTGTGTATGTGTGTGTGTGTGTGTGTGTATCTGTCTGTCACAGTGTTTTTTACTTTCAAAAATCTGCATCAGAAAATGGATGTAAAACATACTCACATACAACATCTAAGGTAAAAAAAAAAAAAAAAAAAAAGTGTGAGTGTCAGCCCCAATAAGAGCTTCTTTCCCTAGTCTTTTACCCTGCATTAGTGACAGCAGCACCATGACTGTGGGTGTCACTTTGTCATCCTGTCTCTTTGATGTAGCCAGGCCGCTGGTTGTGCAGCGTGGCCTCACAGCCCTCTGTGTACCAGTATTAGGGTGAACCAGTGTCCAGATGGCCAGGCTTGCTGTTCCTGCCCTGAAAGTGGAGCACTGGGCTAAGCTTCCATTATACAGGCTTAAAAACACACTAATCACCCAACAGCACTCTGCGCTGCTGCTGCTTTTAGAGGACACCACCAGGATGTGTGTGTGTGTGTCTACTCTTAGCACTATTGTACTATTCTCTGTCTCTAGGGAGACAATCACTGACTGTCATAATGACTAGGTGAGAGCAGCAACCTGATACTCCACATCTATTCAATAATAAACACATATTGTAAGAGCACATTATTCAAACATTTGAGGGAAGTTATTAAACACTGTTAACTGCTTCATCTTTAAAAAAAAAAAAAAAAAAGATTGCGTTTGTTGAGTTTTATTTGTGGTTTTAAGAAGCAAAAATCATCTCAGTGTAATTTTACATCAATCAGAAGAGAGGAGGCTCTGAGTCTCTCTTCTGATTCGTTGACGTGTTCTGAGTGATCCAATAAAACTGACTGCTTTGTTGTGACATCACAAAGTCACATTAGTCCTGACAGCTGTTTTTAAGGCTCGGTTTCTGAATACAGGCCGTGTGCATCTCTGCTGGATGAAGCTTTGATACTTTCACTGTATTAATATAGAAACTAGAAACCTGCTTTATAACAACACCACATGTGCACAGCTTATTATAGGACTTTTTATATGAATTTTTCATCTTCTAAATCTAAATATAGCTCTTCAAACACAAAGCTAAATTTCTGCTTCCTGGTTAACAGTAATTAGTGTTTGACCTTTTGGTGAGAAATATATTTGTCTTCTGGCAGAATGAACCTGCTGAGTCTGTCGGGAAGAGGGGACAGCTCTTCAGGAGGAGGACTCCTGCCTGCTGACTCTGGTCCAACACTTTAGTTATTAAGTAACTGTCTGAAGTCATCTACTCTTGGCAAGTGTGGCTGCAAAAGCACACATCAATTAACACATTAATGAGCAATGCTGCAGGTCAGAGTGGAGAAACACTGCCACGGGGAAACACCCGTGTGCACTGCAGGCACTGTTGGCAGAGTGAGGAACTGCTGGCACCGGCAACCTTCATCTGCCATCCAATTTAGTGTGTGTGTGTGTGTGTGTGTGTGTGTGTGTGTGTGTAGGGCATCCCCAGGTGCCAACAGAGACCTGACATCTTGGTCTAGCGGGATGCAGTGGCTCCATCACGCCAATTAACCAAAAGATCCCTCAGCTCTGACCTCAGATAGGTTGGTGTCACCAACTAGATTAGTTCCATTATTATTATCATTATTTATCATTTATCATGAATCCTTATCAGGGCTGTCAAAGTCAAACAATAATAACGTGTTAATGCAAATTCCTTTTGGTGCAACTATATTTTTTGATGCACAATTAAAACACATTCTGTTATATTGACCTTTGACCTGTAGTCAGAATCAGCTGCAGTCACAAGCTAGACTCTCTCTGCGAAGTTAGCACTTGGATGCTATGTTATTATTTGAGGGCGATATTTGTTGTTGTTGTTTTTGGTTATTGTATAATGGACTTACATTTGCATAAATCAACATATTTGCCTATTATTGAACACTTGAAAAATACCCCTTTATGGTAGTTTTTGTAATAAATATGTGGTTAATTTTACTTTTAATTTCTTAGTATGGCCACTGATGCAATTAATTGTGATTAAATATTTGCATTAATAGACAGCTCTAAATATTACTGATGTACTGAAAGAGAAAATGATTTTCACCCTCTGTCTATCTATCTATGAAGACCAAATTAACAATCAACCTAAAATTCAAATGTTGTTGAATCATATGAAATAGATGAAACTCACATTATCAGACTTTAGGTTAGTTTTTTTTTGGGGGGGGGGGGGGGGGGGGTTTATACAAGAGAACAGATGTAAACGAAACTTAAAAATTACTAAGTAAACCAAATGAAACCGTCATACATCACCTCAACCTTTCTTCTGTTCCTGCTCATTTCCACTGTATCTCTGTCGTCACTCTGCTGATTCAGCAGGTTTAGACCTCCTGGGTGCTGACACACACCTCTGTGTACCAGTCACACACACACGCGCACACACACAGAGGAAACAAAAAAGCAGCCATGATGCCTTAACAAACACACACAGAATGATTCACACTGTGTGCCACCTGTCTTTGCCTCCAGCTGTCTTTGTGGGTCTCTACTGTACTCAGCTCTTTCTCTGTGTGTTGTTGACTTTAAGCAACTTTCACACATGATTCATCAGCTCCTCTCTCCATCACCTTACAGCAACTCCTATCAATACTTTTCATGATGATTAGGCTCAATGTGACAGGGTCTCATAGACGCTCTCTGCTTCCCTTTGGCTCTGACATCTCTTCTAGTCTGGGTGCACGCTATAAGATTTTCAAATCTTAACTGTTTGTAAAAATGTGAGAGACCACAGACATTTCCAACCCATGTTTAACATTATAATCTTCCAAACGTGTGATTGGGCCAGACAACAAGACCACACACCTGCTGTTTTTACAATCAGTTTAACAGTGGGGATTCTCCATACAGAAGATCTCACAGAATCCTGCATGAAGATGATAGATAAACAAATCCAGGGGACAATGGACATCATCTGACTTGATTAGAAGCTGTAAAATGATGATCTTGATACAACACACTTGAGGGTGATTAATAAAAATAATCATTTATGACAAGCGTTGAATCGGGCCACACACTCCCATTTGTTGGGGGCCAAAATCTGAGCCAAAATCAGTGAGTGAGTGAGTGACCAGCCTTCGCTTGCTTTAGTTCATTGTGTTGTTGTTTTGGTTTTACAGACACTTCCCGCTCAGCAGCAAACAGCAGACGGACTCAGTCAGGGACCTGCTGGTGAACACAGTGGAGCATTTAGCAGCTAAAGAGCTGGAGATTTCCCTAAGGAGCTGGTGGAGAGTGAAACAACAACAACAACAACACTGCTGAGTTACGACAGAGCACAGGGACAGATTTAACTCTTTAACCAATTTTTCATTCACACGCCATTGATCAGGGTGCCAACTGATCAGCCAGGGGAGGGGGTTTGTTTCTCCCACTGCTCTGTCACATCAGCTTCACCAGAGAAGAAAGCCAGACTCCTCAACACAGAGTATTCCTCCTCCAGCTCAGTAACAGTCTCACTTCTCTCGTCTCAGTTATAGAGGATGATTTCTGTTGCAGATCCACTAATGATTAAGCTGATGAGTGTATTTCTCCTTAAGTAAATGACTTGTGACAAGTTTTCTTGTTATTCTTCCTCCACTGAGGAGGTTTAAAGTTGACACTGTATTCAAATAAGCTCTCCTCCTCTGTGCGTTCATCTTTGTCTAACATCAATACCACTGTGCGAGTGTGTGTCTGACTGCTCTACTTTACTAAGCTGTCATTGTTAATTTGCCTCCGTGTGACCCAGTGGGAAGTTAAACCCTTCATCTCCACACTGTGCAGCAGATTGTTGCATATTACAGGTTTATTATTCTGCCGTCTCACCGAGCCGTCTCATCCCCAGAAAAAAAAGCTTAGTCAGCTCAGTGATGTCACCTTCCATTTGTCCTTCTTCCCACAAGGCACCACAGCTGCCGGTCGCGTCTTCGGGGAATGGATAGGTGTCGGGTTACACATCTCATTGATTGTGAGCAGATAGCTTAGCGGTCACAGATGAGTCAGCTAACGGTTTCAGGATCAGCGAGTCATCAGTCATCCAGAAACACAGCTCGTCGAGGTAAAGGCCAGGGTTTTTAAGCTCGGAGCCCAGACGTTAATTGTTTACTATTACGGTTTATATTATCCTTTATGAGCAGAGGCACCACTTCCACCTGCTCTCAGAGTTATTACACTCAACATGTGCCTGATGATTAAGTGATGTGCAGTACAGCTGGACAGTGTGGTCTACAACTCATATTACAGTATAGTTTTAAGTATAGATGGTAACATTGTATCACAGCATATTTATTTCTCTTAAAATATTGATATAAGGGATAAAACACAGGTATGGGTTGCTATTATACTCCTGTATTACTAGGACATATTTCACTCAGCACGTATGTATTTTGAGAACATTTATTGTGAAAACCTGCAAAAAATGCAAAACTTTTTCTCAAACGACTTCCATTTCTAAAAACAGATTTTCTTCATGAAATACAATAAAATCGGGCAACAGCAGCAAAACGGGAGGTTTCTTTACCTCAGCCAACTCAAACACAATTAAACTCCCAAAGTGCTGTGTTGGTTCAAACAAAGTCAGTAACTCTTCCTCAGTTATATTATTGCAAGAATTGGTATAATTGCCTCTGCACAGTCCAAAATAACTTAGTGTACATGTTTAATTGGCCTCATTGCTTGTGCCCTCAATCACTCCACATTTACAGAGAACTCATTCTTTTGCTGTCTTCATATTCCAACACATGCAGTGCTTCTTTTTTAGCAGCAGTTATAGTTTACTCTAAAAACCTTTGCAGTTTTGTTCAAAATAGAAGCCGTTTTTAATAGAGAAGTCGACAATTCACAGTTGGCTGGTCTGGATATTGTTGGTCTATGTTTTCTTGATGTTATGCAAATAAATATCATTGAAATCAAACATGACAAAAGATTTCCAGAACCTGCTAAATGTTGAAAAGGTGGTTCGTGTCCCAGCAGAGGCTGTTGCAGGATATGATTAAAGATGACGAGAGGATCTGATGCACCTGAAGACAAAAAGGCGAATCTCTTACATGTGGCAGCGGACACGTATCTGTGATTCTTGGGAGATAATGGAGATAAATATCTTCTGCAATGTTTCTGAATGTCAGGTGATGTTTTACAGTCTCAGTAACTGGAAGTTTAAACTGTGCTTCCTGACTGGCTGCAGCGACCAACATGCTTAAGCCACATTGTTCTTTTGTTGTCTTTAAAGTTTTGTTAAGATCTGAAAGTGTGTATAAATGTATTCATTGTTTTTTTAGTTCATAAATTCAATTGCACACTAAAGCAGGTTAATGGAATCAAAGGTGAAGAGCGGGTATCATTTGGACTTCTACTTCATGTTCTTAAAAGTTCGTTCATAATCTCCATCGACAGTAAATGATGTACTGTTTCACTCAGACAATCTTTAAAGGGGATATCAGTATAAGTAATTCTGAATGTCAGGTTTTTTCCCTTTTGGTGATTCATATGTCTCTTTAACCACTGCAGTTCATGCAGGAAAATGAAACATTCAAAGCTACAGCACTTAACTCAAATGCTAAGGAGCACTTACTGGGCACTGCTTTAAAGTAATTCATGTTTTAATGGAGTCGAGTTAATTTTAATGGCGTGTGTTTGTTTTGATGAGCGTTTCCCTCTTTGATGGATCTGATTGAACACAGCCTCTTCCTCTTCAGTGGTCTGTGAGTCTGCTCGGCCCATAAAGACTACAGTCAAAAACAACCTGCTGCCCATTTAGTCTGACAGTACAAGGAGGGTAATGGCTGCGGCATAAAATATTACCACTACCATGAACGTGTAGTATTTTATTGTAGATCTGACTTGTGCTTTCACTGCTGTTGCTCTTCCTCCTCCAGCTTCATATGGATTAACTTCACTTTGTTGCCATCAGAAATATTCGCAACTCTTCTGATTTTGCTGTATAATTTCCAAGTATCTACTTCGACTCTGATGACAGCCAGTGGGTCTGAAGGGTTATCACAAACATACTGCCAACCCTAGAAGACTCCGAGGGAAGACAGAAATATATCTACATGTATATAAGTAACCAGAAAACTTCTATTTTGCTGTGCCTAAATTCAATGCGAGGAGGTCTGAATGCAGCTACAGCATGCTTCCTCCAATTGTTGGTGATCTGGCCTCCTCTCCTACTGTTTGGGTATTTGTAATAATTAAAACTTGCCAAAGACAAACCAAAATAAAAAGCTACAGGCAAGAAACTGTAATCCCACTGATGATGTTTATCTCTTAAGAAGTTACAGAGACGATTGAGTCATCTCTTCTGCAGCCATCTGCTCTGCTGTCAGAGCCACTCGCACGACATCACCAAGCACAAGCATTTCAGAGCTGCATGAAACTATAAAACCTGTCTCCTGCCACACAGTTTCCCCTTACCTCTAACAGCTAGGCTGTTTTGGGACTGGTAGGTAACATAGTAAATGTAATTAACAGGTGAGCTTCGTGACGCGGGTGTATTTGTCAGGATTTTAGCACCAATGTTTCCTATGTGATAGTTTTCATCAATCAAATTTCAATCAACCAAATCAAATCAAGGATTGACATTGCAACACTCTGTTGCATGAATACACACACTGCACATCAATATGAAGGTGACACATGGAAAATCATGTCCCTCTCTCTCTCACACATACCCACACACACAGAGAGGATGAAAAGTAGAGCTGGGGCAAATCCCGCAGCCCGCAGCAGAGCAGCAGACACAGGGTGCGTCGCCTGTCGACTGAATGAACACAAATAGGTTGCACACACTTCACACTGTCACGCAAACCTCACAAAGCTCACAGTTTCTGTTCATGTGTGTCTGTCCGTAAAAACAGAGAGACAGTGTGTGAGTTAGAGACAGGGGGACATCTGTGTATGCAGGCAGGGACTGTGTGTGAATGCGTGATAACACAACATTATGAATGAGATTTCTTCATTCATCCACAGGAGGTGACTGGCTGCTAATCTCTCAACATGGTCTAAATACAGACCAGACAGCGTCCAGGTCAGTTTGTACTAATTCAGCTTCAAGGTTTAGGCATAGAGAGAACACAAAACTGCGAGGAGACAGTCTGCGTAAGTCATCTTGTGTTTGTATTGTTGTTTTCCACAACAGGCAGTGGATTCATCACAACACACAATCTGCTCTGAGGTTTTAAGGACCATCAGCACAGAACTGTTTACCATGAGAGCAGAGGCACAGCCGGCTCTCTTTAACACGCACAAGCAGCCAAGCAACCAAAATCTAACTTTAACTGCAGAAACTGAACTATGGGTTGACAAAAGAAAAACACAATAAAATATCACTAAATCTACTCACAATGTTGCAAACTGTTGCCGGCTTGGTTGGGGCAGCTTTTCCAACCAGTCTGGTGAATTTACATTAATGTTGACATCTGCTAAAAATGAATTCTGATTTGTGCTGGACATCTATCGGTTTTCAACAGGACAATACGCATTAATATCAATTGATACCTGGAAAAACAATCCAGTGTGTTTTGTTGTTTTTCCAGGGATTGGTGGAAAACTAATCACAGATAAAAAGGGAATGTTGGCCTTTCGTCATGCACCCAGAAACAAGTCCAGTGCTGCACGTGTAAGGAATTACAGTATCTACTGTATAGCGCGTAAAATAAATCCTTCATGCAGGCAAATATATATACATATATATATATATATATATATATATATATATATACACACACACACATATATGTATATATATGTATATATATATATATATATATATATATATGCTTCTGCTTCCTGACCCCAACACCCAGGAGTACTTTAGCTTTATTTATAGTTCCTGCAGTCACAGTATATCATTGTGAAATGTCTCCAGATCTCTGAACTCTACATGACCTGTTGTTTTGACATCTGTCACTTTTAGTATAACACATACAAGCTTATATTTGCAATGGAATAACACAAACACACACACACACAGTATGGTGTTGGGGAGAATGAGGCTACAACAATTCTGCATTAGGTTAAGATCCTGTTTTTGAAACACTTGAAGGAGGGATCTGACTGTTTTCTGGTGTTTCCATTTATTTGAGTCAAATTTTGATACTAAATGTAATTTCATGACAACAGATAAATAAAAAAAAAATTATGTAATAATACAATAAAATCATGCCAGAGGTGAAAAACTCAGGAGGGTAAAGATCAGATAACAGAGCAGCAATGGAGGAGATTCAATCAAGAATCAACCTAAACCAAACTGCATTTATCGAACATTCATTCCCACTTGCTGAGATCCGAGACCTGATACTGAGTTGAACATAACATCAGTGTCCATTTGTTTTGTTTGGTTACAGGTTATGAGGAGCTTTTTACGTTTAATGAAGCATTTTGTGGCTCCACACCCTGCATGAAATCTGATAAACTGCCTTGGTAAAATCATTGTTGGTTTGGGTAAAAGACAACAAGTGTGAAAATGAAAGAAACCCAGCTGTGTGAAGCTGGAGACAGAAAAGACTCAGCAGACATCTAAGGCTGCACTGTGGGTAATGTAGGCACCAGGTTTTCCACATCTTAAAAAGGTAGATGTCCATGTGTAGTGTGATTATAAAGCAGGTCTAGGTTCTGTATTAATAAAATATCAAAGCCTCAGTCCACAGAGAAATGCAAACGCGAATGTGGACTTCTGCGACTTTGTGATGTCACAACAAAGAATTCACAAAGCCCCACCCATCTGGACCCACACTTGAAGGATTTGGTTGCTGACTGTTTTTAGAGTTATTTTTTACCTGAAATCTGCTCTGTTTTTATTGGATCATTGAGAAAACAGTCAGCCAATCAGAAGAGAGGCTCAGAGTATCCTCTCCTGCCAATCACAAGATTAAAACAACAAACAGGTTTATCTTCGATAAAAAGAATCAAATGAAACACAGGCAAAGTGTGAAATGTGGAGCTTTAACAGTCCATCATGAATCCCACAAGTTATGGGGGTTCAGTGTCAAATCAGCGGGGCTCTCTTCACTCTCTTCTTCTGTGCTTTTCAGAATCTAGCAGCTTCCTCCGACTTTGTAATCCTGTTACAGCCACTATATGACAGATGAGTTTACCTTGCAGGAGGGTTTTAAATTGTTAAAAGGAGCGGATCAGCCTCAGAAATGATGTGTGTGTTAATCCCTAGAGAAGCAGCTGGCAGTAATAAACACAAGTATGAACATTTATTCACACACACACCTACATCACATAATCTACACATAAAAACACTTAGAGAATCACTCATGGAAGGATATGACACACATTCACTACTCACCCTCACCCCCACCCTCACACACACACACACACACACTCTCTACAGTCATTACTGACAGATCAGCCGGTTCTAATCAGGTCAATGGAAATGTCCATCAGCCCATCAACTGGAATTTGACAGGAGGAGTGAGGGAGGGAGGTGGGAGGCTGTGGGGGGAAAGTGTGATGGGGTCAGAGTGCGAGAGAGAGAAGAGAAAGGAGGAGAGAGGGTCAGAGGGAAAGAGATGATGGAGTGAGAGAGAGCGTAGTTAGGCATGACGTGAAGAATGAAGAACACGCTGATAAAAGATTTAAATGGGAGGTCTATAATTTATGTTAATTGATGTTAATTCTGACCCTGTCTTGCAAGCTGCTCTCCTACACACTCATCCTCGCTCTCCTTAACATGCACGCTGCTGCAGTAACTCCAGCCGTCTTAGGAGAGATACACGTGTCGACTCTGACGGACACAGAAAATACAAATGCCGTCCAACTTTGACTGGTCACTGACCTAGTGAATTATTTTGCACGCTATTATTATGGTTGTCATCTGTGATTTTTCAAATTCCTTTTGGACTTAAAATATGACCTGAACTGAAATGATCATCATTAGCTGACATACAGTATAAAGGTAGGTGTTTATGTTAAAGGTCCATGTGTAGTGTGATACAGTAAGTCTAGGTTCTATATCATGGCCTAAGGAGTAATAAAAACAAACTCTCGCTATTTATTTTTCATTTTTATCTAAACAGTGCACTGTGACCAATGGTACACAATGAACCTGGGACAGACTCTGACACAGGCTCTTCTTTCTCTCCACAGGAGTTGCTGACACACAGAAATGTCTCCCTCAAACACAGAGCAGTCCATTTTTCACCCACATATCCTATTTCCAGGAGTCCCAGTCCACTAAGCAGAACAGCTATTTCAGATAAAGCTTTTACCATTAGCCTTGATGGTTCTGTAAAACCCATCTGACCCACAGATTGTGAAACCTGTCGACTCCACAGCAGCACATTGACCTCTGGCTTTTTCCTGGTCCCTTGTCAGCCTCAGCCACTCAGTAAGGCCCATTACCAGCCCATTATAGTAATTCAATGAGATGTTGTCTGCATGGTAGCCTGCAGCTATCACACACACACACACACACACACTCTACAGCCTTTTCCACACATGCATATTCAGACATGCATACACACGATATCTATATGTGTGGAAAATCAACCAAGTCTACAAACAGCAACAGATGAGCAGTAAATATAGAGAAGGACAACAAACAACTTGATGGAAAAACCAGCACGTCTGTCACCTAAAACACATCAGTCTCTGGAGATATTGGCATTCTAACGATGGCGATGATAATGGTGCAGAGAGAGTTAAACACACTGTTCAAAACTCTCACATAGGGGTTCAGCTGGGTTGAGATCTGGAGACAGTGAAGTTCATTACCAGTGAGTTGACCAGGGCTTGAGACTTTGACACCGTTTTCAAAGAGTTAGCCCTGGGCCCCAGGATACGATACACCTCATTTCCACATGCTCCTTCACAATTGAGCTGGCTGCTAAGGGCTTCCATACCACAAGAAGTTAAAATATATATATATATATATATATATATAATGATCTTGAGCCAATTCAGTGACCCCATGTTCTTTATAAGGATGTGTACCATGTGTTTCTAGCATGTTACATTAAAGATGAGACCTGAGAATTAAAAATTGTCAGTGACCATGTATTTATTTGTTAAGTGATGAGAGCATGTCTGTGTCACTTTTTATAAACAAAAAATATTCTGATGTCATCGTTTATTTTCATCGTACTGCTAAATAACCATGGTAACAATACAACAATACAAAGTCTACTAGTGGGGGAACAAGCCAGAGTGGGCTTGTCTGCCCCAGGTGAATGTATGACTGTTAAATGATGATCTACAAATATTAACATGTTAATGAATCTAATCAGAACCAGAGAGTGATTACAGTGCAATGTTTTATTGAGAACAAGCCTGAATCCCCAAGATCCCGAAGTGCTTGTAAGCAAATAAAAAAGTCAGTGACTCGACATGGGAGCCCCCTGTGTGTGCTTTTGCTGGAGTCACCAAATGGCAGCTGCTGCTTTAACCCTGTCTTCCATGTACCACAGTGTCATGTAAAGGGGTATTGTAAGTTTCAAGTGTATATTTAGGAGCAGACTGAACTCTGTTACTGAGGCATCTGCAGTTGTCATGACTGCAGTCATTTACTGGGGTCTTTCCTTTGACATGCCCTCCATCTGTCAGATCCTCTCTTCATACAGCTCATATACACTGATGCACCAAGGTGGTACACAGGTCAACAACTATAAGGGAAAAACAACAACAAAACAAACAACCCACAACAAACTCAAAGAAACAACAAACCTAATCAGAGAATAACTGATAAAATTAAATGACATGAACTAAAAAACTCCCATCTGCTGCCAAACATAACTGCAACTTGTCATCAAGTTTTACTGACGTTACGAACACTTTGATGCGAGAAGCAACTTGATTAGTCTACTACAGGTAATGTACTGGCTTTATCTGACTCTCCTACACGAACCCATGATAAAAAAAAATAGAAAAAAAACCCTTTAAAGCCTGACTGTCCTTTCTCCATGTGAATTGGGATTAGCTCCAGCCTCCACATCTCAGCTAAATACAAGCCATGCAATTAGAAATAAGGTTTTTCTTTTGGATGCCCTATAGAGCAGGTCCCAGCACTATTAAAACATGCATCATTATAATACACTAATTAACATTAAAAGCTACATTACTTGCATTAGTTAAGTGTTTACATTAGCCTGTGAAACAGCCTGAAAAGCCTGTTTAAAATGTGAGGGGAAGATTAAAAAGCAGTGCAGTGCTGCAATTTCTCCCACAAAATTAAAGCCAATATTTATCTTTTGTTTAGAAATATGTTTCTTTTGATTTCGTCAGCAGTGTCTCCGAGGTCCAGTTTGTTACTGCCAAACAAACACAGGCAAAAACACACACACTTACACATGCTGAAACACACGTGAAAACAAGCAACTGCGAATTCACTCACACATGCATGCCTAACACACATGCTTGTCTTGTGCATGTACACACACACGTACACACACATGAACACGCGTGTGCGCGCACGCGCGCACACACACGCACGCACGCACGCACGCACGCACACACACACAGTGGGGCATAGATTCAGCCTAACAAACCCCATGGTCAAGCACGCATTCGACACAGGCATCCAATTTATGTGACTGAATGAGCAGGCAGTGGGGTGAACAAGCTGTAATAGGTTAAGGGGAGGGGTGTGAAGAGCTCAGAGGCTGGGAGGTTTACAGCATCACACATCATGACTGCTTCCAGTGTGTCCCTGTCCTCTCACAGGGGAGGAGGCTCTTTATACATGGTCTAATTAAAAAAAAAAAGCATAGGATAAACCAACTGTAATTTCAGTTAGGCAAAGAAAAAATTCATCTGAACCATCGTTTAGACACACACTGCTATTGAATAATAAATGTTTGGTGTGACAGTATTAAAGTAGAAAAAACAGCTTATATTTATATCAAAGTACAGCCTGCAGGGGAACTAAATGAAATGGTCTCACAAACTGGATTGGAGAGACAGGTTTTCAGAAAATGAAATGAACACCTTGTTGGTGCAGGCCCCATTTCCCTGCAATACCAGGATACGGCTACAAAAAACGGCGACAATATCGTAAACTGCCAGTTTGTTTTTTCTTAAGTGATGGGCTTGGATTCAGAGGGAAACTGTGGATCAAGGGGCCAAACAAACCCTCGAGCGCAGATGGTGAATTTAGGCCTCACTTGCATGATTTCATACTGTTTGTGTGGAGAGCGGGTGCAGGATAAGTCGGCCATGTGCAATTCAAAAGCTGAAATACTTGGCAGCTTCTCTTTCTGCTAAACAAACGACCCTCTGTCATATAGGCCCTCCTCATATGGAGAACAGAAGTCTGCCGATTAAAGGAAGGATCCTTATGGATGGGAAACTTTAACAGAGAGGTGCTGCGTTAAAATCACGTCAGCGGGTGAAAAATGTTAATAAGAGCTGATCTGTGATAAAACCAATTAGGAGTGATCGAGATAAAAATGGCTTTATTTTGAGAACTGATGATGATTGAAAGTGACATGAAACTCAACCTCGGCCTGATAACCACTGAGTACAACGTGCAGATGAAAAAAATTGGCTTGATGGCTTGATGGATGGACCGGGGGAGCGATGTCACATCTATAAATAGCATTTTTATCTGAAATATTCATTAGACTAAGTGAGAGATAGATGGAAGGAAGGGAGGGCAGAAGGAAGGGAGGGAGAACACATGAGGAAAAAAATACAGATTTAGATGAGAGATGTGAAAGAAAAAATACAGATAGGAGGTATGAAACTGGAAGACGCAGGAGCAAGGGAGTGAAAAAACAGCTCAGAAATAAGGGATAACAGATAGATAACTGTGCCACGGTGTCTGCCCCCCAGCCTCCAGTGTTATCCACCATTTGTCTCCCGTCCCATGCAAAGAGCGGGATTGAGGCTCACGGCAAAAGAGACAGTCAAAAAAAAAGAGAAGAAAAGAAAAGAAAAAACCCCACAAAAACACACAGGTGATCAGGGAATAAATGAGGAGGCGTTCAACTTTCTTCACCCTGCTGCCTGAATAAGTAATTGTATTTTCTCACCTTGGGTCTGGGCTCATTAAAATGCTGTTTGGGCTTCGTATGTGGAGACTCTGTCAAGCGTGAGTCATTGTGGAGAAAGCCAGGGAATACATGGTGGGCAGTGAACCAAAAGGTAAGGTACAGTAGGCGGAGGGTCATGGATCATCTGTCCGACAGGGGCATTTCATGAACTAAACAGAAAACAATTACACTAACGTTTGTCTTGACATTTACATTTTTTTCCCTTCTAAGCTTCGGTTATGATTTATGACTTATTCTAAAGATGAACAGCATCTCTGTGCCCCCCCCCCCCGCCCAATCTCGGCGCCCACAAGATCAACCCTGTGAAATGTGAATAATAACTATGTTAGGTATTTTGTAACTGAAAAAAAAAGGAAAATGGGGGGGGGGGGGGGGGGGGGCAAACAAAACCAGCTGTGCTCCAAGCATGATTAACAATTACATCACAGGACAAAATTCAGGTGTAGCTTTCCTGAACTCTTATATGTTCATGTCTTGAACTTGGCATGGATGAAACACAGCTTTTCAGACTCCTCCTATAACTCCTGTCACAATCAGATCCATTGCAGTGAGGGAACGCGATGACATTTTGAAAAGTGTAGGTCTCTTAAACGTACTTGGAACAGCTTCAAGGCTAAAGTCCCTCTGAGGCAACAGACGACCTTTTTTAAGCACTAATCAATAAGTATGGAGACAGACAGGCTGGCATTGCATTGCGGGAAACTCAGAGATGTCTAGAGCAGCTGACGTCTCCTTTCTATTCTGATCACAAGAAAGAATGAGAGTGCAGGCCGAAAGAGAGCAAGACAAATGAAGTGGATTTAAAACAATGTTTCTACTGTACTGCCTCATAGGCTGTTTCCTCTTGACTATCACAAAATTTAAAAAATAAACAAACAAATTTTCACCGGCAATTTCACAAACTCTTCACTTAAGTTTTGGAATCTGTGACATTAGAGACCTGCCAATTAAAGTTTTGTATAAAGGTAGATGTTTGTATCTGAGATCCATACAGTTAAAAGGCAGATGTTTCTATTAAAGGTCTATAAAGTCTGAAGGTAGATGTTTATATCCAAGCCTCATACATTACAAAGGGAGATGTCGATGTGTAGTTTGATTAACCAACTTCTGTGACTCTGTGATGTCACAACAAAGCAGTCATCAAGCCCCTCCCACCTGGATCCAACACTTCCAGGTTTTAGTTTCTCTGAGTATTTCACCTAAAATCTGCTTCATTTTTATTGGCTCACTCAGAAAACAGTCAGAAGAAACATGTAAAATACTGGATCTAAAAGACTGTATTTTCACAACCACCAAATCATGCAAAATCAGCACTAACAAAAAGTCAAAAACCAGTCAAAAAGTTCTGGCGCTGAGTTTTTGTAAATTTCAACTAAACAAAGCCCAATCAGCGGCTCACTGACTCCATCTCTGTGATCATTCATAATGAGTTTAAGTCTCCAGTGTAGGGCTGGGCGATAATGGCAAAAATCAAAATCACGATTAATCGGACTTTTTGCCTTGATTACAATTAATGATCGATTACAGTCTCGTCACTGTCATTGACACTCCCCCACCCACTGGATGCGGTGGTGTCACATGACCACACAGCCAGGAGTGTGTTTTTCAGGTGACGGTGCATTAGTACGGAGAGAAGGGTGGAAACTGAAATAATTGACACGGACAGGATTACGTCAGTTTGAGGCTCTAAATCTCAGTTTCGATTAATTGCCCAGCCCTACTCCAGTGTGTTTGCTGAAATCACTGATCTCATAAAGGGGGAATAAACTCACACACACACAAAGTTGTTTTCGCCAAATACAGTTGTTCAGTTGAGAAGTGGTGGCTCCAAACTGTAATTTCCACTAAGTGTTTGGAAACTACCCAATCAGAGGCAGCAGCAGCAGCAGCCCGAGGGAGGCAGGATACTAAATGGGAAATTAATTTAATTTCAGACTAGCTTGGAAAATGAATGAAAAACACTCTCCTCCTCTCTCGTGCAAAAGATATTAACACAGTGGATCACTGCTTGTTTCCTTTTCCTGCCAACAGTCAACAAACTGTCAGGACTTATGCAACTTTGTGATGTCACAACGATGCAGTCATCGCACTAAGCCACACCCCCAACATGGACCATCTGAATCCATCATCCACTGTTTTTTTGTTGTCGTTGCAACTACACAACAATGAGACAATGAGACAGGAAGCACTACACAACCTTACCAAGGACAATAATATTATATGGCTAAAGTGTTTTTTTTTGTTTGTAACTAAATATACTGTATAATAAATATATAAATACTAAATATATAATAATACAACATAGGAGGAAAGCATGTGACCTTTAAGCTGACAACTTCCATGATGATATTTCCATGTGGGTTACTTCAGCTCTTCTACTTACAGATACTTAACAGAACATTTACATATGAGCTCTAGCTTATGTCCCATGCCTGCTGAAGAAAAACCACTGACACGTTACAAATTAATGTGATAAATGATGAATCACTGATGCAAGTTATGCTGTTTGTTGTATCTGTCACTTTGTGTGTCCATTCAGGTTAATGTGTGTGTGTTGACCAGGACTGTTTGTGATCCTCCTCTCTCCTCTGGAAGGAGGCTGAGAGTTGGACTGTTGTTATGGCGATAGTGGAACCAGTCTTGCCAGGGTGTCCGCGGAAACTGAGTGTAACCATAACAACGACGGAACTCTTCTCTAGAACGCTGTTGTGTTTAAGACCCTTGAGACACACACGCAGACACATGCATGCGCCCACTGGCTGACGTCCAGCTAGAGATGCAGCCCACATACAAACCAGAACTTTACACACTGAAAGAAACAGGGGAAAAAGTTTTTCCTGACCTATGCACCACAAATTAAAACTGTATGACTTTTATTCTGTTTCAGACTTTAGTTACTCTCCTGGTTCAAAAGATGAGCCATACTCTTTGTGCATATAAAATAGATGACAAGCCTCTGCTTAGACACAAGCCCAACACACTCACAACTCTCCAAAAACCCAGAAAAACCAGAACTACAGGGGGTAGGGGGAGGAAGCAGAGCAGAGAGAAAGATCATTATCCAGTAGATTCAAAGCCATTCCCTAGTTGCCATAATTTCAGGATGAAAAAACGTGTCACAAAATGTGTGTTAACCTGCCATAGTTACAGGTTTTGGTCAAAATTTTAAAATTAACATGACATTAGTCGTCCTCATAATGACAGAGCTGGCGTTTGTGGCCGTGACTGTGATGTTATTTAAAAGAAGGCCACTGGAATAAGATCTAAAGGGGAACTTCTGCTTCAGAGACAGGCCTGGAAAATGTGGGATAAGAGTGTAGAGATGGATGTATCAGGAGATTGTGAGTTTTCAGATAAAGGCCAATACAGACAGGAGGAGTTACAGATGGAAGCAGCAGACTGAGCTACAGAGGGAAGAGGCAGGGAGAGGCAGCCTGACAGGGACAGAGATTAAAGTCTCAAGTCTAAAGAGAATCTGAGAGGAAAGCAAAAAAAAAGACCCTCCAAGAGCCCACAGGGAGTTTCTGATGTCAAAGCTTTGGACACGGCGTGAATAGTTTGGGCCGAGTCAACACCTACTAGCACTGGGTGTCAGAATAGAGGAGGTGTTTAGTTTTACTGAAACACTGACATGAAAATAACATACACACTGCAGAATAAAAAACAAGATGCATAAAATACACACACAAAAGCAGGAATGCACATGTGCAAAAGCCAGCATGCAAATATACAATTACATGTAGGGCTGTCATGAGACTTATGCACTTTGGTACCAAGCCAACACACAAAAAATACGTTGGTATCGAATGAGTATTGAGAATCATGGAAATTCACTGGTACTGGTATCGACTACTGAAATTCTGCTACTGTGACAAGCCTAATTAGACGTAAACTACACAATACTGTACATGCTTGGATGAGCAGGGACTATTTAGATCAACAAGATAATTTGTTATTTTAAGAGATGCGTGTAAATAATGTAGTGCTCATCATGATGGCCTGCAGTAAAGGGACGTTGTCATACATCGCTAAGGGGCAGTACGCTCTGAAGTCCCATTCCTCAGCACATAATCCTCCACTGAGCTCTTTGCTGTTGGTTTCCTTCCCTATTTGCCTTCTGTTTAATATGCAGCAGTGCTGCCTGGGGGTTAATTTTAGTCCTGGTGCCAGTCATGGATATGATGCAGGATTCACCATTGGTGCCGTACCATTAGTGAATGGTACACACACACGCGCACACACAGCGCAGAATGGATTAGCTTGTTACTGCCCTGTGATGAACTTCCCACCTACATTTAAAAAGCCCAGAGACACTGTCGTGACTTTATGTCAGCTTTGCCAGAGGAGAAAGAAAATAAGGAGGCGAGGATCAGATGAGGAATCCTCTGCTCTCCACCTAAAGCTGTGCTTGGCTGGGTGTGTTTCAGCACCACGGACAGCAGCCAGCACCTCTCAGGCTTTAATCTTTAAGCCTCCTCACATTGCGTGCTTGCAAATACAACTTGAGGGAGTGATGGAAAAATACAGTGTTAGGTCTTTTTACTGTATTTCCCCTCCTTGCTTGAGTGCAACACTTGTTATTGTTTGCGTTAACAAGATGTATCACCCTCCCACTGGCACCTACTTATACTGAGCATGGCAATATTTAGACGTAAGCGCAGCACCTCTCAGTGTTTACCAAGGTGAGACAAGAAGCACAATGTTTGGGTTAAGGTTATATGTTCACCTGCACAGAAATATGTCTCGTAGCGAATAAAACCATTTTTCTTTCACTGTAACGCCCAGTTTCATCCAGCTATTACCATTTCATTCCTTAGAGAAAAAAAATATCCTCTGATAGCTAATTTGTGGCCTTTAAGTGCATATTTTACTAGATAAATAATTTATGGTAAAGTCTATTTTGTTTGCATGTGGTCTGGGCATGTTTGCATACATGTGTTCTAAAAGCAGCTCCTCCAGCGCTGCCCATGGTGAAAATTGCCTACACAGAGAATAATACATGAAGCAGCTCAGTCAGGCATGGTAAACCTGAGCATTCACATTACTGCTTGATTATAGCTTGTAAATGTGGTGGGACAATCTCAAAGGCCTTCTTGAACTCTTTCCTTTTTTTTCCTCTTTTCTTTTTTTTAAACAAATGAGATCATTTCTTAATATGAAGTTTTATCTCAAAAACCCAGTTTGCCCCCATAAAGACAAATTAATGAACTGCTTCCATGCAGAATTATGAAACGGAAATGAATGACATAAT
This sequence comes from Caranx ignobilis, assembly GCA_021432705.1. Classification (NCBI taxonomy): domain Eukaryota; kingdom Metazoa; phylum Chordata; class Actinopteri; order Carangiformes; family Carangidae; genus Caranx; species Caranx ignobilis. The sequence goes on along the minus strand of MU269985.1, from coordinate 34,772,713 downwards.
GGTTTGACTTTTATGAAAGCATTACCCATTGGGTTGGAAACCAAACTCAGTACTTCCAAGGGCACTGATGATGTTATGTCAGTGCTATTGAGTAATGATTCCAGTTCAATCAGAATTTCAGTATCACATCTGGGTGAGAAACTGACACTTACACATTTCAGAATTCAGGCAAAACAAACAGTGCTTGCTGAAATATATATATATATATAAATATATTATATATATATATAAACTTCAGGCAATTTTTAGTGGGTTGGATAAAGCTGTTGGTGGGGATGAGTGGGCTTTTTTCTCTTTCGTTGTTGACATGAGCTTAGCATTTAGACATTGGACACATCCAACATTGATTCTCTGGTGACAAATGACTGCAACAAGCTGGATGGTGGGACAGGTTTGGGAGGGAACAGGGCAGCAGGAAGGGTTTTTATTTAGTTCTACTAAACGATAAAATGTGATAACTAATTAACAACATTGAAATTAAGACCCAATTCCAGTTACCCACTAAACAGACAACCATTAAAATGAAAAGGCTAGAGTAAGATAAATAAGAGTAAAGTTCAGTTTAGCTATCATGTAGTCAGACACAAAAGTTGGTAATGTTTATTCACAGTGTTGGTGTCTGTCTCATATTCACATAAACACACTTCAGTGAGGCCCACTGCAACGGTGAGAGTGAGTGCTGGGAGTGTGTCTGCTGGGGACCATGGTGATGACTTCACCCACTGTTTGGTAACACAATCCACAGCTGGAAACACAACAACATCACATTTCCAGCTCAGCATCCATGCCTCTGTCTCTGCACTTCACCACATTCTTGCTCATATCCTTTCTTATGTCTGCTCTTTCTCAGCTCCTTGGTAACTGATATCATCACTGTGTACATGCACAAACAATAACCCCCACACATACACGTTGTCTGTCCCTGTCCTTGCCCCAGATATGACCTCACAGGTCATGGGTAGAGTAAACAGTGTTAACTAAATTAACAGTCAAAATGAACATGTTCTTACAGCTCTGCAACAGTTGCCAGTCTCTTCATCGTGTGCTGGGTTTATATTTTGCATTGAAATCCTGTTTTAGTGTAGCAAACTGTAACTGTCAGTTGTTCCCACCACAGAAGACTGACCTGGATAGATTCCAGCGTCTGGGGAAACGTGCTGGATCTCTTCACAATTAGATGCTTCTCTCCTCTGAGAATAGCTTTTATTCTAAAGAAGCTGTATGATTAAAGCTATACATATCTGGGTCAGTACGGATTCAGTGCACTCTCACAGGAACAATCACAGCATGTTGCTGAATGCTGAACAAAGATTGTTTTCAATTTTTATGGCTCAAATCCAGAACAGATCAGTAAGGCGTTCAGGTTCCTGGTCAAGGATGATGGCTACACACACTCAAGTAGATGATACAGAGGATTATTATTAAAATGAATAACATCTTAATATTTGCTTTTGGTGTACTAACTCATGGTAACTTCAACGGTCAAAAATGATGCAGGTTATCTGACCTGGAAATAAAATATGTTTGTCTTAGTAAGTTAGCCTGGTGCTAATCTGCTGAGCTGTCCAGGTTGTAACCCTGTTGTCCAATGTTGTGAGAGGCTTCAGCATCCTGCCAGCTAACAAGATTAGACATCTATATAGTAGAATGGATTGGTTTGTTTAAACAGAGTGAGTGAAACAGAGAGGCTGTCCTCCTTTGGGCTGCTTGATACAGTCTAATGGCTGTAATTCAATTTTAATGGCTACATTACAGCAAAGAACCACTACAATGTCTGAACAGCTTGGCTAAAGGTTTTCACAGGAGTGGGTGAGGTGGGGGTGTGGAGGAAGGAGGGAGGAGGGGGGCTGTTTCCTGAGTCACTAAGGCAGAACACACAAACCTCTAAAAAAAAAAAAAAAAAAAAAAAAGGACTAAATTAGCAAAGAGAATCTGTGTGATGTGCTCTTGTTAACTCGTTGCTTTGAGATGTGATTAAAAGGCCAAGCTAGCACCCTGAGGAACAGAGGAGGGGGAGAGAGGGAGTGATGGGGAGAGAGCAGAAGCAATCAACTTGATTTGCTGTCAGTTTCCATAGGCGCTGTGGATAATTCTGCATGTAGGGCTTGAGGACTCTTCTCATCTTAATCGTGTGCCAGTGGGAGAGAGTCATGGGTGAATCTGGAGAGAGAATAATTCCTCAGAGACATTTCTTCTAGTTTGTAAAGCTTTAGGCAGGAGCATCAGGGGGTTTGGGCAGAAACACTAAAATTATTCCTGGCTGTCTTTGAGGAAAAATCATCACAAAACACAAAGATTTTTATCTGAATATTGAAATGGTAGAACACAACATAGAGATTCATCACAGAAAATGTTCCTAAAGGTCTCGTACAGTCTAAAGGTAGATGTTTATATTAAAGCTCCATACAGTGTAAAAGGTAGATGTCCATGTGTAGCATAATTATAAGTCAGGTCTAAGTTCTTCATTAATACTGTGAAAGTATCAAAGCCTCAGTCCACAGAGAAATGTACAAAGCCTCTATTCAGAGACCAAGTCTTCAAACCAGCCGTCAGGACATGTGACTTTGTGATGTCACAACAAAGCAGTCACCAAGCCCCACCCACCTGGGCCTCCACCATTCAAAACTCGCAAGATTTGGTTTCTCAGAGTGTTTTACCTAAAATCTGCTTGACTTATTGATTACTCAGAGAACAGTCAGCGAATCAGAAGAGAGGCTCAGAGCCTCCTCAAATTCTGATTGGCTCATGTTACTAGAGCTCTAGAGAGAAGCTGAGAGAGGAGATGGTTTTTCCATCTTCTCAAGGATCAACACCTCAAGTAAAACACAGGAGAAGAAAATGTGGAGCTTTAAACTAAGAGAGCTTTCAAGGTTCAGAGGATATATGTATTTGACAAAGTCTGATCTAAGGACAGAAGAAATAAATGACAAGCCCAGAAAGGTCATTAAAGAGTGTTTAACGATATCTGGCAGGTTGTTCCAAAATCTGGGAGGAGCTCTGATCAAATGGCAACCGGCAGCATCTGTCTCTGCATGCGAGGGCAGGACAGTGACAGATGAGCTGGAGCTGCAGCAGCAAAATGAGAAGTTGGTTCAGGATAAATGGGTCAAAAGAAGAAAACAAAGTAAAAACTGACAGAGGAATAAAAACAACTGACAAAGAAAACAAAAGGTGCAGTGCTGGACATGAGGAGGACATCCTTTACAGATCTGTCACTTTCACTGTGACCTAGTTCTATCAGTGTGTATGTTTGTGTGGTGGGAGAGATATTGTATGGCACATGTGCCACACAGAAAGTCACTCTGTCCACTGGTGTGTCTCTGTTGTGTGTTTCTCAGCTCTGACAATAACATAACAAGGTATTTGATTTTCTTATTTTTACAAATTTACCTAACAGATAAGCCACATATAATTTCATTGTAGTTTACTGTACTGTAAAATGACAAAAAAGCTGATTCTGATTTTGACACAATATTATTATTGTGTTGCTAATAAAAAAAAATCGACCCGTTTTAGCAGGTGCGTTTCATAAAGAATGAGCCTGGGACATGTCAGTCTCTCGCTCTTGCTGTCTATCTGTCTCTCTGTCTATCAGTGAGTGAGTGAGTGAGTGTGTGAGAAAAAGAGAGAGAGAGAGAGTGTGTGTGTGTGTGTGTGTGTGTGTGTCCTGTGTCATCTGTGAGTGTGAGAACTGAGTGCTGTGCTGTGCAGCCCCGGGGGAGGTGAAGCCGCTTTCAGGAGCCTCTATGGGCGCCACAAAGCTGCATTCATTCAACTGAATAGCTGTTTTCTACAACCAGGCACTAGTCATCCAAACTCCATTGGAAGGCCTCTATGAGTTACCACTCTCCCCGCCTTGGTATGCAAAGCCTTATCCAACAACAACACAAATGGTCGGATTAACAAAAAGACACAAAACACACTTACATGAAAACACTGAGGGGATACGTGACTCTCCAGTTCCTCATTCCTGTTTTTAATGGAAGATTAAGGATTTCCTCTTTTCTTTCGTCTTTTGTGCACTTTCCTCAGTCATTACTTGACTTTGATATGCCAAGGATAATTTTCAGTCATTGTAAAGACAAAGTACAGGCACTTATACTGTTTTCTGTTCAAACAGCAGCGATTTGCATATGTCATGCAGCGGCATGGATGAGAACAAGAACCAGTGCTGGTCACAAACACATGTTTTCCACTGATCGCTTCGTCCCTTACATAATTTTACAGTATCAAATATCACATTTGTTATGTTTAATGAGAAACACAAGTTGTTTTGTGATGGAAAATTGTTCTTTTTCATTGAGCCCACTCTCAACCTGCTTTCTCTCCCTCTACAAGTGGGGGTACTGGGGTCCTACTTTTCCCATAGTTTTTCGGGTACCTCGAGGAGAACGGCCAAGGAGCCAGTAAGTTCACAAAAAAAGTATTGTGGGTCTCTCTCCATGATTGTAGCCACGCTCCTTAAAATGATAATTTACTCCAACTATAGTTATCTGGAACTATTGTTTGTGAGCCAGTGGACCACTGTATTCCTACACACAAGCACAAACCGCAGTGCGCACTGTATGACTTTGCAGTGAATTGTGCGTAGGAATACGGTGGTTCAGTGTTTGAAAAAATGTAGTTTCAAACAAGAGGGCTGTTTGACAGCTCTGAAGATATTCAAACCAAAACGTACACTTAAAGGATACATTTCCAGGATGAAAACGAAGGGGGACAAAGTCTTTGCTATCAGGAGCCAAGGCTCTAGAGCTCAGTAAGACGAAGTCAGTCAGTGTCCATTTTTAAGTCTCATCTCAAAACTTGTTTGAATCAAAAGGCATGTCCTGACTTTAGCTAAGTTTAATATCATATTAAACTGATGAAGCAAAACATGTTTTTGCAGCTTGTATCTCATCACCTATATCAATTTTTCTCTGAACTGAGAGCTGCTCCGAATCTACAGTAGGTAAAACAGTGACTATAGATAATTACCTCACACAGCCCTTTGTCAAATAACCCAAACTACCCCTTTAAGGGACACTGTAATATGGCTCCCAGCTCATAACACAATCAAAGTTTTAGAGTGGATCGTTTCTGCACAGTGGGACAAGGTACCGCGCTGCGGAGTGACGAGCAGTGAAGTGCACCGTGATTCGTTTGAACACCCGCTGTTTAGTGTGAAAGAGATTACGAGGGCCAATATTCCAATATTCATAGTTGCCTTCCCACATTACTGCGCTGATTATGATGTTGTTGTCCTTGTACCACGTCTGCCAGTGTGCAGTCTGAAGCCTTGAAAGCTGTGAAGCTTCGGATTCTGATGTTAAAAGGAATAAATCAACAAGCCGCAGCATGGAGCCACAGCTGGAGTCTACTGAAGGTATCAGGCAACAGAAAGAGAAAACACACACACACACACACAATCACAGTCACTCATTCAAATTCAGGTAATGTTTCTTTCCAATTAACAGAGTGCCGGAGTCATGATTCCCCCTCATTGACTTCCTGTCAGCAGAGGTCCTGCTCCTGCCCGCTGCAGACACTGGTGTTGAGTTTTGTCTGATCTGTCACTCGGAAAAGCTCCGACAGCTGTCAATCGATATCCTGATTCTCAGTGGGGGGTAGGGGGTGGGGGTGGGGGCACCGCATCTGAAAACCTTAGGCTAATTTTGTTGCACTGTGCACATTAGCATTGTTTTTCACACGATGCTACCACTACATACAGTAGGTGGTCACAGGAGCCTTTTAATCTGTTGCTGAAACTCAAAATCTCACCGTTTAACAAAATAAAATCAGGTATTTCCTGGGACGTCATGGAGACAGTCTAAGATGTGAGCAATGGACAATGAATGCAGTGTTAATGCAAACAGTAACGTCACCAAAGCTACAGCGATCTGTCTGGCATCTTGTTAGTAAACACAGGTAAGACCCTGAGGTGAGTTATCAGAGCCACAAGACAGGTTGTCTGAACTTTTACAAAGCTTCAAGAACAAGATCACTGGCATTTGAGAAGATAGGTAAATAGGCTGATTCAGTACAAAGTAAAAACAGACTGAAAAGCAGATAGATGGAAGAAAGTGTCCAGTATAGGTTACAGAACAGGCCTGAGAGTGTGTGTCTTCAAAGACTGTGCTGGAGGAGACACGAGGGAGGTGGGGTGGGAGAGAGACAGTAACTGAGGACGACTGGCTAATGACACACTAAACCACTAGCTCTCATTTAGAATCATTATGCTGCTGTATAATATAGGTTGATAAATCACTGCTGCCCTGCTGGAGACTCTCTGTTACCTGCAATGTGCATTGACACCATACACAGAGCACACTGTCCTCCCCCATCACCACATCTCCTCCACAGTTTCCACTGTATCCTCTACACATCTACATCCCTTCCGCTGTTTCTCCACATCTTACTGAAGGTTCAGCTTGCTGTCACACTCTATAATAGTAAGATACAAAAGAAGAGACACTGAAAATCGTATAAACACACAAGGAGCCAGACATGATTGTTTTTGATATAACAGATAACACAAAATACATTAAACCACGATCAGAAAGGGCCAATTCTCTGGTACCACAGATGTTTCTCAAGAGGACACCATAAGAGTTTACGGGAATATGGTAGACACAGTATAAAGCGGAGCAGGGGGGGCTGTAAACTCCCTGCAGACTTCCACAGACCCACAGGCTCCCTTCATAAGTCTGACACAGGGTTTCTGTTCAGCTCACGATTCACCACCAACTCAGCTATGGAGTCAGCTGTGGCGCAGGAGCAGCTGAATCAACCTCGCTGCCAACATTCACTGTTTCATGACATGAAACTTTACAAACCTTAAATATGGTCTGTCTGTGTCACGTCCGCGCCTGTGCACAGGACATCCACCGTCCAAACCATAACACACACACACACACACACACACACAGCAGGAGAAATTAACCATAGAAACATTACTGGTGTACTCACCCACTCCAATTTTCTCGTCCTCCGTCGGAGTCCACATGATGTCCCGGTGTACAAAGAGCAAAATCCCCAACAAAGTATAATCACCCGATGCGTCGCTTCATGGAGATCCTACGGAGGTATCACCAGAGAGGGAGACAGCGGGAGAGAGGCAGAGAGAGAGGAGGACCGGAGAGGAAAAGTTATTTCAGTTGCTCAGGGTGATGAGAGCTGTCTTCAGGTGTCCGAGTTCAGTCGAGTTGTTCAGTTCTTCAGGACGAGCGACGCGCGTGTCTCACATCCCGTCGGGCTGACGCATGGCGCAATGTGTCCGTCCATCTCTGCCGCTGCTCTGCCGGTGAAAGCCCCTCTCGCAGTAGCCCACCGCTGGTTGTTGTGTAAAGATGCTGCGCAGGCACGTCCCGGAAACAGGTCTGGATAATACAAAGTGCAGTCAGGTCAGGGTGACGGGCTACTTTTCCACCAGCGCTGCAAATCCCAGTTGGAAACACAGTGAAATGACAGCTCCGCTTGTGATGACCACAGAAGACTAAACTACACCACTGAGGCTGTGATCACGGAGCGCGCGCACATTCCCGGTCCATAGTGGAAAACGATCAGATCATTCCCGTGTTCTCCGTCAGGTCCCTTCCCTTCCTCCCCCCCCCTGTCTTAGTCAGTGCAGCAGCTCCGGGCTCCCGTTGTTTTCTTATTTATGTGCGCATGCATTTCTCCCGCTGCGCCCCTGTCGTCGGCTCCAGATGTCAGAAGTTGTTGTGAGAAGATACAGAAAAGAAAAAAAACACACACAGAGAGTCTCCTCTGTGCTCGGTGTTGGTATAAGGGACGGGGAGAGCCGTGCGCAGCAGCTGCAGCGGCACCAGGGAATCCTACATCAGTTTAAGAGGATCAGGCGAGTGGAAAAGCCTACAGTGAGTGTATGTGGTCAGGAGAGCGTACGTGCGTGCGTGCGTGCGTGCGTGTGTGTGGTCTGCTGCTCCACCAGATCATTAAAGGTCATCACTGTAACCACACTGGCACATAAACTATCCTTTACTACACAATACTTGTGCATGAACAGGGTCCAACATGTGTGCATACATGCACTGTGAATTACAAGGGGAAAATCTATCTGGAAACATGTGTTCAACCTGTGAGGGGAAACTCAGCCTCCCAGCATCCAACTGTGCACGAGACTCTGTCATGGCTCCACAACATGACACCACACTGACACAGTTTCTGTTGAGAGAGTTACAGTGGCCTGGAGACTTGTGTGTGTGAAGATGCATATGCATTCACCACAAGAGTGGTTTGTTGTGTCCACTGCGCCACCGTGTGTATGACCGGAGGTAACACACACTGTTTTACCAGGCAAATTACTATTGTTACTGTGGGAAGACCGTCCTGCTCATAGTTTAACTCAGGTTCATGAGGTATCCATGGTGATCTCCAGGGAACCTCATGAAGTCTGTTCATTAAAAAAGATAAAACTTAGTTCCAGATGAAAAGGGCTGCTGTCTTCTTTTCTCTCTTTATTAATGGGAGCGCTCTCTCTGTTTAAGAGTCATCAGAGGAGAGGGGCAGGATAATGAGTCGGCTTGCATGAGGCCTTTTAATAAAGCAAACGAACAATAACTACATGGACAAGTGTCCAACCTCTTCAGTTGATCAAAAAGCGGATCGAGTGACTGACAGATCCAAACCAGTTCAAGATGAGAAGATTTCACTAAATGTACAAATAAATGTTGGTCAACATTGGTTCAACAGCTGGACTCAGTGACAGGATCAGCTCAACATTACATACACATTGTTGTTGTCTGTGTGTTAGATAGGAAGTATGTTTAGGAAGATGTAGAGGGTGTATGTTCAGTAATGATATTAAAAGTCATCATTGAACAGGGATAGTGAAATAATCTGTCTATCAGCAGCTGTAACTGGACAATGATTATTAGGTGTGTGATTTATACCATTTGGTTAAAACTAATTAAGTCAGACCTGTATCTTTGGGAAAATCCTACACTACACTGGATCATGTTAGACTTGTAATGTAAAGTAAAAAAAAAAAAAAAAAAAGTTTCAGTACACCTGCTTAAACCCATTGTTTCGTATTACCATGGTGGTGTTTAAACAAACTGACAAATCTAAGAAAATTTAAATCGATTGTTCTATAAAAGTCATTTTCATTTTCAGGTGGTGTTGTGATGTCAGTCCCTTTGTCAGGGTGAGTCTGGTCTACCATGGATATTTTCAATTCAAGGCACGTGATACGCACGCACGCGGCATCACATCCTCCAGTTTGCCACAGATGAGCCGCTTGTTAAACCAACACTAAGTAACTTTTCAACCTTCATATAATATTTTCAGAACTTTTGTGATAGTACATCCACTTTCAGCAGGTTGAATGACACCTCTGTCATGGCCTGAAGGGGTCTGTGTCGCCTTCACTGGCACTAAGCAGCTTCGAGGTGGGTGGTAGGAACCCCTCCACACAAAAAACTACAAATGTGCTGACTGCTTTACGGTATACGTCACTTCCCCTTTCCCCATTAGTTGAAAAGACGGAAGTCCAGACAAGGCCAGACAAGGATTAATATTGGCCTGGCTTTCACTCGCTGGCGTGAGCTCCAATATTCAAATAGTCGTTCAGTTAAAAAAAAATCAAATCGTTTATGAGACTATGGCCTTGTCTGAAAAATGTAAATGTTCCCTTTTTACTGAAGGAGAAACATGTGAAGACTCCTACAACAATCAGAAAGTTCTGTATGAAACTCTGTCAAATAAAAAAACAAGTGAAACTAATGCAAACTCTGCACGGTGCGGACTCTGGTGAGAAGCGGTACCGGAGAATGTTGACGTAGTTTTACGCCGCGAGAGGAGACTTGGCTCTCAGTCAGAGAGGAGTTGAACGGTACCGCCGTTACAACATTCTCCGGTGCTTCTCATTTCAAATGACGAAGGAGAAGCAGCGACACAAAGTGTGTGTGTGTGTGTGTGATGATGATGATGATGATGATGATGATTAGTTCCTGGCGATTATCAAATAGTGCTTTTGATCGAAATGCTCATCCCTAGTTTAGACCCTCTTCTGTTAATTTCCAATCAAACTGCATGCGACCGGCAGATCAGGATGTTTACGACACTACGCCTGGGAAATGGGGTCTTCCTTCAGGCAAAACACTACCGCTTTGGTCCACAAGCGCCACCAAACTCAACCAAAAATGAAAACTTTTAGTGTTGCTTTAATATTAGCTTAACGTTATGTCACGTTATGTCCGGGTAGCTAGTTAACGAGGCGAATGGTTAAACGGAGCTGGCGGGTCTGCGTTTACTTAACTGTATTCACAGTCACTCTCTACATCCACCAGTGCCAGTTACCTGTGCCGAGGAGGTGGCGCTGCGCCCTCATCTGAGGGCGGTGAGGCCGCCACATGGACCCAGGGCCACCTGTTACACCTGTTCGTGCTGCTGTGGTGACATGATTGACATTTGTCAGTTTCCGCTCGACATTCGGGGAACTGAACTGTGATTGGTCCAACTCTTCTTCTACTGTTCTTGGCAGATTAGCCGTTGTTGCCACCTGTTGTAAGATAATAGTACTGCATAGGAAATTCTAAGCCTTAATAAACCGTAAACTGGTATATAAACAGTTGGCATAAAGAAGGTTAAACTTGACAGTGCTATGGAGTTCATGGCTAAAAACTTATTATAAAAACATATTATATTACTCAGCCGCATAAAGCAGACACGTTGCTAACGGAAGACAACCAAACCTGGCAAAGACGCAAAGGCTTGGGTTCGTGCGTTAGGCCTACAGACATAAGAAAACTAGATCCGAGGTGTGACAAGGGAATTTTTGTTGGGTATGACAAAAATAGCCCAGCCTGTTTAGTTTACTATCCCAACAGTGGTAAAGTGGAGAAGCACAGACTAGTTAAGTGTGTGGCCCCAACTGTCAGTCAAAAAAAAAAAAACAGTACTTACAGGGCTTTTAGAATTGACTTTAAGAACTTTAAAAACATGTTATTGGCTTTCCCCCAATTATATTATTATATCAAAACCTGAGGTCTTCAGCCAAGGGTCTACTTGCCATTCCACAGTCCAGTCTGAAGACCAAGAGGGACAGGCCCTTGAAGTCGCCACATAGCCTCTTTCAGGCTGTGCCCGACTGGGCACCATGGCATGCCCAGCCACCAGGCCTGCAGCCAGGCCTGGCTCCAGACAGGGGCTACAGGATTCCACCAGATAGGGTGACCACTTCTCACCTCAATGTATGGGGTCTTCTTGAACCATTCTTTGTCTGGCCCCTCAACTGAGACCAGTTTGCCATGTGAGAACCTACCAGGATCACATTGCTCCAGACAATATTGACAACATAATTAAAAAATATAAAAATAATATAAAGATAAATATAATATGAAAAAATAAATCAAAATTATATTTAAATATAACATGAAAACAAATATAATAAACTTAAATACAGGAATAAATAAAATATGAAATCAAATCAAACTTTATTTATATGGCACTTTTCATACTCAAAGTAACACAAAGTGCCTCACAAAGGCTAAAAACAACAAAGAAAGAAACCCAACCCTCCCACCCCCACATACATACACACCAAGATACATAAATACACACACAAACAAGCTGTCACTAGGGAGACGTGGCTGGGCACCGAGACCTAAGGTGAGGAAAAAGATGCCTTTGGGGGCCATCCATGCTGACAGGGGTCACGGTCCACAGCCACAGAGGCCACCCTGACCCGGGCGAACAGGAGGCTCCACATCACGGTGCAGAGCCCTCTAGCCACCCAGGCCAGAGCTGTCTGCACTCTAGGCGAGACCAGAAACAACTCCCAGTGTGGCAGGCCCCAATGAGGAAACACTGGAGCTAAAAACTGAGGGACTAAAACAGTAACATAAGGTAAAGGGTAGAGAAGCTCGTAAAATTAAACTTATTACAAATAATTAATAAATAAGTAAGGATAATCTAAAGACAGAGAGATAAAAGGCATCAAAACTGCAGCCATGGCAATGATGTATAGTTAGTTTGTTTTCATATATTCTATATTATAATACAGCTCAGAAAAACAGTAAGGATCATTAGATGATAGATATGATCTGAAACACTGAATAAGATATTCAGTGTTTCAGAGTTAAGGGACCATTTGGCAAGATGATTTCAATCTGTAAATGGGGATTAAAATTGATCTGTCTTCAGAGTTTAGCATTTATATATTATATTCCTAGAGATGTTATTGTCACCTATCAACATCTGCACAAATGAAGTAAAAGATAAGAAACTGAACACCATGCACAAAGAAAATAAAAACGGAAGAGTGGAGGAAATAACAGGAGGGCGTGCAGTAGAGATTGAGTGTTGCTCCAAAGCGAGGGACCTTTTCCAAAGAGGGATATCTCGGCCGTTTTGACATTTCAGCTGAGGACAGAGGTAGACCTTCAAAACAGTTCATCATACAGAGGAGAGGAAGTCTTAGGACTTTTTGATAATTTCAGATGACATGGCAACACCATCATCATCACCTGCACAAATATAACAATATGTACATGATGCACAGACCTCAACATGAAGTTTCAACCTCCACAGATGGTCCTCATTTCTATTGATTATAAATATAATCATGCTTTTAAAGATAATCAAAAATATTCGAGGATGTGCAGGATTTAATTTGTGGATTTAATGTGATCAGTGGTCTGTACTGTATAAGTAAATAAAGTAGTGAGCATGAGATGCCTGTTTCTTTGCAGTTAGATAGGCTTTGTTTCTGACACTATGGATACACACTGACTACTGAGGAGTTAATGTGATTTGTTTCTAACATCTGTTTCACAGATTAATGATAAAGATGTTATTTTTGTCATTAATTTTGAGAATCCAGATGCAACAGCAGCTGTGTTTCATCTTATTTCAGCTTCAGCACAGCATTTGTCCAGTAAGATGAAGCAAGAAGAAACATTTTGAACATGTATCCCGTTATTATCTGGGTTGATACCAGCTTGTAACACAACATTGATTCCATATTGACATAACTAGAATTTCATTAACTATGAACTCTTTATGTACAGCGTCCTCAGAACAAAACATTTGGCCACTTGTGAGTGGAGGAAGAAGTGCTGTTTGAAGGTGCACATAAAGATATACACTGAAGTAAGATGGCAACCAAAACACCTGTCAGTGTCATGTGATTTCTTTCAGGTCAGTCTAGTCCCAGGGGCACACATGCACTCTGTCAATGTAAATGCCACTCCAAATTCATCAGCGTGATACTGACCTCTGGTGTCTGACTGACACAAAGTCCTAAAACTTTGCAAAAGTTTCAGTATCTCAGAGGAACCGCTGCTGCTGTTATTTATCAGATTTCCAACTGAAATAAACAGAAACATAATTGTTGAGGGTGATTGAAAGTTTCTCTCAAAACTCACTCAGTGTGTAAAAAGCAATTTCACAAATTTAAAATTGATTCATAAAAAGGTATTAATAGGTAGATATTCACCAAGACCTTTCATTTTAGAAACAGTTGAATGCTTTCATACATGTTTTTATTCATGGAATTTGTGTATTTGCAGATTGCTTTTATATTTTCAAGTAATTTTACTGATTTTACAAAATTATTTTTGGTTTTTGTGGGGGTGTTTTATATTTACAGATCACAAATTAAGTCACAGATTGTTTATCTGTTAACACAAATAACACTGAAACAAATCTGCCACTACATGCCATTGTTCACTTTTTTTCCAACCTCTGTAATCCCACAACATGAAGGAAACGAGCTGATCTGAGGTCAGAGGTAGTTCATCTATTTTACATCTGTAGGCACTGGTGTCTGACTTGTCTTAACTGAAAACTGGGGGAAGCTAAAAGAGGAAATGCTGCTGTGGTTCCACTCTGATCTCAGGCTTTATGTAATTATTTAGCTTCTGACTATGATCAGACCTTTGAAAAATAATGAATTAAAAAATCAGTGAGTGTGGAAGCTGCTCTGTGGAAGCAGAACGTAGCTGCAACACAAGGACACACAGAGTGTGGCAACTTTTATGTAACTTTAATCCCACTTTATGGCTCTGAGTGTTATAATTATAAGATCAAACCTGGATGATTTTTAATGAGAAAACTGGGGAACAAACCATTATACTGTTCACATTCTTCAGGTCAATGAAATCAACTCTGAGCTCAATGGTGAGGTGACAGAAAAAAGTCTCATAAAACATGAAAAAACAAATTAAATTAAATTAGTTATTCTGCAACAGTCAGTCTTTCCTCCAGCATAAAACATCATAAATACTTTTGCAGATGCTGTGAACCAGGTGAAGTGTGGATTCATCTGACCTTTGGAAACATTTATCCATCCATCATCATTGCCGTCTCTCAAGTTGTAAAATATATACAGAGACAATATAACAGAATTTCATCTTTGATCTTGCAGGTCACCCACGTCCTTGTCAGTGTGTTTACTGACTCGACTCGCCTGATTGGACAAGAAATAATGTTGAAAAAAAAAAAACTGAGAGAGAAAAGTCCTTGTTGAGGTTCACAGTGTCTCAGAGGAGCAGGTCAGGAGAACCAGCGGTCATGGAGCGACCGCAGGAACTGAGTCTCCTCATCAGAGGAGGGAGGGGGGTCTGCAGGATGGACACGCATGTATGCGCATGCACACACACACACACACACACACACACACACACACATGTTAACAACATAATGTAACTGACATTAAATTGAATTAACACCAAAATGAGTAAAACAAAAGAAACAACAACATTAATTATTTTCTATTAACTGTTCAGTACATGAAATTTCAGAAAGTCACAACTTCTCACTTCTTCTGTAACATAAGAACTCTGTGTTGTGTGTTCAATCAGATAATCAGACAACTTGAATGAATGCAGGGAAAACAATGTTTGGAGGTAGATGATGTGATGACTATCGTTTGTGCATCAACAACATCTGCTGTCTGCACTTACTGATCTTGTTTATTGTTCAGAGAATCTTCAGAAAATTAGCGTTGACTCCAAAACCTATACAGGCCTAATTTTTTTATTTGGACTGATAAGCAAAATCGGTATTGGTAATCGGTAATCGTCATTGGTATCAACAAAATATTATTTATTCCCATCCCTACTTACATTCAAAGTTGTCCTCATCAACTAGATCAGATCCATCGTCACTTCTGAAAGGGTCGTCTGACTCCTCTGAGTCATCATCATCATCATCGTTGTCGTTATTGTTGTCGTCATCGCTGTTGCTGCCAAGTAATTCTGCGATCTGTGGTACAGAGACATCACTGAGATTCCTCCAGAATCAAACAAGCAAACAGAGGAAGGTGGACGAGGTGACGTCTGAGACTAAGACTTCTGGAGCCTTAGACAGAAAAGTCAGATGACGTTAGTTACCTCTGCATCTGTGGGTGAGGCGGCTCGGTCTGCGTTTTCTTGGTTGTCGTTATTGGCCAGTTCATCTAAGAGCGGGTCTGTGTCGATGTCATCGTCATCATCATCGTCATCTGTGTCTGAAGAATCATCGTCATCCTGGTCCTCGTCATCCTGCAACAGAACGAGCAAAAACAAGACAGTGTTGTTTAGACATCCTTCTGGGTTTCACTGAACCACAAACAGTTTTAGACTCATTCAACGCCAAAAGAGTCAAACATCATTAAATGATTACACTGTGTGTGTGTCTCTCACCTCATCGTCATCTCCTTCTTCAGCCAGTTTCTGTCGTCCCACCTCATAGAGGCGACACACCGTGTCCAGACTCACTGTGTCCTGGTTCTGCAAAATCAGTTCACACAGAAGAAGAAAACAGAGAAGAGACAAAGAAAGAAGTGTCAGTGATTAGAAAATGTACAGTGGGGGGCGTCATGTAGCTCAGTGGGTTGAGCAGGCACCCCATATACAGAGGCTATCATCCTCGCCACAGCAGCCCCAGTTCGATTCCACAGGTGGCCCTTTGACACAGGTCATTCCCCCTCTCTGTCTCTCTACTGTCCTATCCATTAAAGGACTGAAAAGCCCAAAAATACACTTAAAAAAAGAAAAGATACAGCGGGACTCTACTTGACTTCTGAATAGTAAAATAATTAAAAAGAAAAATAAACAGCTTATTTTCTTGAAAATAGCTACAAAATACAACTACTGACATAACAAAGAACTTAAATGATCAAGTATCTAATCATTCAGCTGAACAGAGATTTAATTAGTAACTAATGACTGTAAATCAGTGAAATGATCATTAATTGATTTCAGGTGATCAATTTATAAAGCTAGGTAAGTAAACAGCTCCAGAACTGTTCACTCTTCGGGTAGCAGCTCAAACAACGTACCTCAATGACAGCGAGGTAACAGTCTTTGTTGTCAGTGCACAGGTCGAAAATGTTCCTCTTCACGTCCACCGTGGCTGGAAAAATAAAAGCAAAAGTAAAAATTAATCCTGCGTTTCAATTATTTCAGTAAGAAACTGTCGCACATGACGACACTACAGCAGTGGTTTGTGGTTATGGGAGACATCAGGTGAAGCTGTAGTGTTTGTTACCGATGGGTTTGTAGTCTGTGGCATCAAAGGTCCTGAATGACGAGCCAAACGGACTCTTCATCTGCTGGTCCATAGCATCATCCTCATCATCGGCCTGCAGCATCGCTGCTCATCAGTGTGTGGAAAGACAAAAAAAAAAAAAACACAACATGTTGCCGTTGTACCAAACACACATTACTAAATACATACACAGGCAAACACACACGTCCATACCTCCATACATGATGGTGGCATTGCTGTTGAAGACCACCCTGCACTGGTCCAGGGCAGGGACAGTGTGCAGGAGATGGAATGTCCTCAGGTCCCACTGTCAGCTCCTGTCAAGGCTGATAACTACAGTACAGAACATCACACACACTACACACACTCAGTGTGTCTGTGCAGCCTCATGATCACTGCACTTCCTCATGTTTAGGAACTGTTGAAGGATACGATCTCAGTGTTGATGATGACCTCCAGGCCGTTGGGATGGAAAACGCCGCTGATGTCCATGTTGAACTTGTCGAACTTGTGGATGGCCCGAGACGCTCTCAAGTCCCACAGCACGCCGTCGTTCAGCACCAGGTCATCAGTGGGATTGAAGGTGGCGCAGTTCCTCTTGTAGTTGTTGGCCAGGGCCGGGTCGTTCAGGGTCAGAGTCTTCTGACCCGTCTGGATGTCGTAGATCTGCAGCACAGGCAGAGAAAAGATAAGAGAAGCTGAATGTGAAAGAGGGGGATGTCAGTGGAGTTTGGAAGGAGAAGAGCGGAGTGATCGGTGAAAATGAAGCTTGACAGGAGCATTGTGGGTAACCTACATGTGCGATTTGGTCCTTAGTGCCAATGATTCTGTCCTGAGAGAGTTTACTGAACTCGACGTAGTGGTCGTCTACAAAAGAGTTCCTGGGGAAAAACAGGCAACATGTCAGCATCATCTATGGTTCAAACACCATGTGAGCAAAATCCAAATTGAGTGTGTGTGTTTTACTTCAAGCTAAAGACACCGTCCATACTCCAGAGGGCTGACAGTGGGACGCTCCAGGACGCAGAGGTGAGCAGCAGTTTCCCGTCCTGAGGGAAACAAGACGCACAACAGACCAGATATGGACATGGACATGTCAAGCTAAGTGGAGCTGCGATACTACTAACATACACTGTCATAAAACATTAATTTAGAGCCTATCAAATTTATATAACGTAATGAGTACATTCCCTCAGAGTTACCAGTATATGGTCAAGGTGGGTCAACTTTATCAGGCCCCCTCAGACAATACTTAACATGATAAATATGTGCAGTTCAAACACCACCGTTCCTCCTAGTAGTGGTGTTTTGTGTTGTACATAGTTAAGTTTGGTACCAGAAACTGTCTGTCACTGCTGTGACCAGTGGGAAGAATACTGACAAGTCTATACTTGTATTTAGTAGGAAACCAGTGCAGATGTACAGTGCAGTAGATGTTCTATTTGATCTAGTTGATAAATCTTAAAAGAAAAACAGGAGAGGTAACAGCACACATGTATAAAAAGTGTACAGGCGTACCCTGGAGGGCTCGAGGTGTGTGATGGCTGATGTGTGGCAAGTGTAGTTGGCCTCCTCCTCTCCTGAGAAGACATTGTAGAACTTGAGGTGACCGGAGCAGGTTCCCAGCATTAGGAAACGCTCACGGGCGGAGAAGGCACAACAGGTGAAGCTGCTCTCGTCTCCGTCACCCTCATGGAAGACAGTCATGGGGCGAAATCTAAAGACGGGAAAGAGATGAGGAATGATGTTCTGCTACTTGTTGGTATTTTCCATTTTGAGAAGACACACTCACACATGTCCTGCTGTTTAGCTAAACGACCAAGTGTCTGTCCGTTACCTGCTAAATATCAGATGTCTGTCCAGACAGCCTCGGTCCACTCCTCCGTACTTTGGGTACAGCACCCTGCTGCCCAGGCGGGCGGTGAAGTTGGGTGACGCCTGTCGCCTCTGCTTGGGCTCTGGGCATCGGTGGGGGGTGAAGAGGGAGAAGGGGGGACAGGTGGTGACGGGATTGGGGCAACGAGCGTGCTGCTCCCTCAGGTACTCTGTGATGATGCTGTCAAGGGTGGGGGGAGAGGGCAGGTGGCGCTCCAGCTGTTTCTTCATGGCTGGAGTCTGATCAACAGAGAGAAAAGATTAAGTCCTAACATCAGTCTAACCAGATGTTACTGTGAGGTCCAATATGTGTTTGTTCTTTGGTTTAGTCCAATTCCCATCTTTTAATTTTTGCCTGTTTTCTAACATACGGATTCTTAATCATATAACGTGCTCTGAACCTGAGCTGCACCTCTTAGAATCCTGCTGCTGCTGGTTTAGCATTGTATATCCACAGGGGTTAAAGTGTAGAGTTAGTCACATTTGCTATATATATTAAACATTTTTTAATGAAAAAACTTGTAAATGTGTAAGGAGGCACAGAGATGAGTTTTTCATAAATTGAATGTAATCATTAAATAAATATAAAAGCCGTCTCTGACCTGTATGAAAGCACCGTGGTCAGACTTCTGCTTCAGTGCGCGAAGTTTTTTCCCTGAGTTGCAGTTGGCCACTGGTCGTTCCCTCGAGAACAAAATCCGGCCGACCAGATGTGAGCCCTGCCCATTTGCGTGAGGAGAAGGTGTAGGAGGTGGAGGGGCAGAGCCAGGTAAAGAGGAGCATGAGGGGTGAGGGCTGACAATGGAGCGAGAGGGAGGCGGGGAAGAGGTGGAGGAGGCTGTGGTGAGTGAGGACACGGGAGAGGATCCGACATGGCTGGTTATGCGAGAAGCAATCCCACCGGCGAGCCGGCAAGTCCTGGGGATCAGTGAGGAGGACGAGGGGGGAGGTGTGACGCAAGAGGAAGAGTTCGGACACAAGGCTCCCACTGATAAATTTGCCTCTTTAACTAGAGTGTTCGCTGTGTCGTGCAGTCCTTTAGCCACGAGGTGGTTCCTGATCAGCATGAGGAGTTCCTTCTCGGAGAAGGTGATCCGTGATTGGGCGACCACGTTTGCCTTCTGCAGACGAGCCAATGACACATCGGTGCCCATGAGGAGGGGCTTCCCAGACACTCGCTCCGTCATCTCGGCGGCGTACCTGCAGAAGCGGACATGCTCACTGCGTTTGTCCTGCAGGACTGGCTCCTTCATCAGCTGGGGAGGTAAATTGGATACAATACATCATCACTGTTTTCTTATAATCACCCACCTTTCAGCTTGTGAACTCTGAGCATCAACTAGAAACACAAACCTCTATTTTCAGTTCAATAACAAAAAATATTCATTCTGCACCAGGAGCCACATCTTTACCAAAATGCGCAGAGTGATGCAGAACCATGAGAACCACGTGGCTGATTTTTTTATATTCACACATGTGTAATGTGGCCATTACAATTCAACATGAACTCTTGCTTCAGTATTTTGTCTGTTTTTATATATTGTCCCTTAAAGAGATCTCTGGGTGTGCTCACCTGTTGGATGTGGCCGCTGGTGAACAGTGGCAGTTTGCTGATGATCTGTCTGATGGCTGAGCTGCGGGAGAGTCCGACCAGAGCCTTGCAGGCCAGAGCGCGGATCAGGTCGGCATCTGTGATGGGCATCTTCACCGACAGCAGAGACAGGAGCACCTGGGAAAGACAAGATTAATGGATGAGTTCATCTAATTTATTTTTTTTTCACTATTATTATTATATCCTCCATAAATAAACGATTAAAATCATATTCATTGCACACAATAACACTGAAACACAACAATACTAACCCCACGTCTGCAAATCTTATCTCTCACTGCTTAGCTGATTTATTTTCTACTTTAATGTTCTGCAGTGCTCAAAAAAGTCCAACATAAAATTATAAATTTCTCATTTCGTTCGTACCTTTATACCATTGTTGTTCTGTACTACTTGCCACATGTGGGCCAGCACCCTGTTGTGGGGGGAAGGAGCCTGCTGGGGGTGGAGGGACGGCCTGAGAGGGGTGACGGCAAAAGCACCCACGGTGTTCAGGCTCTGGTCTGGAGCGCACACACAGTTTATTATCACCTGGGAAGGTCAGAGGTCAGGGAGTGAGTTCAGGATGGCAGAGAGGAAACAAACAACATCAAGAGCAGGAATTAAAATCTTAAATCATCTTACTTGCAGTGCTGATTTCTGGATCTCGGCGTCATTGACAAACACCTCACCCTCAGCGACACCCAGGATGATGCTCATACCTGCAGCAGAGGGGACAAAGTCCCATAGGCTGAAACTCCTGGAACAGTTTCAGTTAGATAAAAGACAGAAGAGAAGAGTTTTACTGACCCACGGTGGAAACAAGAGACCTGGTTTCATCCACAACTTCCACAGTATCTGCTAGAACCAGCTGGACTTTCGGAACCACTGTCAGGATGGCCAGGATGTCCAAAGCGTAACGCACAGTGTCGCTCCTACACAGAGAGGACAGACGCAAACAGAACGAGGTGTGGGAAGTTACTCATGTATAAATACAATCTCAAACTTCAGCGAAAACGTAACCAACCACAAACAGAGCGACTTTACCTTCCGTAGTAAGTCCTCCAGTCACAGGCTGCAGATATGAGCTGCAGCATCAGAGGGACACAGGACAGCTTGTAGAAAACCTCCACTGGCTCCCAGTGGAGCTGAGGAGGTCCGCACTCAATGAGGAACTCCATCATCTCAATAACCTGCTCTCTGGTATACGTGTATGCCTTGAAACACACACATACATAAAGTGAAGATATGTGGGCAGATCACACTTTATTTTTTTGATGTTCTTCTTCCTGGGAAAAAAGATTCACTAAAAGCAATGATGCACTGACTGAAGAAAATGGTCAAACAGAAAATTCAGTTCTATTTTCACAGGAAAACCTTTAGTCTAATCTTACAGGACCTATTACAACCAGAATAATGATAAATCCACCACACACCTTGTAAAACGGCTGCTGGGGAACGATGGTGCCTTCATCTGTGTGCAAAGACTGCTTCACCTGTTCAGCCTTTACAGCCAGATGAGCCTCAAAGTACCTTAAATGAAGCGAAAGAGACAATCAATATATGTTTTTTACATGTAACACATGTGCAGGAGGCAGAGCTCTGAAGCCCAGCCAGACACACATCCATCTATATATGTACCTGCGCAGGGCCATGCAGGTGTGCTTGGCTGTCTGCCGACTGGAGAAGACCTGGTCGTCACTCATCATGGACACTTCATTCTCCATGTTGAGGATCTCTAGAGTGCTGATCTACAGGGAGGGGACAGAGACTTCAGTTCACACTTCACACAAAAGGCACCATCTGTAACACGGTACGTGGTTCAGCACCGACCAGGTTGACGAGTCTTCGCAGACCATCCTGGTGGTCGAAGAGCTGCAGCACGGCCCTGAACGAGAAGGAGATGGAGAAGAACATGGTGGCATGGCAGACACCTGAGGTGTGGGACGACTCCAGCAGCCACAAGGCATAGGACACCATGTCTGACAGCACACCATCCGGGAGCATGCACACCTGCACACAGACACACACAGAGTAGAGATAAAGACTAGAATATGAAGTTCAGTCTAACTGTGGTCACTTCATCCTCCACCAAGCTTTTAACTCATGTGCATGTTTGACCAGAAATCAACACGAAGGTCAGTGTGAATCATACAAACCTGACTCACAATATATTATTTATTATATTGATTTCAGCTGCTAAAATGGTCTGGATTTGTGAATAATCTTTGTTAAAAGGTCTAAATCAGTTGTTTGTGTGTGTTGACCGTACCCTCTCCATAGCATCCTGGTTATAAGCCAGGTAGTACAAGCAGAGAGAGACCCCTGTTGCTGCCATTGACGGCCTCGGGATCTCCAAGAGTCTCTGCACTCCTCCATGAGCGATGAACTCTGCTGCAAACTTTTTATGGAGGAGCAGCGAGGCGAGATACTGAGGGGAGAAGGAGACGGACAGGAAAAACTTCAGTGTTTTTATCATGATCCCACTGATTCAGAACAGGAAGAGTGTGTTCTTTTTTCTTGAGGTGATCGCTGCTTCCAAGCACCTGCATAAATGTTTGTGCACGGCTGCAGTTTTCTAGAGCACAGCAGCTGTGAAGACCAAACCACACACGTCTGGAATTTGTCAGTTTAAAAAAAACACATCAAAAAGAAAGAGGAATCTTAAAACTGGTGCAGTCAAAGACAGTTTAGGTTTCTATAAATAAAATATTATTCTTGAAAATAATGTCTGTGAAATAAAGCAAAACAAAGAGAAAGCTATGAGTTGACCCCTCTGGGCCACCATAGCTTTGTCCATTAAGAGCCACTGTAGAGGCACTAGTTTTTGCGCAGGTCTGATGGTGTAGACTGAGGAGCCTTCTGCATACTTCTCTGTCTCAACAATCGTACTAAAACAAAGTTAGAAAGCTAATGTTGCTGTGAAAAGCAGCAAAACAAACAAATTAAACCTCTGAGGGCCTTTTCTGGTGTGTTAGTATTCAACAGTTTAGTGATGTAAAAGGTGAAAAACCACAAAGTTAAGTTGCTACATTTCATCTTTCTGGAGCTGTCTAGAGCCCCACCCACAAAGGTAACGCTTATCCTGCACACACAGACACCTCTGAAGGGAGGGGCTGGGAGATAAATGAGCTGCACTCGTCTAAAACGACCTAATTGACAGTGATGATTAAAGAGTTTGATTTGTAAATGAAAATTAAAACATGATGCATTCAGAAAATGTTGATCGATTCCTAGCAGTTTTCACACGATGATCTCAAAATGTTTAAACATGCGACAGCAGAGTTTTGTAGGTGAATGTTTCTTTTTGTTATCAAATAATAAATCAGAGAAGATTCACTGTTATTTCATGTGCTGTGTCTGATCATCGTGTCTGGGCTTTTGTTCTGAAACTGAACAACCATCAGATTTGAGGACAGTGATGGTTTACGTGTGAAGAAGATGTGAGTCTAATTGTAAGAATGATCTTCATCACTTAAGTGGATCTCCTCATGGAGGCTTGTCAGGACCACAGTCTTACCAGTAGGGCGTCAAAGATGAGCTGCACGTTCTTGGTCTGACTGAGGTCGATGTAGTTCATGAGCAGCGAGCGGGTGTCCAGCTGCATGAAGACGGCGAGCAGCTGCAGAGGAGACAGAGATTACTGACCTCAGTACATTTAATAAGAGTCAAGAGATTAATGTGAGCAGGATGAAGCTGCTCACTGTAGCCTCAGGAGGAAAGACTTACACTTGTTATATCTTAATTAAATGTTGTTGTTGTTTTTTTTTAACTTCAGCACTCAAGATACAAAAAGAAACTCTGATATGAGTTCACATTTCAACATGTCAGGTTTCTTTATTTATCTCACTTTTTGTCTTTTGAAATTAATTTTAACAAATTTGAAATAAGGGAAATAAGGGACTTAATAATTTATCATTAATTCATTAAACAAAAAGACACTAAACATACTCGACAAGTGTTGTCTGATGGACCACCTGATTTCAACCACCACCTGTGACACACTTCATAGTGAATATTTGACACACAGATTCAAGCTCTGATGTTGGATTTTTGTGATTATCACGACTGATGATTGAAGGGCAATAAACACATCCTTCCAAAAAAATTACTTAACATGGGATGTAAAGTGTGAATATGGTCCAGATTTTTTTTCTATCCTCTTTTACTTTCCATTTGCAAACTTCTCCCCAGATATCTGATAATATATCTGTTTCATTTGGCCTCGTTTGTTTTATCTTGTTGTTTGTGACCCGTTAAGAATGAGTGGTGTTTTTTTGTGTTCATTTGTTTTGGGCCTCACCTCCTGGTAATCTCCAAGTGGTGTCAGATACTGCAGGATGAGCCTCTGCTCCATGGTTGGACTCAGCGGCGAGAGGCGGTACTCTGAACCAATCACCATCCAGCTCATCTCGGACCAGGAAGTGCTGTTGGTTGGTTGGTTGCTAGCATCAGTCTTGTCTGCCTCCTCGTCAGCCCTGCAGGAGGAGGAGGAGGTAAAATTGAGCTTCTGCTTTGCCTTCCTCCCGTTCTCCTTCACCGCCGGTCTTTTCCCTCCCCCTCCTCCCTGCCTCTCTTCCGGGTCCCTGGAGGCTTGGTCCGGACTCGCTTGGTACACAAAGTCTGGGAGCAGGCGGGTGGAGCTGGATCCACTGCTGCTGCTACAGGTGCCATTTTTTTGGGCTGAACTGAGCAGGGGCAGAGGCTTGTCCTTGGCCACCATCTTGCTGCTCTCTCCGTTTTTCTCTCTTCTATCCTCTTCCTCCCCCAGAGCCACGCCCTCCCTCTGGTCCTGCTGGTCTGAGGTACTCGAGGTCTGAGCTGTGTCAACCTGAGAGTCCTGAGGTAGATTCGTAGTCTTAGTTGGACTCGAGTGATTCTTGGCCTCTTCGGTTTGCAGCTCATGAAGACGTCGGATCATGACCGGCACCTGGAACAGGTGATATTGTTGATAGGTGATATTGAGACCTATGTTCTCACATAAACTACTACCACATTATTGTGCAAATTATGTACAAAGCTCAAATGAAAACTCTGCCAACCAACACCCAGAAAAGACTGAAAAAAGAGAGACAGTCAGTAAGACCTAAAGAGAATATAGATCTTTAAAAAACCAAGAGTCAGAACTAAATTCATTCCTGTCTGTACACATTACATCAGGCATAATAGAACATGTCTTTCCTTTGCACGTTTTGTATATTGTATTGTTTTGAATGTACCACAGTTACATTGCCACACATTAGCAGGTGAACCATCGGATGCCATGATGCACATCAGCTCCATTTAACTAGTGGAGATATTTGTGGAAATTTCTCATCACATGTAAACTTTATCACACTTGGTCTAAATCCAGAGTGAATGACAGGTGACAGGAGGTTTTTAATGTGATGTGTGTGACGCTCACCAGCCGAGCGTTCTCCTCCCTGTAGCTCGTCGCCACTTCTGGTTACTCATGGCTCTGGCCAGCAGCCCTGTGGAGTAGACGCACAGTGGCCGCTCGGCTTCGTGAGCCCAGCTGAACAGTTTCTCCACCAGTCCTTCCTGTGTTGCACAAAGACATAGTAAACACTATGGTTCAGCTGTAAACTCAACTCCGTGGAGCCACAGTAATTAATTATTCATATGTTTCTTATTGGCCAATATGATCTAAAACCTTCAACAAAAGATCCCCCCTCTAATCAAGAAGAGTTATCGCTGACATGAAACTACAGTTCATCTCATTCAATTTCACCTTCTCCTGGAAGACGACAGCTGTCTCCAGACCTGGCATGATGTTCTGGAGCAGGCGGCAGGCGGCCGTGTTGAGGGTCAGCTCTCTGCTGGTCATAATGTATGTGTCCAACAGCTGGAAAACAAAACACGCACAGCACAGAATGATCAATTTAGACTTAATTCACAAATGAAAAACATAACAAATACAATGCTAAATTGTGATTATGCCTCCTCATACAAATGTTATATTCTTAAATCTGCTTGTGAGACACTTTATAAAGAAACGTCATTAATTTCAATTAATTAACTTATTGGTTGTTCAAAATAAAAGGAATCAGACGCAACAAATCATTTCAGTCACTTTTATAGCTATAACGTTGAATATTTGGTGATATAAACTTTGACAATTTGCTGTTTGTTCTATCCTGTTTGAGTTTTTGAAATACAAATTAAGCAGCTATCAGGCTGTGGCCTGTGGCTGTGGGATGTTTTAATGTGTTTTCTCACTCCCTGTTGACATTTCACGGACTAAAACAAATTGTCAATTCATCAAGACAATAATCAGCTCATCAATAAGTTAAGGCCCTGGCTCCATGCTCCCCTCCAGCACACTATGATGGACAAGCACTCAGCCTTCACACACTTCAAACGGTTCTCACCGCGTTAGTGAAGTCATCATTCATAAAGAGCATCTTCAGGAGTTGTCCCAGCGTGCACTCTGGGTCAGCTCGTCCTGCACAGTTGGACACGAGTTAAACTCAACAACCACAACATGAGTTACAGATCGAGCTAAAACATCTGCTGCTTTGGGAACTTTTTGCGTGTAGCTGGATTTTCACCTGGGTGACGGTCGTCAAACGGATCAGGGTCGGCCAAGTGATACTCTCTTGTCTCCCGTTCGATCAGCTCAGATATTCTGCAGAGGACACACAAGTGAGACACGGTCAACTCCCTCAGACAGACAGATGGACAGACAGCGCCCGACATTTAGATCTGAGTCTCATCAAAAACAAACCACTACTGACTGAGTGAGGATGGACACCAGCCTCTCCGTGGCGCCAGGTTCTGCTTCCTCCCATTCGTCTAATAACCCAGCGAGCTCCGCCTTGGCATCTTCCATAGCAACCGCCATCGCAGCCGATGCGGCAGCTGAAAATGCAGACGACAGGGTAGATGAGATGGCGTCCGATAGTGCAGACGAAAGGGCAGATGTCATGGCAGCTAGTTGGTCTTCTGGAGAAGACATCGCTGCCTGGGGGAGAAGAGGAGGAAAGGATGAAGAGGAGGAAATGAAAGGGGAAGAGGAGGGAGGGCTAAGTGATGAGTAAGTTGTTCTGATGCTTTGTTATCTTAAAAAAAAATTTAAATTGAAACTGTAATTTGTCTTTACGTGTTCAAATGTTTGTAGATGTGTCAGAACTAAATCCTTAGTGAAAATCTACTAAACCAGAGTCTATATGAAACAAAACGTGTCACCTCACATGTAAATCAATATAACTGACAAACCAGAGCATCTACACAGCACCACAAAGCCTCATGTAATAATGTTATGTTGTGACACATTTGAGCTTTTTCACACAACTGGAGCTTCTATGACGTAAATAACACCATGCAATATATTTTCAATACTGTTTGTTTTCAGATTTCTATAGCACATTATGTAAATAATATCTTGTAGATACCCTCTAACTTGTGGTTGATTGATATTGTCTTTCCTGTTTTTGCCTTTCATTTCTTGTGTTTTGCACATAAAAGCACGTGTAAATGATGTTTTTAGAAGATGGTGTAAGAATGAAGTTGTTATATTTTGACACTTTATACAATTGTTATTACATGCTTTTCTTCTTCTACCCCATTTCATCTGTTACAGTAACAAGTACGTTACCTCAGTGTTGCATCAATAAAAGTTCATATCTTATCTGATTATTTGTATATTGCACTTTTTACAGTTCTGATGACATTTGAAATTAACCGTTAAGCTGTCATAGAACTTCTCTTCCTCTCTGCGGAGCCTTAACCTGCAGATATGGCAAATAAAGTGACACACCTGTGTGCCACTGGGAGCAAGAAGGCCACAAAGACATCTGGGCACGGACCTCACACCTGAGCTCGCTCACCCTCCTAACTGTTTCTTGACACTCACCCTCAGCCTGAGTGAGACTCGACGTCGGGGCATCGCGGCAGCTTGTGTCCGACCCTATGTCAGATACCGGGAGCTGAAGGCGCCTGTGTGGTGTCAGGAGTCCGCACCAACAGGTGTCCTCAGCTCGGGACAGCTGTCCCCCCTTCTCAGAGACTCTCTCAGCCGCTCAGCTAACGCGGTAAGCAGGTGGCAATTAGCAAACTTAGCTAACTCGCCGACGTATCCGCTGCCTGTTAAGCTTCGAGTGCATTTTCTCTTCTAACTAAGAACGGGCTCGGTCCTCGCCCTCCCCCCGGCGAGTGTGGCCCGGAGATAAGGAGAGGAGTCGGGCTGAAGGCAGCGGCAGCGTGTTGACAGTCAGTTGCCTCATGTCAGTGGCAACAGCCTCAGCTAGCGACTTCACACAGATTTAAAATGTTCACTCACCTGGAGATGAACGTCCTCCGCGCAGCGCTTCTCCGCTTAACCCGCTATTTGTACCAACTCTGCTTAGTTCAGGGACAAACGAAACAACGCGGACATTTAACGTTTTTTGGGGGAAAAAAGTTTCACGTATTTTCAAACTTCTCCCGGTGGCCGCACGTAACGTCACCTAACGGTAGTCGACGTTAGATGACGACAGACGACGAATCACATCGTGGGAGTTGTAGTTCGAAACGGGTCTGGTTGAGCTCGAGAGCGAACTCAGATTTTGTAGGTCAGCGAAGGCAGCAATTCAAAAAATACAGGTAAAAGTTATGCATTTAGCACCGCACATATTCTGCATCAGCACCTCATATAATTATCTGTCAATCAATAAAGACTTATGCACAGTATAACATCACTCTATAGCCCATAAAACAAAGCCCAAGCCCCGGATAAGCGGATGAAGATGGATGGATGGATGAAAAGTTGTAAATCATGAGAAGATTTTTTTTCAGCCGAGAAAGTCTTATCTATGTATTTGGGATGTTCTAGCAGTGATCTCAAGTTTCTATTTTTATCTGACGATGACTTCTGCTCATTCTGTGAAGCAGGATTTATGGTAGCTTTTCTTCTTCTGCAGCGGGAACATATCCAGAGTCTCTGCTGCCCTACACACATAACTGGTCTCACTTTTCTGTTTGTTTTCTTTCACCAAACCAACCCCATTTCTCTCTGAACTCACATATATTTATCACATATATATCATTGATTGAACAGGAAAGAAAAATCTTAACTGATACAGAAATACATTTTTATGTTTAATACTTTTACTCTAATTTTTGTGGGAGAAGTTTGTTGTGGGAGGGGAAATGTCTCTTGCTCAATTGCTACCAACTCACACAGCTTAGAAATGTCTGTGAAACAAGAGTGTAATAATAATAATAAACATTGTAATTTTTTTTTTTTTAAATCTCAAGACGAAACCAGTAATTTAAGGCCTTAAAGTGTAGGATTGTCCTCTGAAATGAGGAGCAAAAAGTGTAGAATAGAAATATGAATTATCTTAAAATGTAAATCCATTTAGTACAATAAGGCAAAATTGAACTTAAGTACAGTAGTACTTTAGTACATTTAACTACATTACAGAATTTAGTGTTGCTTCAATTCAACAGTTTAATATCACAACCTGACATGTTTCAAAAGTTTGTATGCAACTTGTTAGTTGACCAGTAGTCTGAAAAGTATTTGCAATAACTCTCTGCAACAATAAATGAAAATTATTCGTGTATGAGGTTGGTACATTACCCATCAATTAATATTAATCAATGAGGTCACCAAAGTACAAACAAGTGCAAATGCTTTATTGAGCCTGTTGGACAGAAATGCGTTCTGCTATCACTGAGAAAAAATACTTGGTTTAATCAATCAGAGCATTTTTTTGTTTTGATCTGCACTTGCTTCCAGATGCTTGTTAAAAAACACACTGTTACAAATGGCAGCAACACTCAGTATTTACAAGGTTTCCATATATGAAGCACATTAAACAGCAAAGCAGTCGTATCCAAAAGAGCTGCCAGTTCATCTCCACTCTGCTGCCAACAGGATCCCTACACACCCCAACCCCTCATTTCAAAATAAAATTCAAAGCCATTTTCTACATTGGGAGGTACAGATGGCAGGAGCTTAAGTGACCTCACTGTGGCAGGAGACACAATTTTAACAAATGTCCTGTTTAAGTTATTTAAGTTATGCTGCATTTTTGTTTTTACTTCAAAATTAGTTTTTGTTGTCCATGTTTAATGACATCACCTTTGGCTTTAAGAAATAGTAATAGGCATTTGAAACTATCACACAGGCCAAACGATTCATCAGTTATGTAAGTGATCATTATTGGGCCTTGATTAATAGATTTCTGCATTATTTATTATATAATGCAGGGAAACACTGAACCTGTTCTTCATTAATATTCAAGTGTATTATTTTTTTAATCAAAAATTTTACAGTGGAATTGATCAAATTCATAATGTTTTTTTCAGATGTGTAGGAACCCTCAGTTCTGCTAGTGTGTTTTCAGTTTGTCTCCAAATAACGTCATCACAAGTCCATAGAGGAAGCCGCCTGCGAGGATGACCAGAGTGCTGGACACAGGGCCAAAGGACAAAAGAGCTCCAAACACGTAGAAGAGCAGCAGCAGCAGGATCGTCCTGTAGCTGGCCAGCAGGCGCAGGCTCAGCCGAGGCTGCCGGGTCCTCTCCAGCCCCCGCTGTGAA
Source organism: Caranx ignobilis (assembly GCA_021432705.1). NCBI lineage: Eukaryota > Metazoa > Chordata > Actinopteri > Carangiformes > Carangidae > Caranx > Caranx ignobilis. Next base: position 34,742,247 of record MU269985.1, on the reverse strand, counting down.
ACAGGGCTGTGCTTCAGCTTTGTGGTGCTATCTGGATCTGTAAGGTAGTGACGGCCGAGGCGACCCAGGAAGTCTGGCCGAGAGCAGAGCGCGTTCATGTGCGCTCCGAACTATAGAAGAGAAAATATACAAACAGTGATTATAGACCAAGTAGTTTAAATGTTTTGGACCAGTTAAAATTAACATAGCTTTGATGACACCACTCACCCTCTCATTAACCAGTGATGACAGCCTGTAGAAGAGCCTGACCAGCAGGGCATTCTCATAGCTTCTAATGGGCTGGAGCTCAGGGTCTCCTTGATACTGGATGTCAAACCTGCGCAGTCCATTAATAATCTGCTCACACACACACACACACACACAGTTTCAGGGTGTTAGTGTATGGCTGCATACCTTCCTCATGTGCAGTCACATGAAACACTGACCTGCCTCCTGCCCAGATCGGTCAGGATGAGTCCGCTCTCCCCTTGTATGCAGTCGGGCAGCTGCTTGCAGTTGCCGTCATCCTGGGAAGAGCCCAGGTTTGACATGAGCTGTGTCAGCTGGCCCTGGGTCAGCTACAAGACAACAAGACATAAATTTAAAGAACAGTCATTGATGATTCATCTAATCTTTTGCTGGAAATAACATTATTTTTGCATGTTTTTTTTAATAAACCAAAAAAGATGGGTCGAGATGAAAAGTCAGACAATCACCTAATTAATAAGAAGTGACCTCATGGTGGCCCTAGAGGAAAAGTCGGAGGATCGCTAAGGTAGGAGGATCTTTAAAGTAAGTTCTTACCAACCATGAACATCTCCACTACATTTCACAACAATTCATCAAATAGTTGTTGAGGTATTTTAGAGACAGTTGATTGACTGTTGTCAGAGCCTAAACACTTGACTGTGCATCGGATATGCAGATAAAATCAAGTGCTTATTGTGAGGAAATGAAACAGGGAAAAAAAGGCCTTAGCCACAGTCAAACTAATCCGACCTTGAAGATTTGACACAGGTTCTCCAGAGCTCGGTCCAGAAACTCATGGGTCTTTTTCAGACACTCCCCGCTCTCCTCTGGCTCGGCCCCAGCAAAGGTGTTGTTAGGGTCAGAGGAGCCAAGCCCAAACCAGGACAGGAAAGAGGTGTTGGCTGCCACCTCGTTGGAATGGTCCGATATCCTCTTGGCCGTCTGTCTGGCCTGTGCTATGATCTGGATCAACTTCATCACCTGTAGAAGACAGAAAAACACAACAACAGGCATTTCCAGTATGAACTCAGCTCAGTCTGTTTGCTGCTTAACAGAACAATGGTGAGCTAAAAACTCACCGCTCCTCTGAGCTCCGTGCCAAACATCTGCTTGTACTGACAGTCCTGTCCTTCCAGGGCATAGACGTGGCTCTTCACCCTGAACACCATGTCCGTCACCACCTTCTGCCTTGATGACAGGTAGCTGCCTCCTTGGCTCGGTGTCAGGTAGCCACGGGGCTGACGATGGTGGAGGACGTGCTCCGGCTCCAGAAACAACTGCTCACCTGTGGAGATATGTGACTGGATTAGCGTTTGTTTGTTTTCAAAGCCCAGCAGCAACTGTTTTGTTATTATTAAAAAGAAACCTGTAGCTACAAGAACGGCTCAAGTAAGGTGACTAAGTCTCATAATACCTCTATGGCATCAACTAGGTAGTTTAATTGTTGTTTCAGTCAAAATTCATTAAAATCTGAGCTTTGCGCAAAAAGCACAACATTAAAGAGAAGAAAGATAAAGAGAAGCTCCAAGATAACTGCCCCATTGCTCTGGTTTTGCCTTTTTTTTTAAGATAAATGATGCTGTCTTTACCAATAAAAAGGGAATTTGAATTTTACAGTAAAAAAGGATGTGACTTTTCCTCTTTCTTTTTAATGAAGGCTTGCTTAAGTGGCTTCCTGACCTTTCTGGATCATGTCTGCAAGGTTGGGCTGAGAGAAGACTTTGGCCACCCTGAAGACCATCAGTGCGTTTTTGGCATTGACCAGGTCTGTTCTCACTGCTCTGTTCAAAAACACCTGGAACAGCTTCGTGTACATGAGGAGGTTCTCCTGAACAAACGACTCCCTGCAAAAGAGCAAGTGACAAAATCAAAGTTACTTCAACATTACTAACTGACTGAGATCGCTTCATTGTTTGCAGGAGATGTGGGTCCGTGTGTAATATAATGGTCGTCACACTCACCATTTCTCTGGTACGGTTCTGTTTTGGTCAGGCTGAGGGTTGGTCTTCTCCCCCGTGTATCTCCACGGCTGAATATAACTCAGCCATGTCTCTAACACCTGAACGCACAGAGGACACTCTCTTTTAACAACACACTGACACTGTTTCTTAACAACTTTTTAAATCATATACTGTAGATGAAACGTAGCATCAACTAAATAGCTATAGAGGAAGAATAGAGGGTGGCGGGTTGAAATTATTTGCTGGAAACATCTGAGAAACCAAAACATGTGTTCTTAGGTGAAGTGCTGGATCAGGAACCTCAGTGGTTAAAAAGGGAGAAGTGAATTGCTGCCAAAATACCATGAATTTCAATGGAGATCGTTTGGCTGGAAGTGTATTAGTAGATATTTTATCACACCTCATTACCATTTGTTTTTCATCTGTACAAACTGTAACACTTTTTGGAGTTTTTATTTTATTCAGAAATGACACTACATCATATTTTGGGCTCATATGTGCAACATCTACAAGCATCACAACTAAATACTATTTAAAGCAGACAGGCCCTCTACAGAGGACAGGTATGATATTTCTTATGGAATAGAAAAAATGACTTTCTCCATAGAGCTTTAACAATCCAAAAATAAGGACATCTGGAGCGAAAATATCTACCCCGAAACTCCCTTATTTTATTTAGGTTAGTTTATTCAATTCTTTGTAGTCTATTTTTATCATCTTATGTTCTTTTAAAAGAAGAGTAAGAGAAAAAGCAGGCAGATCCCTTTGTAAAGGGAAGTAATGGGGGAGACTATGTGTTCTGCTGCTGTCAAAAATAAATACGGAGCAGGGGTGAGTCAGACCTACCGCTCTGAAAGAGGCGTCCAGAGGCCAGTGACTGAAGCAGTGCTGAAGAAACAGGTAGAGTTTCTGCTGAACGAAACGCTGCACCACCACTCTGCAGGGAAGAGGGACACCAAACAGTGTTTGTTGATCAGTTTCCTCCACAGGTGAATATGAAGGGAGAATTGTAGCATGTGCTGATGTGAGTGTGAGACCTCTTGAACTCCTCCAGGGGGCTGGTGTGAGTGTGTGAGTGAGCCGAGGGCGAGGAGGACAGCTGCTCTGGCTTCAGGCTGTTGGAGAATGCGTGCAGATGTTTCACCAAGAGACGCACCACTAGCACGTGCTCCTCTGTCGGGGTGAACGGCTCCTGGAAAGAAGACCGGTCACACAAAGTGCTCCACATGTATGTGAGCCCACCCCTGCCCCCGAACATGTCAGCCACCCTTTCCAAAAGCAGCCAATCATATTGCAACCCCAGTCCAAAAGCAGCCAAACAGTCATCAGAGGCTCAGAGCTCTTAGTGATAGAGCATGGAGGTCCAACACCAAGTTTCTAACTCGCCCAGTCCTGCAACACACTGGTGAATGAACTGATGATTATTATATGTGTTTGTACTGTTTTGTACAATTGATGTGTTGACACTCTTGCAATACCATCACACCCCTCAAGAGGGTACGGCCAACAAGTTGGCAAGCATTGCTCTGTTCTCTCTTTGTTTAACTATATAATTTAATCCGAAACATTTGCACAGCAGAATTATTTGACAGACAGTCACTTCCAAAAAGTAACAAAGCCAAAAGTGTTTCAGGATTTGACAAATAAGCTTCTGATATTTACAGCATAATATAGGTTTTAAAACTTTAAAATCTGTTGAGACACTTGCTTTATCACATCTGGGCTCTGTTAAAATTTAAGATTGAAATTAAATTTAAATAAAAACATTGTGGGAAACAGAAGGACAGGTGGGACCTCGATGCTGTATTACCTGTTTATAGCAAAGCTGCTTTGTCAAACATCGTTTGGATAACAATAGCAAACAAATATTAGCCCCTGTTCATGAACTCAAATTTGACTGTAAAGTGATTTGAATGACTGGCATGTGAACAAAAGTTTTACGATTCAAATGTAGTAGTTTCTTTTGCTTTGCAAAGAGCAACAGTGTCAAGAGAAAGAAACATTGATCAATCACATGAACACATAGATCAAGAGAGCACACCACACAGAGTGTGAGAAACATGCCTTTAAAAACAGATGGCAACAAACAAAACCACAAAACAACTGCTAAAACTCTGCTCAGAGATTCAAAGCTTCATTCCAGGATTATTTCTCCAGTCAAGGTTACTTCTCTGTTCAAATCCACAGGTTACACACTCAAAGATTTTCTTTTTCTTCATAGACAACAGACCTCATAACATATTAAAGTTTCTCAGATTGCGTTGCTGCTTGTGATTTTCAATCACCTGAAAGTCCTAAAATTATTAAGTTAAATCAAACTTATCAAAAAAGGAACAAAACCTTTAGCTAAGTTTATAAAAACAACCTAAAACAAACAGGGAACTTCTTCCATTTTAAAGGTCAGTGTTGTCTTTTTGTTTCTGAGTTTTGGGTGACAATAAATTGCACAACACAAATCACCAACCACTTTCACATTTTTTAGCTTCTTTGATTTCTTAAGAAAAGCTAAAACATTCTCATGATGGCTGATTGTGCAGAAGCAGGATGAAGCATGCAAACTACTGGGCTGCAACTAAAGTCTGTGAGCATCAGGCTGGTGATTGGAGGAACAATGTGTCACCGTGTTTAACAATAAAAATGAGAGAAGTAGCCTTGACCGTGACTTAACTGAGTGAGGTTTACCTCCAGGAGGCCCCAGAGGGGCGGGGGTGAATGAAAAGGTAAAAGTACTTGGTAGGTGTGGAGGGTCCCAGAGCCTGGTGGGGCGTGGGGTTGGCACGGCATGCTGGACATACTGAGGCGGTACTGCAGCAGCGCCAGCTGTTCACCCGTAACCACCAGGGGGGAGAGGAAGATGAGGAAGAGCAAGGACAAAGACAGAGAGGGTGGAAGAGGAGCAACAGAAAGAGAGAGGAAGGGGAGAAGTGACAATAAGGGAGGGTGAGGAAGAGGAGGAGACGGGGAAAGAAATGGTGGCAGGAGGAAGGTAAACATGAGAAAAGGAGAAAAGGAAAAGTGCAACCAGACAGAAACAATTGGCCAAAAACATTCAGGAGGAAAAGAGCAGAGAACAGGAGAGGAGACAAACAAAAATAAAATATTGACTGTAGAAACAACGATTTAATTGCTGGGACGATGCACAGGCGTTTGCACACTGCACACACAGAGGACTGCAGGGACGGGAATTATTTCATTCAAGATCAAACTAACACATTTTCAACAGATACCAGACACAGTTGTAATGTTCATGTTAATGTTCATCACTTTAAATGTGCTGGTTGTTCAATTTCCACCAGGACAGTAGTGAGAGGACAAGCACATCCACACGTCTTCACCGTGTCTCAAGATTTAAGTAGAATCTGGTAACTGGCTTGAATGATTCCCATCCCTGATGTTTAACATCCTCAGAAGAGTGAACGCAGAACTGAAGATTTTGTTGTTGCTGCATCAACAAAATATTTTTTTCTGCCTGGTAATGTTACTTATACGAGACAGATTATGTTTTGAATGTAAATCAGAGTTGATGACATCCAACAGTGGGACAGCTTTGTTAAAGCTTGACATCAGATGTATGAACGTCTCTCACTGAGAGCTCAAAGCTTAAATCAATTTGGCCAAAATCCTGCAGCTCCAGTTCACTCTCCAGTCAGGATGAACACATGACACAAACACAATGACCCAGCACAGTGGTTAACATGTTTTAAATAAAACTCAGCCTTTGACAAAGACTGCAGCGTTTATGATGGAGACCAGACGTCACAATGTCACACAGAGTTAAATAACAACGTCTCAGTTTCCTGTGCAGCTTTATGGAGCAATAGTGGAGAAGTGGATATAGTATTTACCGTAGTACAATAATAGTATTAACAAGGTCTACTCCTAATCCTGAAGTCTCACTGTGATGCTTTTCATGAGTGGGAATCCACATAAACAGTGACCAATACTACATTCAGACAGGAACCTAAATGTTTTCATTGTAGATGTCGATTATATCTGAAATATCTGCAGTGCTGTTATCACACTGGAGACTCAAACAATGGACTCCTCAATCCTTAAACACAAATCAAGCATCTTGACTTCCTTTCAGTTTAGCTAGCTGTAGTTTTACAAACAAACTTTTGACAAACTGGGGTCCTGGTGATACACTTTGATGTGGTTTAGATCAACTTTGGTTTTATTGAACCTTTATCAAGTCAGTAAGTATTTCAGACCATAAAGTCTGCAGGCTGGGTGTTGACTGATTCTTAATGAAGTTGAGTTCTCTTGCTTCAAATTGAAGAATTTAAGCCTCATTTATTTTTGTTTTGGCTCCCTGAGATAGAAAATAAACAGTTCAGGCTGTAGTGAACATCTGCTTAGAGATCCTCCACATGAAAAAAATTTTTTTTTTTAGGTCCACTGATTATCTGATTAGTGAGGATCTGATTATTTACTGTGAACCCTCTGCAGAGTCTCCACAAAGCTTCACCAAATTGCTAAGTTACATTGATGTTCCTCATGCAACCATGCAACATACCAATGAAACAGTGTGAAATGCAGCATGCAGAGGACGTGATAGCAAAAGCACTAATACCGAGAAGGCACACATGCCAAGTCACCTAATGCAGAAGTTTGACTCTGCAGCTACTCATACACTATAAATGATAAAAGGGATTTAAAGGCATACTTCAAATAAAAACCAGAGAAACAGATGCTTCCAAAGTCAGAACAGGAGCTTTTGATATGCATTCACACTGCAAGGAGCTTAAGACTCCACTTATCTTCAGTCTCTTTGTTCATCTGTAAAACTGAATTAATAGGAGCTTCAAACAGCTGCTCATCAGCAGGAGACCACATGCTGCTGTTAAATATGTGTAGGAATGTGTAGGAAATACAAATGAGCCTGCTTGCAGTGTGAATGCAGAGAGTTGTGGGTGAAGTTGTCCATCAGTCATGATAAACAAAACAAAACCTCTTGTCTAAATGTCAGTGATTTCCTCCACAGCTCAGTTCATGGACAACTTCACCCCAGCCTGCGCAGGGTGTGTTGGGTATTGTCCAGCCACAGTGGCTGTTATATCTGAAAACTCAGCCCATGCACAATTTTGTAAAACGCAGTTTTAGCTGGTCAGGTGCCTGGGTGGCTGCCACCACAGGGCTGGCTGGCCAGCATCTCTCTCTCCCACCCTGGGCTTGCTCCAAGACGGGACATAGGTGGCGGAGACGTGATGGAGGATTGTGGTCAGCCAGTCAACAGCCAGCCGTGCGATGCTGCAGTGCAAAGGAGAGAGGAGGGACAGGGGAGGAGCTGGGGACATGTTCTCTGTTCTCCTACCTTCACCTGCGGAGACTGCAGCTTCTGATACATGTCCAGGGAATAGTGATGGAGCCAGATCTCCACAAACATCTGAGAAGAACAAATCAACACATGATTGTTTTTCTTCTCACTTTAGAATGTAAAATCTTTTCAGTTTCTTACAAACAAAACTCAGTTACATGAATAATAGATAAACTGAATTACAAACCATCAAACCACTGACAGTAGCCAACAGGTTGACTTCAGCCTCACCTGTAACAGTGTTTCAGACCTCCAGATCTCCTGAGCTGCGGGGTCAGCGTTAACTGAAGGCTGATGGAAGATGTGATGTTTCAGGAGACTGGGGCTGTGAACACCATAACCAGCAAAGGGAACACTGGAGGATCTGTTGTTGGATTTAAGAGAACATCAAGACAAAATGAGCTTTGTTGATGTGCTGTGTCAGTGGGTCTGGTTTGTTCAAATGCAGAAGATAACAACGTTCAGGTGATCGGATATGACTGTGAGACATAAATTAAACCTCTGTGGGTTTCAGTACCTGGGTGAAGGTGCAGTGACGGAGCCTCTGGAGTCAGAGAAAGGAGATGGAGGCACACTCCCTTCACTGGGGAGGAAATACTTCAGGTAAGTGTCCACCAGCACAAAGTAGGCGCTGTCTGTGGAGCTTCCATTTTGGCCTTGGGGGTAGTTCTGAAAACAGAAGCTACTGTTTAGTTTTACCGTGAGGGTTAATACAAGTGTGCTCATTTCTAACTAATTTCTTAATTACTCAAAAAAGAAACTCTCATTGTGAACAGTCCAAAGTTCGGTCCGAGCTTTAACTAACAAACTCACCTTTGGCGTGATGAGACAGTAGGCAAAGTTAAACATGAAGAATTCAAATGGATCTGCAGAATGTTAAGGAAAAATTTCACTGTCCATTTCTTCCCTGTTGTCCTCGGACAATGTCTCACACTGAGGACTGAGGTCACAACCTGTAGCTGAAATGTCATACAAGTGGTGTAACTGGTTGGTCAATTAATTGATTAGTCGACTGCCACAAAAATATCTGCATTGTGACAAGTGATGAGTCACCTCAGTCACTGATCATGAAAATAATATATGTTGATAGTTAAACTTAAAATAGATGTTAATGACATTCTTTTCCCCACAATTCACAGAACATTAATCTAAACATCATTTGCCATAAACATCATTTGCAGCTGAATAGTGAAAAATGAATTTTGCAGACACACATTTGAAATTAACTCTGAACTGAGTGGTTCATTGGTTATCACAAGTTGCCTGTAGAAAACTCTAGAGTATCAATGTCTGTGCTGTGGTGGATACTGAGGGCAAGGTTCAAGGTCAGCAGACCGGACAGGGGGAACTGCAGCTTGTTGTGGAAGAGTGGACAGTCTGGGAGAACTCCCTCCTGGATGCAGGCCTTCACGGGACCCTTCAACACACACACACAGAAACAGTGAGCGGAGAATGAAAAAGCACAGTACAAAACCTGAGCTGCTACACAAACAAGTATACGATTTGGAAACATTTTCTGCTCCATGATTAAAACATGAGCATGTACGAGTTGTGTTTTTTCTTTCTCTCTTCCCTCTGGTTTTTTTTTTTTGGACTTACATACAGAAGACTTGATAACTTATTTAAATTACAGTATATTTCCATTGATGATGAGTAAATCCAGGGTTTCAGATTTCCAAAATTATAAGTAGTAGTATTCACACATGATAAGAGCCACTGATTAGAACTAAATTCTATAATAACCAGTATTGTAGGTCGCATATTATCATCTTAATCTAACTTATAAAAAAATCAAAATTACATCTTTGCATTGACATCAGCGTTTCCATTTTGGATAGTGTTGAGTAGAAAAGAAAGTGTAGAGTCTTTTTCACAGGCTTTCATGGCTGTAATCTAAACTTCTGAAGACTGTCTAAAAATGACAAACTGCATGTGCTGTTTTCAGTAATAGCTACAGTAAAAATGTGGCAGATGCTTGGACTCTCTTCACATGGAGCAGTTCATTCTTTTCCTTAAAGTTACTGTCCAAATGTGGATTACAGACACTGCTCTAAAATAATTTATCGACAGATTTATCTAGATGAGACGAATGTTCTTACCGGGAGATAATTGACAGGTATTTCATACTTGTACTCCTCTGCTTGAAGCTTATACACAAGTTTCATCATTGGCCCACTGAAAAGAAAAAGAACAATGTTTTACTTGATTCATTAGACACACAGCAAACAAACAAACTGACCGACTGACTGACTGACTGACTGACCAACCTAGGGTTTAGAAAATCCATGACAATGTTGTATTCATTGCTCCTTGAGTGCAACAATCGCAGGTTCCAGCCTGCAATGATACCATCCAGGCTGCCGAACACACTCTCCACCAGCCAGGGGAAAATCAAGTGAAGCTCCTGAAGGGACACACACACACACACACACACACACACACACACACACACACACAGTAATAAGAAAAATGGCAAGTACACAACACACTGACTGGGACACATACAATGAAGTTATAATGACCAGCAGTCAGTACCTTTACTGTGGTTGTACTAGAGACAGCACGATGCAGAGCTACAGTGAAACAGCATGTATACCTCACCAGTGTCAGCAGTGTAAATATTATTCAAATTATGGACTAGATTAGTCAAAGCCCACTATGGAAACATCTGACTTCTGGGGGGCACAGCACACAGTACAACTAGAGATGAGTCCAGCTCTGTTTAGGCCCAGTTTTGCTCTTTGACACTAAAGGAAACTACAAAGACAAAAATTGCTGACGTACACCAACAAGTGCAAGATGAGAGAAGCAGCTGTTTACATGACTGACTGACTGAACACAGCAGAGACGTGTGGATTTACTTTAAAGCCCCTACAAGGAACTTTCAACTGGATGTGCAAAAGTCTCTCATTTCTGCTGATGTCTCTGTGTGACCTAAAACAGCAAATGAGACCACTATTTCTAAACAGTGTAACTATTTAGGGTCAGTCCACCGGATGATGAAATGATGTACAGCACTCAGACCGGAGGAGATGGCACATTTGATGAGACTACAAATTAGCATTGAGTTGTTGCTACACTAGTGAGTAAAAACCAAGCTCGAGTTCAGCACTATATTTTCGTCATGGCTGATATTGGGACGGGATCCGCAAAGACAAACCTACTGCTTTTGTCCACAGGAGTCGCCAAAATCAACACAAAATGAAAGTTCCTTGTAGGGGCTTCAAAGACAAAGCAACAAATACTAAATATAATATCTGCAAAACTGGACAGAACAACAGGAGGCATGTGGAGGAAACCAGCGTTCCTGCTTATTTATTCATCTACTGTCCAGTGTGTTTAAGTAAGAACTTGTGGCACTTCTGCAAACTCAAAAAGGACAATTGCTGTTAGTCTTTGTCATATTCTGTGAGCTAAAGCAGTGAAACAATTTTTAAGCAAAGCGTACATGCAAATCAAAAAAATACTGCCACACTCATCCTTTGTATCACTCACTGGAACATCTACAGCACAACAGCTGGTCTCAAAACAGAGCTTCAACTGTCCTCTCTAACGTCCTCACATACACAGAAGATGAATTATCACTGTGCTATTTCTGTGCTTTAATAATTAAGACAAACATTAGTGGTCGTGTGCTAATTGACGTCTGAATGCAATAGTTGCAGTTGCTGTATCTGCATCTCCAGTACCAGCATAGCGACTGTGTAACTTTCACTTCCATGTTTTATCTTTGATTAATGTGAACCCCTTTCAAATTCCAGGACAGAGGAGATAAGAGAAAGTCAATGTTCCAAGTGAAACTCAGCTGTCACAGTACAGCAGCTGTCTCCTCATACAAACACCAGGGAGCATGAAGGTCTGGATCAGCCCTGCCCTCTTCATCCAGTTAACAGAGAAAATACTGGGTAAGAGTGTGGTATTTGTGAATATTATTCAAATCCAGTGACATTCCTCACCAGCTATTTTTAACCAAGATGTTCTCACAAAAAACTATGTGGAGACTAACAACAAGAACAAGAGCACATCTTCAGAACAACAACAGCTGTAATGTTTTTCTACTTGAAGTTAATTTTATGATGTTAGCTTGTAAACACAACACACAGGGGTGGGGTAATCAGTACCTTTGCAGGATAGTCATCAATGATCTTCACCAAATCTTGGCATCGCTGCAGGAGTGGTTTGGTGGTCGCATCTGCTTTTAGGTTGGCCTGGAGCAACAACATATCACCATAAACTGAGCTTAAGTTGATGCTCAATAATACAGAACATTACACCAAAATAAATATTTGATAATATTAGATTTTCTTAAGTTTTGCCCAGTGAACGGTAGATTAGTATCAACATCACTTTCAACTGACACATAAAACACACTTTCACTGGCATTTGTGCCTAAATATAGATTTGAGTGAACATAAAGTGAGCCATTGTGTGGCAGGCAAAGATTACAACCTTAAGACTGTATGAAACACTTGAGAATGACTCACCTTTATACATTTTTGCATGTTTGGATTAGGCTTATTTTTAGCCTTAATGAAGTGAAAACATAATAAGCGATCTGCAACACAACGTCTACCTAGGAAAAAACTGTTGTGAAGACCTATTTAGGGACTGGCCTGTGTCGATATTTGCTGAGGGCATTTACACTGTGCTCGTATTTCTAAGATGGACATCAAAACAATCATTAAAACCTAAGAGAGCTAAAGTTTATATGACAAAACAATTCAGATGTCAATAGTAGTATTAATTCTCCATAGGAAAACGTAAACACATTTAGAGAGAGAGACTCACCAGTAGGAAACTGGGCTGCTGTAACGTTTGAGCAGCCATGTGGGACCATCAAGTTTATATCATCCAGTGTTCAGTCCACTTGGATCCTACCTGTCGGTACCTGTCACACACAAAACTTTATTGGTCTGTTGCTTTGTCAGCCTCCTCAGCAGAAAACAAACGCACTCGTCACTGAAACGAGTGGATGCTGTGGAAACAGGATGACAATTGTGAGTGCTAGTAATCCGACAACAATGTCTCCCATTGACTGGAAAACTAAGCAGACGCTCAGTCAATGAACCGTGCAACCCAGCATGAGCGGGCTAGCTTAGCGACAGCTAACTAACTTAGCTAGCAGAGAGTCGAACTGACAGCAACAGCCGTTAAGCCGCTCACCGACCCCGACACACACAAGCTAGAGACATGGACTAAACCTTTACGCTCTCGAGTGAACATCTCTTTACCTTCGCTGCTGACGGTTATTCAAATTTTCTGCTACTTTCCCTTCAACCGCGTTTCCATTAGTGTTGTTCAAACGCGACTCGCAGGCGCTGAGTTCTTCTTCTTCGTCTTTCAAATTTGACCGGCGGTTGACAACGAGCTTGTCGCCACGTTATCGCCGCCTGCAGGACGACCGGAGCATGCAGCGGGAAAAACTTATATTCAGACTTTTCTCGTTCGTGTGGTGCCCTTGAGTTAGTAAACTGCGTATACACTGTCCATAATGTATGTCAGAGGATGTTTCCTGAAACCTTTCTCTTTTTGTTTCTCTCTTTTTCCTCTAAAGGTTAAAGGCGCCACTGCAATGTTTATGTAGCCATTTCACTGCTATCTGTCTCATGTTATTGTCACATTAAAGTGTTTTTAGTTTAACTTTAGTTTACACAATTTCACTTATTAACTGTATTTTTTCCTTCTCATTTTCTTGTCCTCTGACACTCAGCTCAGTATTTATTATGATGAGCAAGCCAGCCTATAAGAAACAACTTCCACAGTTTTGTTTGAATCTAAATGTCTGAAACACATTTGACTTTAGTAAAATGTCCACCATTTGACCACAAGCTAACACTCAAAACTGGTTTCCATCAACAGTGCAGCCTAAGACTTCCCCAGGATGGTGTCTCTTGTGCTCTGTACGTGATGTTTACAAAATGCCACAGGATGTGACGACAATGCACATAACCTAGGAGGAACCAGGATGCATCCGTGGGGCCTCAGTGTGAGTTAACACAGCCCTGATAAGGATAAGGACTAATATGTACATTTGCTTTCATCTCTCCTGATTATTCAGAATGCACATACTGTAGCCAGAGACCTATCTGTCACCATTTATTCTATTTACATCTTTAACATTACATGATGCAGATGACTTAAATGAGCTGATACTGGGTCTATTCATGACTGCATTTAAGTCAGGTCATTTAAGTTTGAGTCAAGCCTTGTATATTTTAACACAGTCCAAGAATATGCGGTGGTCACATTACTAATAGTTTCTGATAGGGCAGACTCAAAATATATTGGAAAATGAACCAGTGTGGGTGACTCACTACACAAAAACTGTAAAATTTCTGGATGAGTATTTGTTTTATTTTACATGTGGGTTGTCATTTAGTGGCTTATTCACATACAGTATAACACAGTTTCACGATCAGTTCTTGATCTCAAAGCTTATTAGAGTTGTGACATAAAAAATGTACTTATCAAAAACATGTTTATATAAACACTGAGGAAAATGTACTAAATTCTTGTACACAATGAAAGAAAACTATCAAAAATAGAGTTCTTTAATATACATTGACGTGAATAATAATTATTAGTTACATGGCAGAGTTAAAGAAGCTATACATAATGTATTTTCAAGCAAGGTCCATTTCATGTGTGCGTTTTCACTGAGGCCTTTAATCCACTCATCAGGTTTGAAAGGAGCCTAGATCTTATCAGCATAGATCAGCAATACGTCTCAGAACAAACATAAATACATGTAGAAAATATTATATGTTAAATGTGTGGCAGGAAACCTGGTAACACCTTTCATATATTTATGACATTTATGTATCAACGTCTGTCTGCATTGTGAGTGAGAATGATCCTGTACATTTTCACCTGGATGTCTGTCTGTCAGCAGTTTGGTGCCACTGGTGCAGCACTGACACATCGTCTGATTAGAATAGAAGAGAATAACAGGAAAGTATTGTTGTGGTAAATTCATAGCATTAAAGTAAAAGTAAATAGTCCAGGCCACTGGTCTCTCTAACACTAAGTAGTAACTTTAAAAACCCTGAAAACTTCAAACTTCAAATATTAAATATTTCCAACTGATATTAAATGATAAAGACTAAATAAGCAAAGATACGTTTGGAAAAAAAATAACCTAAACTTCTACTTATCAATCATAAAAAACAGCCTGAAGTATTTCCTTCAGGCATGTGTGGATGAGACTTAATAAATTCTGATCGACACAAACAAACAAACAAAAAAAAACAAACACAAACAAAGAACAGATGTAAATCTGTCAGAGGCTGCTTTTTGTTTGTGACATCACATCAGAGGAAAATTAAGAAAATAGGTTTTCAGGGCCTTTAAACTCAGATCTGTTAGTTTCTGATGTTATATATTTTATTAAAAGCAACAAATGTTGAAATTTGTGTCTTCTCTTTTAACTGCGTCTGTTCATGTCTAGGACATGATACAGTGTGTTGTCTTGTAAACTGTATTAAATATAGTGGATTAAATGTGTAAAACACAAATGAAATTTTATGATGCTGAATTTCCTGCAGACTCTGACTTGAACAAAGTCATGTTCACGCTCAGATGCAGATCAGAGCTTGACTGTCAGATGTTCCCAACTATTCAACTAAGCTAATAATACGAATTTAGAGACAAAAAACAGTTTTTCTACTTTGCTATTTCCATTTTTGTAGCATCTAAATGTCAGAATATCGAGGATGAGGATACACTACTCTCTTTGTTTAATGTTATGTCGCTGGTTGACATCATTTGCTCAGAATGCAAATGGCTGTAACCGCTGCATGTACAGGATCTGTCGTCCGTCCACAGTCTCTGAGTTCTCCAGCTGACTAGAGGGGAACGTCGGGGGGGTTGTTCCTCCTCACCCGGGCTTTCCTGCTCTCCTGCTTCAGTTTCAGAGTGCGAAGTTTCTGCTGCCGGCGTTTCTCGCGGTACCACAGTTGCTCGCAGTACTCGTCCACGCTCATACTGTTGGTCCCCACCATGTGCAGGTCTTTGTAGCTCTTCACAGGAAGCTGCTGAGGCGGCAGCCATGAGTTCCTGTGCCCTGGCAGCTGAGGTGGAGGAGCTCCGGACTGGCCGAGGAGCCCTGTTACCACAACTCCGGCCGGGCCGATCCTCCCATGATTCGGGCTGTGGTTGTACTGGAAGCGGGCAGCGTGGAGGCCGTGGTTGGAGATGATTTGAACGCGGTATCGGGCCAGGACCTGGCTGTAGGAGTGCTCGTAGCTGGTACAGGTGTAAAGGCCTGCATCAGCCTGCTCCAGGCGTTGAACCAGCAACCCCCGCTTCATGTGGAGTGTGCGGTCATCATCACTTTGACGGAGCTGGGACAAAGTTAGAGGGTGAACAAAAAGTTAAAGAACTCTGGACAATGATCAGAGTTACATGTTTTCACAGCAACAGGGGACCAGTAAGGATTTGAACTGACAGCATCTCTCCCTCACACCAGAGGTCATAAAGTCTGATGTCACTATCTCTCCCTCACCCTCATAAAGTCTGATGTATCATCTGCCTGTCAGCAGCAGATTTTTCTCACCTCTCTGCTCTTATCTGTCTGACTGAGCGTCTGTTGCTGCTCTGGTCCTTCCGAGTGCTGCTTTGTCCACCTGAGCTCGGCCTGAGACGAACGAGGAACACACTCCAAGAAGGTGGAGTTTCCCTCCACGCCATATACCAGCTTCACCTCCACTGACTCAGAGTCTGAGGTAAGAAAAAGAGAGAGAGAGAGAGAAAAAAAAATTATGAAATGTTGTCTCTGCCCAGAGGAGTTAGTGAGAATGTGAAAAAGGTGGGATGGTAAGAAACAGTTTCATCACAGCCAAAACAGGAAGAGAGAGAAATATAGAGATGACACAAGCAGATGAAGATTGAAATACAAATTTACTTTTCACACAAACATTTATGTGAACAGTTAAGTGGGACTTGAGTAGAGAAGACTGCAATTACACACTTCATCCTCTAGAGTGTGCTGCGTGTCTGCTTTCAGAGCAGAAAGGTGACCAGGCTAAATAAATACTGTATATTGTGTCATGTTGGCTCACGAGACAAGAGCGAAGCTTGATAGAGGAGACACAAAACTAGACCCAGACTGTTTTCATATTTTCAAATGGATCAACACTTCAAAATAAAACATAGGGGAAAAGAAAAATATGGAGCTATCCTACCGCGAACCGCAAACTTCTCCTTACGCTAAAAACACAACATAGACTAAAAACTTCAGTCTTTCATCTCCTACTTGGACTGGTTCATCACCACATGTATTTGAGTTAATAAAATGAGCTTCAAACAATCAAACACAATGTGAAATGTATGCTGATCTCTCATGGAGCCACCAGAGAAACAGATAAACCCACTGTGACGTTTCACATTCCAGCTCTGCAGTGCCACTTCAGAATACATCATCAATCACACAGGGTGTATATGTGAGTGGAAATCCTCTGTCCCTCCAGAGTACAGGCTGTAGTAACAACACTGGACGTCCATTATGTAAGTGAGACGGTTTATTTATAACATGTAGTGGAAATGCTTACCGTCCTCTGTGACTGGGCACTGGCTCCAGGGGTCTCCATACTTTATATCCTGTCTCCGTGCCCGCCTAACACAAAGAGAGAGAGACAGAGAGAAAGAGAGAGAGAGACAGAGAGAGAGAGAGGTTTTATAACATGCTTCTTATTGTGTATGTGTGTGCACTGTGCCACCTTCTGAGCACAGACAGACCTGGGTTTCTACCACTCATCCTGTGGAAACCTTCTGCAGGTGGAAGAGCTTTGTCAACTCTGAGTGAATAACCCTTGATGTTGATGCATTGGACCAAAGGCAGACTATCAAAGAGTGAGAGGGTATCGACCCTACATGTGACTGATGCAAGCAAGCTCCGGCCACATTGTTACACATGTTTTGGTAGTTGTTCCCCAGTCTGTACAATTATTGGTAATCCAGTTTTCAGACATTCTCAAAAATATGTGGGTAAACAATAGACTCATCCCCACTGATTTCACTGTTTGGTGTGACTCTGGTGGATGCTGCTCTACCTGGGTGCTATAGAAGTGTGACGTTCAACCTCCAGTATGTCCAGTGGAGACCTTTGAGATGTTATATGTCGTGTTTCCTTTGTAGGACACATGGAAGCTACCAACATTTCTGTGTAACCTATATGTATATGTAGTTTTTTTTTTCAATTTTTTTGCATTTCACACTTTTTTTTTTCTCTTTTGCATTCACGTATTTATTTATGTTTTTGTGAAGCTGTGGATATATGTGTTTATTTAAATCCATCTGTGTATGGATGTCTGCTGTATACAGACTTACTGATGGTCCAGTACTGTTTGAAAATGGCAAAGGAAAAACCTGCTGCACAAACTGGAGGTATAGACCTGTGTGTCCACCAGTCTCTGAGGTGGAGCTGAGCTGACACTAAAGGATTCAGTGTTTTTGGGCACTGATTCAGATGCTAGAGGCAAATGTAAACCTGACCTTGGCTCTACTGTATTCAGCCTTATGCAAATGTCCTGTGGAGTCCAGGGAGGACCTGCTGCATGTTTCAATCCCCTCTACGGACGTTAGCCCTAACTCAACTTCATGACAGCATGAAACAAAAGTGGAAAAATCTGATCATGGAGGTGCACAGCCCCCACATTTAATTTAATGTGACATTGTGTAAGAGTATATGATGGATAAAAGTATCATCCAATCAGAGTGAAGTATGTAAATCAGACACGTAGCACAAATCACACCTGCAAGAGTCTGTGTGTGTGTGTGTGTGTGTGTGTAGGAAGGAAAACTGAATCTCTTGACTCACTGTCAGTAAATCTCTTCTCTTCTTTTATAATGTTGATCATTAATTATGTGTAAAACTTTAGAGGACTGTGGTGAGGATATAAATCATGCAGGCTAAATGTGAGCGTGCACTGATGTAGACAGAGCACTCATCAGTTACAGGACAGCTGACAGCTGCAGATAATGTCCCTGCCTGTAGATAAACATGTGCTGCAGTGTGAACCCCTCCACCTCCTCCTCTACTGCTGCTGCTGCTACTGTCTGCAAAAATATAGGCTGCTGCGATTCTGACTAAGAAAACATGCAGCGAGCAGAGTTCACGAAAATACAGCGTGTTGTTTCAGCCATGGTAAAGAGCACCGTCATGTCTCCCTCTCTTTCCAATCCAGCCTCCGTCTTTCGTCCTCCTGCTTCCCCTCTCCTTCCTCCTCCTGTCCTTCTGTATCAAACTCAACATCTCATCATCTTTTCTCCATTAGTTTTTTGCATTTATTTTTTCCTGTTTGTTCATATTGAATTATTCTACCTCTTGCTGGTGGGGAAGTATCTGGAGCAGGTCTGTCCGTCCCAGGAGCAATATGGGTCTCTGGCCAGGCAGCACTCAGCACAGTCTGTCCCGTATAACTCGCACCTCTGGAGCCCGAGCTGGACCACACCGAGCTCGCTGGACACATACAGTTGTTGCTGTGGCAGGTAGGGGTCAAAGGTCATTACATGTTATTTAAGTTCCTCATACTGTATCCACTTAAAAAAGAGCGGGAGCTGCCATCTTTAAAAAGATCCCTGCTGAAAATGTATTTTCAGAGGCTGACTGAATATTGTGCCTTAAATACCTTGATTAAAGGGCTTTGGCTCTCATTATTATAACATCATGTTTGTATATTCATTCTTCACACAGACAGACAAACAAACAACACTCACTCTCTTGGTTGACAGCTCCATGCTCAGGATTGGAGAGGGACTCTGTGGGATAAAGAGGGAAATGGATGAATGTTACACACCAAACACAAAACATATACACACTGTAACATCACAAAGTCACAGAAGTCCTGACAGCTGGTTTTTAAGGATCAGTTTCTGACTACAGGCTGTGCGCATTTCTCTGTGGTTTGAGGCTTTGACACTTCCACAGTATTAATACATAACCTGGGCCTGCTTTATAATCACACTACACATGGACAGCTACCTTAACACTGGATAGAGTTTAATAGAAAACAAACACAGGTTTATTCATATGAAATTTCCACCAATTTGATGCCACATTGGAATATATTACATTGTTGTGGAAATAACTGAGTAAAGGCATAAATCAGTGCAATTCACCATGCTCAAAATGCCAAAATGAGTAAGTATAAAAAGCTTTATATTCTTGTCTGTGATCATGTTAATAAGTTGGATCAAGCAAAATTCCTCAAACACACTGAAATATTCCGGACTGCACACAATCAGAAACTGGAAAATAGGTCGAGTTAGTCTAAGCCTGGAGAAAAAGGCAAGATGGCATAATTAACTCCTTCTCAATTGGGTCGGTTTTCACATGAATAAAAGCTCCATTCATTCAGTCACAGCAAACTATGCTGTGCCCACTGAATGGCAGAAAGAGCAGCGACTCATATGACTGACACTAAAACTATCGGCATCAATCTTTAACGCTGCCGTGTGAAGGTCGAGGAATGTCCTCAGAGCTGCATTAACTGCTGAGGCCCGGCCTGCGAGGTCAGGACGGCTACTGTGATTAGAAATCTAATGAGTCTTTTTCCTCCTTGGAGGGCGAAATGATCCCACAGCTCGATCTCTCCACATCATTGACTCATTTCAGCGAGTCAACGACCCCTGACCGCTCCGAGTGGAGGGGTCGGGTTGATGGGGGAGATAAAAGAGGGACGGGATACGGTAGATAGTGGGAGAAGGAGATTTTCACAGTGATGCTGTCTCCTGCTACAGCCAATGAACTGACTAACCATGCAACCTGAAATCCAGTCAAGTAGAAAACTGACCACGACCTGGGCAGAAAGCTCTGAAATAAACACTGTAGTTGCTCACAGCTGTAGGGTCGGTGCCACCTGGTTTCCCTCTGCCCCTGTTCTGTGTGAGTCTGGTGGAAATGGGTTAGTTCCTGTTTTAATCCCAGTTATAAGTAAACAGACAATGAGCATCTGGTTTCCTGTTTGTTTGTAGCTGTTTTTGTATATTGTAGTTTTCTGCCATTCTTCCTTCCCTCCACCTGTGCTCTGTTTTCATTCTACTTTAATATTTTTCCCTCCTTATCCTCTTCTCATTTTTTTTTTTACGCTCATTTCCCTGGTTCCTCTCTGCTGCTCTTCCCCATTAGTTTGTTCACATTAAGGACCTTGGGAAATATGTGCCCCGCTATCTGTTTTTCTGTTTAGTGGAGTTTTTCCAGACAAATATGTTCCAGTGGAAAACAACATGCGAGGCCTCACGCAGCACATCACATGGTGCAGGGCTGGCAGATGGGCACTGGGAGGCTCAGCTTTTAACCATAAAAGTCCTGTGGAGCTACATGTGTATGTTTGCGCGTTTGGATCTGTAATTCGAAATTAAAGTTCATGTTGGATAATGTAAATCAAGGGAATAAACTGAAGAAGAGTAAACACCTGATGTGCCACTTTACATGAAAACCCCTATTTGTGCTTCATTCAAATAGCAGCTGTCGTTCAAAATAAGACTTTATCGACACTTGTATCTCACCTGGAAGATGGTCAGCTCCTCTAGAATGATCTCCTCCATGTCCCAGTTGTCTTTGATGACTGACACAGCCTTCACCACCTTCCCATCATCTGAAAACATACATTTAGTGGTATGTTAACACACTGATGGAAACACACACACACAGCAATTACATCACATTCAGTGAGGCTCTGATGCTTTACAGACACTTTAATATTTAGGCTTTTTGGAGCCCAATTAATCTCAAAGTTTACACATTTACAACAACACAAAGGCTTTTATTTTGAAAGAGTAAGTAAATTGACCTATACACCAAAAAGAATCGTGATTTACTACAAATATAAAATGTTTAGTAGATGATGATTCTCAGAGACTGTAATTGGTTTTAGGCAGACATAAGGATGTTTTTGCATGTTTGTATATATATATATATACATACATATATATATGTATATGTAAATAAACACTTATTATTATTGTGTTTTACCCAGGAAAACAAGCAAAGGTGCATCACATGTACAGTAGGTCTCTCTTTTAGGGCTTAAGTGTTGACTGAAAAAAAAAAAAAAAATCAGCTGGACTGAGATGTGATCTGATGGAAGTTAAGTCCTTCAACAATGTCGAGGAAAATGAAAAATGAATCCCCTGAAGTTCACAGTGTCGCTGAGACTAAGGAAAATATGTCTCATTCAGTAAAGAATGAGACGGTGGACGATGAGATTTTAATGATTCGACTGTTGAATTAATGACCTGCAGGTTTCCACTCCTGCCTCACGCTGTGTGTGAAGTTCAGTAACATAACACAGTAACAACAACAATAACTGGCAGTTTTAAACTGTGAAAACACTGTTGCTCCAGAAACTGGTTTTGTTCTATTTTTGTGTTTATTTTATAAACCTTTAATTTCCAGTGGGGTTTCAGATTTGGAAACAGGTTACAACATAGGTCATACATACAACTAGGCCATTAGGTTTAGTCTGCAAACACAGTTTACTCAAAGACATCATGTCTCATTTTTGGTTGGTATAAATTTAATGTCTGCTCAGATTTTTTCCTTGAATATTTCTCATGGATAAATAAACTGTATTTACTGAATTATTATAACTCTCATCATTTAACATAAACAGCTCTGTACTCTGCAGCAGTGTGGGAGGTCGTGTGGGAACACAAATGCTAATTATCAGTATTATCACTAAGTTTTCCGCTCATGTTTTGAAAGATAATATTTTTTTTCCTTAGAGTTATTTCAGGTGAGGAGATTCAGATGTTGAAGTGAAAGTGTCTCTGTAAAGCTGTTAGCTTTTATAAGAAGGATGCTCCCATGCAAAACAATGGATGGACTTAGTGAAGAGTTATTTATGTGACGTAAGAACATCGTCCCTGACATTTAAAGGGCCATCCTCTCCTGTTCAAATATAAAATACACAGAAAAGAAATAAAAAGTGACAAACACATCACCAAACATTCTTCAACTGTTGCCACGGTGAAACAGGTCACATTCTATGGTGGTAACCTAAGTAACAGAGGGATCCTGAAGTTAAATGCACACAAAGCAGCAAACCTCAGAGAGGATTTACGGGATTTAGTCACAACGACAACACACAGCAGCTGTTACAGTGAAACCACACACACTGACTGAGTGTATAGAGCATTGCAATAACACTGGAGACACACACTGCAGCTTCCAAGGTACAGAAACATACAGAGATACAGAAATTCACACACACACACACACACACACACACACACACACACACAGACACACACACACACAGATAATGTCAGGATGGTCCCAGCGGAGCTGCGATCTCTCTGTGGGAACTCTCCTCAGTACGTGTGTGTGTTCAGCTGTGTGTGAGGAACAGACTGAAACAGTACATGCTGTGTATGTTTGTGTGTTTATGTGTGTGAGAGTCTACAGAGGAGCCTGTCAAACAAACCTACAACCCTACATGGACTAATGATGCTGTGACTAATGGTCATCAGACACTTTATCATTTCATGTTTCTGTTTTTATGTGTTTCATTTTATCTTTATTTTGTTGCTCTGAGAAAACACAACCAACAACTCACACTCATGTCTTTTTTAGAGAAAGAAGATTGAAGCTTGTTGTCTGGATTCAAAGATGTAAATTCAGCAAATTTAAGATTGACGCTCCTCTTCAGTTTTTCCAAAAAGTTTCACTTACTAAACCTGAGGGTTTTGGTATCTTGGTTTGCCCAGTCCTAATATTAAAGGCTCCTATGGAAGAAGATTGTTAATATGCTTACATTGGCTACCAGGGAAAGTATTACTTAGATGGATTGATAGAACAGCTTTACTGTACATGTGCTGCTTGGCACAAAATTATATTTGAGATAACTTTAATGGGATATCTAACCTACAGATTAAAATATAAATTAGACTTTTCCACATCCATGTGTGTATGCACATTCATTCTACTCTCCATCTAGAAGCTCACCAGTCTGGCCAGTCGTCTTCTGGTGACAGCAGGTGTTACATGGGTTTAATGTTTAATTTTCAAAAGTGCTGAAATGTTAACAACAAACGTCTTTTCACTGTGTGAAGCCCCAGGCTGAATTGTAATGAAGAGGTCAGTTTGGTTTAGGGCCTCAGCTTAGTGGAGGTCAGAGCTCAACAACAACACAGTGTCCTCAGCGAACAAGCCAAAGGACACACACACCTCTCGTATTTGTTCAGTGTTTATCAGCTGTCCCTCAAAAGTGTCAGGTATTTCCATCGTCCATCCATCCACCCATCCATCCATCCAAATGTATTTGAACCAAAAATTGTGTGTGGGAGAATTGTTTTAACCTAATTAAGGTTTTAAAGACCCATGTAACTTGTAACAGGAACGAACAAATGTTTAAACCTGAATTATCGCGCCACTAAACATATATTTCATCATTGGAATAAACCATGTTGGCGTGAGCACGTGGCCCAGCAGCACAATAAATAATAAAGAGACATAATCCACCCTGACAAACAGCAACAAAAGGACTCATCTATCAGACAGCGAGACAAGTGGAGCGGCTCGTCATGGTCATGCTCCGAGGAGATGTTAACACTTGAAAGAGCAGACGGAGCATTTATCAGGCAGGTGACTTCCGAGATGATGAGGAGATGAGAGACAGCGGAGAGGAATCCACTTAGAGGAGATGAATTGAGCCATCAGGGACCTGTGGCCCCTCGGCCTGTCACCAGCCGTTAAATATCCTCCACCATTTATCACACACACGCACACACACACACACACACACACACACACACACACACACACACACACACACACACACACACACACACACACACACACACACACACACACACACACACACACACATACACATACACACACACACACACAGGATCTTTAATGAAAAACCCTGAAGATTCCCTGCCCCTCCACTTCTCCCTCCTCCTGCTTACCTGTGCCCAGGTGGAGGACGTCGTATGGTCCCTCCTCAGCGTCCACTCTGTCCACTACCACTCTCTTTAACATGTAGGCTGTGTTGATGCGGGTCAGTATGGGTCTGCCGCCCAGAGACAGGACCGGCTCCCACATCAGCTGGTGCTGCCGCATGAAGCTCACCACCTCGTCTGGGAAGTCCTTGGTGGACTTGTGTAGAGCGTCATAGGTCTCACTTGGACACTGAGGATAAGTCAGGGAAAATATTATCAGTATGATGTGAATAGAAAAGTTTCCAGTTCATAAAGAAGATGTCAGGTAGATCCCAAAAATAATCTGGGTCAAAACAATAGACAGGTTTCTCTGATGTTTTAAACAAACGCCTGAACTCTGGTCTCCAGCCTGAGGAGATAAATCTGAGAGGTCACAGGTTCACTGAAGGGAAAAAAAACTAAATTAAACGTTTAGTGTTGCACTAAATCTTGTTCTTTGACATTTTTCATTTTTTCTTGTCAGACAGGATCATTTCACTTCCTCTGGACTGAAAACCTTATATTAAGTCAGACTGACATACTCAGGATTTGTTCTCACAACCATTACAAGGTTCATTTCTGTGCGATGATGTCCACATTTTCCAGTTCTTTCTGAGACTTTCTGATTCTTTTAGCTGATATCAATATAAGAAATAATAGTCACAGTCTAGGTCCTGTTGCTTCTCAGAAACTCACTTTACCCAACTATATTCCCACTCACACACTCAGAACAGACAGCGGCGGCTCCATGGTCCTCTACATGGTCCTCTACAGTATGTTTTCCAAACATAGTAGAAAAGTTAGAGGCAGATCACAAATATTTGCTGACACTACTGACAGCTGTGTTAAATGTCACAGCTCACATTGTGACTATGTTACTCATAGGTTCCTCTAAACTTCCGCTCAACTTTTGGCAGAATTATATTAATGCCATGATGATACTTTTGGTCTCTACTCAGATTTCCCTGCATGTTGTCATTTTTTGGCTCCATGAAGACTGTGACTGTTACACCACTGTGCAACAGGAGGTTCTCACTTTCGCTTCTTTGATAGCAAGACGTCATGATGTTTTCCACTGGAGGTCAACTAAAGCTCCCTCCACACCTCAGTAGCTCACTGACATCATGTCCCTCTTCAAGTTAAAGAAAAAACATTTAATAAATTCTACAACAAGTGGCAATCTTTCAGTCATGCATTGACACAAATCTTTTTTTTTTGTTTTTTGGCTTGGGGTTTCTCTCGATTTTTATTTTATCATTGTGGACTTGCTGCTGTTCTCTGTGTTCTCCGCACCCTGTCTTGATTTGTACATGTTCTTGCCATGAGCCATCTTGGCCAATAAACATATTAAACAGATGATGAGAAGTAGAAGAGCAGCAGATGAACAGAGGAGGGAAGGGAGGGAAATTAGTTTGGAAAAAATGACTTTCAGATTGTGTCACAGTCAGTGTTGATTTGTGGAGAGAATCACAATTTTCCATCGAAAAGAGGAGAAAAAGAAAAAGGTGGAGCATTGAAGAGATAAAGCAGATGAATAAGCGCTAATGGAGAACATTTTGGACAAGTCACCAACATGGAAACCATTAGTTCCTGTGCAGTGAGTCAGTGGCTGCAGCTCCACTGTTCATGCTTTTAATCACTCTGCCTTCACCCTCCACTCACACACAAAAATAGTGACGTGGCCGACCTCTTCTACCTTTGACCACATGATAGAAAACCACAGAGCTGAATTCCCCAGCGGGCAGGGTGAAATAACACCTGACACGCTGAAACACTAAAACCTCAGCATCCTGACAGGTTGAAGCTTCCCAGAGGAGTTCATGGTTGAGGTGTTAAATCAGCTGAAGTTCAAACTCTCACAGCTTCATCAGCCTGTTTTCATTAGACGTGCTCTGTGTGTTTGGAGACCAATCTCACAGGAAATCCACACAAACATAAATACCATCCACTCATTACTGCATTAACAAAGAGTTATGAGCTGTGAGCATGAAATGTCCCACATCTGTGCTCTGAGCTTCTTGATTGGTGGACTGGGTTTCTCAGTGATCCAATGAAAACATAGCAGCTTTCAGATGAGGTAAAATACTCAGAGAAACCAAATTGTGCAACTTTTGGATGTGGGTGTAGGCTTGGTGACTGCTTTGTTATGGCATCACAATGTCAAAGAAGACCTGACGGCTGATTTCAAGGCTCAGTTTCTCAATACAAAAAAGAATATCTGAGGAAAGAATAAAACCTTGAAACAAATCTGTATGAATAAATAGTTGTGGTTGAGCTGAACCTGAACACCACACTGTACTAACCAGATCCCCTTTTGTTGACATAACTTTGTAGGTGAGATGAAAAGATAAAACAAATGATTTTGCATATTGGTTTTATGCATTTGTACTCACAGTTCCAGGTCTCGGGTAGGGGATACGGCCTTTATACTCCACCCAGCGATAGTCGGGGCCCTCTTTGTGGGCGAAGGGCCCATTGAAAGCCGCCCGGATTGAAGCCATGGAGTACACACACACTGCTGAACCACGGAAGATAGAGCTGCAGGGGAGAGGGAAAGAGAAAACGGGTTGGCTGTGATGGAGAAGAGAGAGGAGAAGAATTCATGATATTCAGTAAACGTTTGGTGTTGCACAGGGACACTGGCTCCAGGGAACAAAACAAAGGGATAAAGGAATGAAAGAGAAAGAAGGAAAAGATGAAAGAACACAGAGAAAGGAAAAGGCAGAAAGAAGCTAGAAGGATAAAATAGGAGGGAGAAGAGGAGGGAGGGATGGGAGGAGGTGAGGGGATGAGTGAGGGAGGAGAGGAGGCAGCTTTAATACTTCAGGGTTACAATAACACACCCAGGTGGGCCTCTTCACCTTTGACCCCGGCACCCACCACCCCATCAGCCTGACCTCTGGTCCTCCACACCACTGGGCATGTGCACGTGTCAGTCTGGCTGTGAGCTTGCACGTTAACAAGTGACCCCATCTAACTCTGAAAAAATTCCCCTCCATATTATTATTATTCATGAATCTAAGATCTTTTAAAATCTCCTCATTTCCCGTGTATCACTTGTTATGTAATTACTCAGTTATTACACCTATCTGTCACCTGTCTAAATGGTTTGAATTATGTTTCTGTTTTTCACGATCTCAATGAGTGAATTCCTTATAGAAAGTTTGTAATTTGTTAAAATTATAAAATGTAAATAAAAGTTCAGGTGGCTGGTTTTTAATGTCATCCATGTTTTATCTGTGTTTCCAAGAAATGTGTAATTGTATGTAACTAGAAACTTCACATTCAACATTAAAAACCATTAAAAGTCATTTAACATTAGAAGAGTTGGAGGCAGGACATGTATAACTGGGGCTAACAGCATCTGTGATGGTTCCATGTATAAAACTAACAGGAATACAGCAGCAACACAAGCTGTGTTACTGTATGGTCTGATGAGTGAACTCTCACCTGGACGTGCTGAAGACGCCATAGATGGTGGGATTCTGAGGGTCCTTGGTCTCCAGGACAAAGATGTCCTCTGGAATAAAAACACACAATCACAGCTTTAAAACCAAACACTGTGACTCAGGTTAAAACACACATCCTGTAAATGTCGCTGTTTTCTCCCCATAGGGAGGAGGCAGGCATGGACAACCTGTCATACTTCATCTGTTTTTACTGCCTGTGCGTCAGCTGTAAAGAGCTTTGACCTGGAATAACCTACAGGGCAGGATGAGGCCCTGGATAAACTGATAAAGTGATTCAGCAAAGTGCAAGATACACTTACAGAGAAGACAGTGTTTGAATCATTTCAATGAGAGTGAGGTGAGAAAAGACAAGGGAGGAGAGCAGGAGGGAAGGAAAGGAGGAGACATTTCATAAAGGTTTTTCGAAGATAAAGTCATGAAAACAGAGGAGGGGGAGAAGAGCTGGGACAGAGGATCGCACAGAGGTTAAATAATAAAAGGGGGAAGGAGGTGAAGAGGCAGACAGAGGAGAGGAAGGAAAAGGAAAGGAGGGAACAAGCGTTACCGAGCTCATCGAAATGAGTGTCAACTCCAGACGGGCCAGGAACAGAACAGACCAGTCGGGCTTTGAGGAAGGTGGTCCAGCGGTTGATGAGACTCCTCCTCCCCCCGACGTCATTCTGGACAGAGACAAATACAGTTTAACTGTTGGTTGTTTCTGCGTTACATTTAAATTTTACTCTATAAATCAGGTTTTTGCACTGGACTGGGTGGTGTAAAGTATATATGACTTTGCTGACATTGCTGGTCAATTCCTGCCTCCTCCAGTTTCCGCATGTCAAACTATCTGTGAGTTTTGTCTTTGTTGAGACTTGGAACAACTCTGTCTCTGTGTACCTTGCAGACTCGAGCCACACGACTGTACACCCTCTTGTCCCACTGTCCCGCCTCCACGGCCCGCTCCTTGAAGAAGAAGTACACCTTGTCGTCGTCCGGGCTGTGAGTGTCTGGGATGGAGAAGGAGCCAATGAACTCCGGCTCTGATGGGGAGACGACAGAGAGAGTGAGGTAACAATAGTGTGAGATAATGAGATAATATATTTGTGGTTTTATGAAAATCCTTTGGAGACAGAGCTTAGACTGCAGCTCCTCACCGTTGAGCCAGTTCTGGTCGTAGGCCTCAGTGCGGATGTAGTGTTGGCTGCTTCCCTGCACGGTTGTACGGAAGATTGCAGCATTGGCTCCCATGAAGTCCACAGAGGTCCCTGCGTAGAGTTCTCCATCTGCAGACAAACAGCAGAACATCACTGACTCAACACAACAACAAATTTCCTCTTCCTGAGATAGCTTCACTGACCAAAGCATAGTGTTGCAACACTCACAGCCGTTTCATCTGTTCCATCTTAAATCTTCTGCCGCCCCGTGACATCAACATGTTCAATTACAGAACAAATCTTCACTGTAAACAGCCCAAAGCCTCCAGAGCTGCTAGTGGTATTATTAACGTCTGTGAGCAGCAGCTTTTTTAAATTATACTTTACCGTCAGGGATTAAAAACTCAGTAAGAAAAAGCTGTAAACATCTGAAAACTGTAACTACATGATGTAATATTTGATGTGCAAACAGATGGTGAAACGTTTGATTCTCACAACATCAATAAGTGTGTCTTTTTTTTCGTTTTTACATTCTTTCTCTCTCTTACAACATGCAACACCCTCACCTCAGACAGCACACCCAACAGGAAAGAGAAAACTAAAAAAAACTAAAAAATAGATTAAAAAAAACGACGGGAGGTGATGAGGTCTTCGATCATACTCGAAGCTCTTCATCGCCACTAGGCGTCAATGACTGAAACAGCTGGACAGGGACTGCAGCAATGTTTGATTGTGGTGATACGAACTCCCCTCCCAGAGCGGTTCAGTAACACAGAGCTCAGCCATGTCTCTGTCAGGCAGGTGATAGCACAGTCCTGTGTGTACCCCTGGTGTTTTTTTTTCGGCCTTGAAGGCGTCCAGCTCGTCCTCCAGAGAGTGGACCTTGGCTGACCGAACACGAGGCCAGACTAGAGGGTGTGCCATGCTCCTGATGCCAGCTCCTTTTCCTCTGGGCCTCCTCCTCGACCTGGAGCCAGCACATCCTCTGTTGTTGATGTTGGCTCTGCATGGGGCCTCGTGGGGCCAAAGTTGGACCAGGAGGAGAATTCATAGGGCACTGTACCGCGATAATTATAATGTTTGTCGTAATAAGCAGGAGGAGCCCGCAGGATGAGAATAACCAGAGCAGGTAGGACGACCGCTGCACTCGCAGGCGCCATCTTGTTTACTTACACAGCACGATATGCTTCTCTTAAAACAGATTCACAAACAACAATATCACAAAGTTCAGTCCAACAAAGACCTTTCACCTCCAAACATTGCATATCTATTTAAATTGATGTTTATTGCTCCATCTTTTTGATTTGTGACTCCCCACATAGCTGGAAATTCCACCACAATAAAAACCACTGAACATCCTCTTGGTGTCCTGTGTGTGTGTGTGTGTGTGTTTTCTGCTGCAGGTCCAGCTCTTCTCTCTCTCTGTCCATCAACACCAGCACAACAATCGGAGTCAAAAACTCAGTTTGAAAACTCACAGCTGCTTTTGGAAGCTCTTTGTCTAAAAGCAGTTGATGTGTTTTACGTCCTCAGTGTCGCGTGGGGGCAACAGTTGACGTCAGTATGCGAAATAAGTCAAGCGGACCACACACGCCACGGCTGAACGCACGATCTGTGGCGAGCAACGAGACAGTGGTGGGATTGTACACAGTGGAACATTAGTGTCTCCAGAATATGAATACAGCTGTTAGGGGATGACAGAGCATGATTTAATATATATCCACTGTGTGTGTGTGTGTGTGTGTGTGTGTGTGTGGGTGGACACAGTGCGTTATGTGAGGATTCTGCAGATCTGAGACCCACCAGTCAGTCGGGCAGTGAATGGCTCTCTGGGACTGAAGGGACATTTTCCTCTGCCTGACTCTACAATGTGAGACAACATGAAGAACGGCCCCTGAGAGAGAGAGCGAGAGAGAGAGAGCGAGAGAGAGAGAGAGAGAGAGAGAGAGCGAGAGAGAGAGAGAGAGAGAGAGAGAGAGAGAGAGACCACACACAACCACAGCGTTATTGATCAACCAAATGTCAAATAGGAAACTGATTCTTTGTCTCCACTCTCTTTCTTCATGCATCTCTATTGATTATCAGTAGAAAACTGAAGCTGAAGCTCTGCAAACAGGAATCAAAACAAACAGGTATCACTGATGCTTGGTATTAATTTCTTCTACAGATTCACTGGAAAAATCTGTCCTTCCATCACATTGTCAATTTTTGCATTGTACCAAAGAACTCATGTAACGTAAACTCACAACATGACAGAATTTTTTCTGGGGGACACAAAAACGTGATGGACCCCACCGTACTGATGAGAATAGTAAGTGAATGAACTCCTGTCTTACCTCAGCATTGTGTCCGATGTGCAGGTATGTGCACTGTGGATGAAAAGCACCGGTGCCGCAGACATAAACATGGGTCTTGTTGAAGGGCTGCAGCAGCCGCACAAAGTTGGCGCAGTCCGTCTGAAAACACAACACCATGAAATATATTAACATTTAGTTTAAACACTGAGTTTATTCACAGTATGAAGAGTAACAGAGAGAATCCTGTGCCTATATATTTTATTTGAATAGACCACATAGAATATTAAACATAAAGGTTCAAGAGTTAGCGTAAGATAATTTTCTGATGCAGTCAAGCTTTGGATTGATTCAAAGCTCCACATTTTAATCTTTCACTGCATTTTATTTCTGACCCTCTCTCTTGATTGACTGTTTTGTCAGTGATCCAACAAAAATAGAGCAGAAAATGCTCAGAGAAGTATTGGATGGTGGGTCCAGGAGGGCAGGGCTTAGTGACCGCTTTGTTGTGACATCACAAAGTTGCAGAAGTCCGGACTTACCTCCAGGCTTTTCCCTGCCAGCTTGCAGTGCTCCACATGCTCTTTCGCAGCCGGCCAGTAGACCTGGTAGAGAAAGGAACAGCGCTCTAGTGCTTGGTTGAAACACGTTGAATAAATACATTATCTTCATCAAAAACAATAAGAGTCAATGTCTGTGTTTTAACGTCTCACCATACGTGTGGGCAGGTCCAGGCTGTCCGGACTCAGCAGGTAGATGTGGTCTTTACCGCCCACCAGCAGCCAGCCTTGGTCCTCATCCAACAGGAGGGCCTGGTACCCTCCACTCACCCCGCCCTTCCAGTAGACAGCCGAGCTGTTCCTCAGGTCTGAGAGAGACACACACACAATTCAATCAATCAGATTTGATCCAGTGATGTAACACTGTAACAGTATCAGGGCTGTTTTAGCCCGCTGGGGCAGTTTTCACTCATGTGTTTATTCAACAACATGATAACACAAAAAGTGCTGAACTGAATTGCACAGGTCTTGGTGGAGGGATGTGTCAGAGTTGAAACTGTTTGATTCTTCATCACTTGTTTTACAGACATGCTTCAAGACTTCCATCAGATGTGTATGGAACATGTATAGTAAGTGCTGGTTTGACTTGTTCATGTGTTGGAGAATTTCTCAGGGAATAATGCTTGATTCTTTATGTAAAAAAAACAGACATATTAATGGGTTGAGAGCTGTGACTTTGTGTAGTTTGGTGTGGATCCAGATCATAATGTGGATGTTGTGGAGGAAAGAAAACATTTGGCCTCAGAGGAGGAACCGGCTGATTTGACCAGTTCTGTGCTGTTGCCCAAGAAGAAAAGCTGAACGCAGGCTTTTACTTGTGGCAAAGAGTTTTTACAGTGCGGTTGTTGCAACAGTTACTTATCTGAATGCTTCCTCCAACACACACACACACACATGCGCACACACACACACACACAGCAGCAGCAGCAGTTCATCAGTGGGGCTGCAGAGCCGGTGCCTCTGGGGAGTCGGTGCTAAAGCAGCCAGAAAACGACCTGCACAAGCAGAGCAAATTAACCCTGAAGCTGTGGCTGCTCGGCCGCCACGCTGTTTACTCTGTGACGCTGTCCGACAGGCCGCCCTGGGCTGTGAGCGATAACTGGAGCAAGGAGGGTTTCATTCCAACAGGCAATAGATCCAAACTGAAAAGACGTATGGTCCAGTAATAATAATGATGATGGAGTCAAAAATATATTTCATGCCAGTGCGGTGATTAAATTTCATGTTTTCTTACAGTTTCATTTTTCAAATTAAACCTTGTGTTCTCCTGCCCTCACTCTGTTTAATGGGAAAATAAATAGAGGCAATAATTTTCACTTAATGCACAAAAACACCAAAATGTCTCTGGTCACAACTTCATTAAACTTCATCTAACGTAACTTTAACTTAAACAAATTAACTTCACTATTTTAACTTGGAAAACTTAACTTAGAAAACAACTTGACTGAAATATAAATATGTGTTGGTTGTCTTATTTCTTGTGACAGGAGAGTGAAGATCCAGAAGTTGTTTGGACAAAACAAAGTAATCTGGCGACTTTGGGAAATTGTGCTTTGTCATTTTATTGATCATTGATTAACATAGAAAATAATGCCCATACTTAACAATGATGTTTCCTTGCAGTCACAGTTTTCTCCAGCTCTGTGGGATTTATCTTTACTCCTCCAAAACTTTTGGGTTGTCACATAAAAGTAGGTCACAGGATTCTTTCCATTGTGAAAAACCTCCTTTATATTCTTATTAATCCTGCACCTGCATTAGATTTACTGAACTCTACTGGAGGTAGATCCATGAACTCCAGCTGTAAATCAAATCAAAGCAACTAATTAACCCTGAAATCCTCAGTGTTTTCTTGCCTGTAACCTGCCCTGCCACATTCACCTCGCCGTGCCGTAAATAATCACCTGATGAACGAAGGAAATTAACCATGAAACTCCTCGAGTCTGTCGTCAGGCTGGCTAACAGCAGCAGACCCCACACTGACGTCTGCACCCTGGTGTGCGCAGAGACGCTGCTGCTGCCGCTGCTGTGTGCCCTGAGCGGCTGAAAGGACGGAGGAGTCGCAGCTTTGAATGCAGCACGGTACATTTGTTACACTTCAGCACCATTTAAAAAGAAATCCATCACTGCTTTCTTCGGCACAGACAGCGGGACAGCAGAGTCCCTGCTCCCTAACCAGCCGTGGAAAACAAAAAAGAAAAAGAGAGAGTACTCGTTCAAGTTTATTTATGAAGTTTTAAATCACACTCAGGAGTTTCACACCCCCATCACAAAAATAATAAAGCAAGTAATGAGAGATTCTTCATGTTACACTCCTGATCAAGGAGTATAAAGCTTTAATACAGTCATCTACCTGTACCTGTGCCTAGACTGTATCTGACTTCAAGGCTCACTTCAAGGCTCCGGTACCCACTAACATCAAACCACAAAGTTTGGTCGATCATCTGAAGGTCCAGAAACCAAAGCAGTTAAAAGTGATTAAATGTATGAGAGTAACCCTCCACTGAAGCCACTCTGCACTGAATCTCAACAATCTGCTTCTAGATTCTACAACATGAGTTTGATCAGAGATTTAAAACACTGGAGAAACTCCACGTCTTCACATTCAATGTGAACTCCTCACTAATTCTCTGAACAAACAAGACTTGGGGAGTGTGGAGACTTTTACAGGAGCGTGTCTCAATTTACCTGTTGTCAGTTCTAACATGGATACATGCAGACTGTGCGGCCAACACACTACATCAGTTAGTGGGAGTGCAGACGTTTCTGGGCTGATTACAGCTCTGGAAAACATTACACAAACAGTTCATATGAAACTGCTCCAAATGTTCTACATCACACACACAGACACGAGGCCTGATGACTTTCACACATGGAACGATGCCTCATGATCTGCAGAGAGGTACTGAAGGTGCAACGCACACACGCACAAACACACACACACACGTGTGTGCCGGATAAAGCTGAGCACTGGCCTTCAGCTTTTCTTCCTCTGAAATCAGATCTAATGGCATCTGCAACATCTGTTCATGCATCGTTTGTGAGCTCTTCACAGCTCATTTCTCATTGAGACAATCAGGATCATGCTTGCACACACACACACACACACACACATAAATGAATGGATTTGATGGAAGTTGTGGAAACTTGTTCTGCGTACTTTGAGTTTCATGTTTCATTAAAAAGACCTTATCAGAAAGTTTTTACTTGGTTCTTCTCTGACGTCTTCTCTTCTTCTGATTGCTGCTCAGACTCTGTAACCTGACAGCTTTTCTTTCCGCCAGACTCCAGACCTGTTGCTGCTAGTTTCAGTTTCTTCGTCCTTTTCAGGAAAATTGTTTTCGCATTCCGTAACAAAACGAGGAGACCACCCCTAACCCAAACCCACACAGTCATTTAAGTACATTTACACCTGTCACCATCTTTTCACTGTTTTGTTTAGTTTGGTTATTGCGGTGGGGATGAAGCTTTTACTGAACTTGCTACTAAAGACATGAAGTACTAACATACACCCTGCTAAAAAATCAGTGCGAGGACAGACTGAATGTTGTGCAAGAGATCTGGTGTTCAACCATTTACAGTGTGAGCCACATGATGTTCCTCATGGCTCAGCTGAAAGAACTGAGCTTTGACATATGATGAACGGTTTGCTAACAGCACAGCAGATCATTGATGATGAGTTGATCCTTGTTCTTCTTTCTTGTGTTTCTATGTTCTCCCTTTTCTTTTTGTCCCAGCTTCTGAACCAGCAGATCGTAACACAACATTGTGATTCATAACATCTAAATGTTGACTCCTGAAGTGAAGTGCTGTTGCTCATGAACACAAACACAGACTGGTAAATACAACAGGAGCAGTGACTCTGAGCTGTACAGGTTTATGTAGATAACAGGAATCCTACAGCACTGGGTTTAGACACAATGGATTTTAGGAGACTGAGGGCTGCAGATGATACATCAGATACTTCTGAGCTATATGGATGTAATACAAGTTAGGAAAGATGACTTTTTCTTTTTTTCAGCAGAAAACTGGAAAACAGATGCATAAAAGTAAGATGTGAGAGTTCGAAGAAAGAAGCAGATGGAACCTAAACAATCCTCTGAGCGCTGATGGATCTGAGGGGTTTTAGCCGGAGCCTCTGAGAGCGATGGAGCTGCGGATGATAAAAGTGAGGCAGGATTTTATTTTATGGAGCTGCTGCACTTGGCTCTGCCTCAGCGACTCTTATAGATCCCATCCATCAGGAAGGCCAATGATGGGAAATGGACCACACGATGAAAGAGAACGTAGCAGGAGATATCTCAGAGCACTCTCCCCGCGGGGGACGCGGTGGAAAATATGACATGAAATAGTGAAGAGGAGACCAAACCAAACGCCTTACATCACACTCCTCAGATCCGTCATTTTCTGCCCTGAACTTTTCTATTAGTGTTCCTGATAACTTGTGAAAACTCCCACAGGTCAGTTGTCTAGAAGAAGCATTAAAAGGTTTAAAAACTGTGAAAACTTTACCCACAGCGGTGAGTGGAGATAAAGACGTTGTGCATTTAAATGTGAGCACAGTCGCTGTTTGATTATTTGAGTTTGTCAGAGCTTCGACAGAGTCTGGATGTGATTCACGTTAATGACTAAATGTTTCTTTTCCTTTCAATCAAGGACGCAGTTGATGGTGATTGTTTCTGATTGGTCAGCACTGATCTGGATTAACGCTGATTGGCCAGTGGCAGGAGGTCATGACCTCTACACATCTTGACTCAGGTACAGCTCTTTAGGTCTGCTGTTATTCTTTGTGAGTGTGTGTGTGTGTGTGTGTGTGTGTGAGAGAGAGAGGTCAGGTTTAGTTAGGCTGAAGGTCATGGTTATGGGTGCAGATTCAGTTGGTGTGAACTTCCAAATTTAAAGAAGCAGCGAGATGAAATCTTGATTTTCTAACTTTCTCTGTTCACTACAATTGTTTGTGCTTTTCTCAGAGCATCTTCACAGACACTATGTGCTCAACGTTATTCTAAAAAAGTAGGAAAAAAAATGATAGATGTTGCTTCGCTATGTGGAGCTAGTAAGATGACAAGAGGGAAAGAAAACTGAATTCTGTTCACAACAAGTGCTTCAAAAAATTGAACATTAATATCTTTATTCATGTTTCCTACTTATCTTTGAATATTATGTTTCTATTGAATGCTGTTTATACTCAGCCACTGACTGTCATTTGTGTTTTGTCAGAGTTTAGAGTATGAATGTTAAAGTCAGCTTTGTAGCAGTAGCAGTAGTAAATAATAGAAATACCAGGTTTAAGCAGAGGAAGCTTCAGTTTATTTAATGTGTAAAGACTGCTCTTACATTTTGTGCTCAAACCTTTACCTTAACACACTTTAAATATGGCTCCTCCGAAAACACTGGAACAAGTTAAAAATACACTTTTAAATCTTCATGATTTGAATGAGATCATTTTTACTTGAGAGTTTCTGCTGTTTTGTTTGTTTTGTTTCTGCTTTTGTGAGCTCTGCAGCATTAAAAATGAATGTCGCCCTTCAGTGTAGAATAAATAAAGGTTGACATGATTACTTTGCTTTACTTTGGACCATCTGGACCATGAGCATCTGGATATATGTAAGCTTCATATTAGTGTAATGTTCATAAACTTCCCCACAACACATTTCATAATAGTTACGAGACCAAAGCAGCTACAAAACAACAAAATGTGAGTGTGTGTGTAGTCCTCCATATGATATGTATATATACAGTGCTGAATCTGTGTGTGATAGATTGTTAATGCTGATGAGTGTTAGGGAGGTGATTAAAGCTGGACCTGGACTGTGTGTGTGTGTGTGTGTGTGTGTGTGTGGACACAAGTGAAGTGTCTGCCAAACTTAGTTCATCACAGTGAAAAGCACTTAAGTTGATTTTAATGTCTTTAGCTGAAGTGAAGCTTAAGTGTCACACGGCGCTGAACAGATTCACTTTCTCTGTGAACTCGTTCAGATTAAATTGGGGTTTTATTTCAGTTTGGTTGGAAGCAGCAGGACGACAACGTGCTGCTGCTTGACTCCATCAGATAGATTCATCAGCAGGGTCATTTCCACTAAACTCACAGAGAACTGAAGCTAAACTAAGCGTGACCAGTGGTAGGCTAAAGTGTGTGTGTGTGTGTGTGTGTGTGTGTGTGCATGTTACAGAAGACAGAGAGTGCTTGGGATAATTGCAAACATTTGTTAAAGATTTCTGGCAGAGGACAAGAGGTGGGTGTGTGCCGAGCACCTGTACAGGACACGCATGTCTGTGTGTGTGTGTGTGTGTGTGTGTGCTCTCTTCAGTCAGAAACAGAGAGAATGGAAATACTTTTATTTTGACTATGTGACGGTATGTGAGTGTGAAAGAGTGAACT
This sequence comes from Caranx ignobilis, assembly GCA_021432705.1. Taxonomy (NCBI): domain Eukaryota; kingdom Metazoa; phylum Chordata; class Actinopteri; order Carangiformes; family Carangidae; genus Caranx; species Caranx ignobilis. The sequence continues at coordinate 34,703,976 of MU269985.1, read as the reverse complement.
GAATATGAGTCTGTCTAACATCTGTGTGTGTGAGATTGATTGTTCCCCATGATGAACACTGATTGCCTGTAATCATGGAGGTGATTAAAACTGGTTTTGCTTCATTAAAATGTTTTGCCTGTGTGTGTGTGTGCCAGCGTGTGTGGCTGCTGCTGCTGAGGTCAGAGTTTAAATATGAACTTCCTCAGTAAACTAAAACACACGCGCATGTTTAACGCCGACATCTTGTTGTTCTTCCTTCAAACTGTTCAAATGATTTTTGTTCAGCAAAACATCTCAACGTGTGATGTGTCGCTTTGTTTGTAGTCTTGTTGTGTTTGTTTGTTTCTTGTGCAGGAAACTGATTAACTAAAGAGGAACCGGGGTTTGATTTTGGCTTTTGTCCTTCTACACATCAAAGGAGAAATAAAAAGTGAAAGTTCAAAGTCTGGTCTCAGTCTCAGTATCAGTCTGATTTAGTTTTTCTCTGCTCATTGACCTTTTTACGAAGTTGAATGATAAATAAAAACCATCCAGTTTCATTCCTCGTCCCTGAAGCTTCTGCTCAGTCCTGTACAATACTGTTTATTAAAGTCTTTCTCTGTTGAAGGATGTAATTTTACCAAATGAACCAAATGTAAATTTAAAAAAGGAGTTTGACAGATCAGGATCTTTGTCTGATAGAAAACTGACCTCAAACTGTCCGACTATTTCCAATCAACACACACACCTTCAAAATTATTCATTTCACAACGTCATTAAGGAGAGAAACAGATGCAACCACAGACATTTGAAGGCTTTTCCCCTAATAAATTGGTTATCAGAATAACTGCCAATTCATTACTTATAAAACATTAATACTGTGCATTATGTGTGTGTGTGTATGTGTGTGTGTGTGTGTTATTGATGACCATTAAGAGATATGTGTAAACATTGTCTACACAGGAGAGTTTACAGAGGCTTTGTAAAACATCTCATTAACCTGTGTTAAATGTATGAATGTTCAAATATTAAATGAGTAACTAGTGAAGTGTTTAATGAGACAGATGAAGTGTCGACTCTCAGTTAAAACCTGTTGGAGTGTTATAAATACCCTGTAAACTGTGTGGGCTGAACGTCCTAATCTAAGACCAACATGAAAGTGTTGGAAACAGAGTCAACATGTTGACTCACTCAGAGCTGGAAAACCTACACCATTAAATCTCTGAGGCCTGAGGGACATGGACTGGGATCCAGACTGGATCCTGGTGAACTGGATCAGACCCTGAGCTGCTGCTCTGAGCTTCCACATCGTTAACAAGGCACATAAACAAAAGTGTGTCTTAGAGTTTATGTCTCCATATTTGGCTATTTCATGGTTCCCCCCTCAGTTTGCTTTGTGTGTGTGTAATTTCAGAGATCAGCTGGTGGAAATCATCAGTCTGTTATCTGCTCTTTCATCTCCTCGCCAAAGCTCTGGTGTCTGATTAACACACACACACACACACACACACACACACACACACACACAGGTAGCAGGAGAGGCTCAGCTCTGCTCTGCTACATCTGTTCAGTGTAACACATGTCAGTGGATCGACTGTGATCAGAGTCCAGTCAGTCACATCAGCAGCCAGAAGTTTTTACACTGAAACAGCTCCAAAGCTTTTTCTCATATAGGCCTACTGTAACCCTATTATGAACAGAAACACATTCAGCTGACACATGTTCATCATGTTTATATGTGCCACCTCTATTTATTCTTTTATATCATCTAATGATTTGTTTCTTTATCGACTGTTCGGGTGATTGTTCTCGTGCTTAATCTCATACTAAAATCAGAAATGTCTGAATTGTCCAGTTTAAAACCACATGTAACAAAGAAAAGAAGCAAATTCTGTAAATCTCATGGTTTTTGCTTTTCAAACAGCTGAGGCCTGTGGGAGACATGAGCTGTGAGTGAACAACACCCACAGCAGGAACCCGAGGCTGCAGCTCCTCCATTGACCACTGGAGCGTGTCTCTAACAGTGAGTCAGTCCACGTAGACTCTCAACTTTACAGCAGAAATAAACATGTTATATTACAGGTTATGACCACTAAAGGTACTGTCTAAGGGCGGGGCCCCTTTGACAGACAGATGGGTGAGCATATGGTTGCCACAGAGTCTCAGCTCCACACAGGCCCCTCCTCTTTGCACATATTTGATAAGCTTTGTTTCAGAGGTTGGAGTCAGGTGCTGCCAAGATGACAATGGTGGAGCAGCTCACTCTGAGCTTTAGAGACATGGGGGTGAAATCGCAGAGACCATCTTTATTTACGGTCTTTCTGAATGAAAATAAATAAATCATTTTAAAAAATCACTCTGTTGGATTCATTTCCAAAAAACTATAATTGCAGTTCATGCAGATGTTATCTAGAAATGCTCTTATACTTAGTTTCTGTACATGTTATATAATATGTAAATATGACTGGTGTAAAATTCATGATTAATTACTCAAAGGGATTTCCAACAGTGAAACAGTGTAACCTCTGGTCTGTGAAGCATAATGTCAGAGTGTGGAGATTACGATCTCCTTGTTACTGTTACTGACATCTGAAAGTAAGACTCACTGATGTTTTTGTTTTTTGTTGAAGGAAACTAAAGAGAAAAAGTGAAGAGCAGCATGATTTACACACTAAACTGAAGTGTTTCTTTTCCTCTGAGGAATCTGAACCGGTCAAAACCTCTGTGGTTTATTTTACACACCGTGGCCCGAGTCACATGATTGACAGTGACCTCACCCTCACTGAGGGTGGGGTGGGGTGGGGGTTTGGCGGCTGCGGCGGCGGTGGTGGTGGTGTCGGGGGGTGGAGTGTGTTGGATTAGATAAAAACTGACAGGATTCCTCACCTGTCACTGAGGCCTGTCTGCTCTGTGTCGTCCAGTTCTCATTATCACCGCCCGTCACAAACCAAATACCATACTATAACACACTGACCACACCAAACACACACACACAGAGTACATGTCAGTCTTGTGAGTATTATGTATGTGAGGAATTTGCTCGGACATGTATGTGTGTGTGGGTAACCTGTCAGCTGGCAGATGTTTCTCACGCCACAGAAAACATCTGTTTCTCTGCTGCTGTCTGACAGACTGTGGCAGCATCACTGACCTGACAGCAGAGTTCATCACAAACACTCTGCACATCGCTGATGATTTATGGAGCAACACACACCACAGAGTCTAACCTTCTTTTTCAATGACCTGTTTTCATTTTTTTCCTACAGATCCACAAAGAAACATGAAGCAGAGAGAAGCTCATGTTTTGTTTCCACTCTGAATGAACCTGATGAGGTTTTATTCAGTCTCACTCAGATACAAGTTGTGAGTGTTTGTTTCCACTCTGTGATGCTACATGTTCAAGCTTTCTTAAAACGCATTTTTATAGACTTGATTTCATTTGACGTTGTCGTTTTATCTTTTTATTTCCCCCATATTCCTCTTATACTGCTTTTACTGTGTTTGCGTGCATGTCTGTGTGTGTGAGTGTGTGTGAGTGTGTGTGAGTGTTTTATATGGCATCTGCTCCCTATAACTGCTCTTATTTACACCAAGGTTTATTGTTGGTCCTTTTTCTGTAACTCTAGCATGTCTCTGTTAACAGTGTCTCATTTTTGATGTGTGTGAGTATTTCTTTTGTGAAACAGATGAAGCTGATGAACCCACACACGGACGTGACTGACAATTTGTTCATGTGGTGACAGTGATTGGTCGGCTTCTCCTTTAGCACATGCTAACACTTAGAGAGGACCGGAGGGAGCGCGGCATCTTGCAGCTCTGGACTCAAATGAAAGCAGGTTGAGAGAAACCAAACCACAGCCGTCAGTGACACTGTGAACTCAGAGAGGATGGGAGGGTGAAGGTGGAGGGGGTTAGTATCCACCTCTCCATTTGCACAGGAAGTTTCTCCCAGCAGACATGAATATATTTTATTGTTCTTTAAGTGCAGACATGTAGAGTTGACACTAACAGCACACAGCTCATATGATGAAGTAGTGAAGTAAAACTTGATATAATTTACTGGAATAACAGAGGAAACATTAGAGGCCTGAGAGGCCGAGCTGATATCTCCACTACAATCTGCACCACACGTCATGTATTAATGTATAAAAGATCCGTCCTGAGCCATTAGAGACAAAGAGAGCTCATCTTACTTCTCCTCAGTGGTTTTATACATTACGACCATCAACATGTGAAACCAAGATGACGTTCAGGGTCATTGCACCCAGGCTGATTTCATTTGAGACTCTGAGCTTGTTGTCTTTTATTTTTATTCATCCATGGACAATCCAAGCTGCTGACTGTCTTTGATCTGTGTTTCTTTGGTCTGTTGTGGAGCATGTGATGATTTTCTCTTCACAGTTAAGTTGACTCATCTGACTTGGTGTTGCCTCTCTTCTCATATAATCCAAGTTTATCAAAGCTGGGTAAAAGAAGAGACACATCAAGAGGACAGAGCGACGTGTAGCAAGCCTGAAACTTGTCGATTTGAATTTACAAATACTAAAGTTATTCTTGTTTATCTATGTTTGTATGTGTTTTACTGGTGGTTTACATGTTGATATAGATAAAAAGCTGCTGGGAAACAGAAACCTGTAGCTGCTCACTGCTGTAGCAGCTCACATGGTCATTTTAATATAACATGCGGACAGTTTAACCTGATCTATTTCTTTAATCAAATATTCAATTCTTCTTCATCACACTCCAGAACTTGATCAACAAAACTGATTACTAATATTCACTTTAATTTCAATTTTTAGCTGATGATTCACTTTGTAATTATTTGTGATTGTGAAACGTTGGGACTTTACGGTGGATTTTTATCACCTATATGTGTACATGAAGGTGGACGTGTTGACTGTTACAAATGATGGTGTTGTGATCATGTGTTGTTCCTCCAGCAGCAGGAGATGCTGAACCGAAGCTCACACCACCACCACCACCTCCACCTCCTCCTCCTCCTCCTCCTCCTCCTCCTCCTCCTCCTCCTCACAGTGATGTTTGTCTGGTTAGAAGATCGAGGTTTAGAGTAACACATAATTCCTGCTTAAGTCTGAAACCAAACTCCTCTGTTTGTTATTCCAGTGAGTTCAGGTAGCCCTGTCTCCTTCTTCTCTTCTCCTGCCCTCAGTTTATTTGACAGCGCTGCCAGGACACATCCGGACAAAACCACCTCCACATCCACATCAAGGTTCACCTGTCTCACTCCGATCAAAGAGCCTTTTACTGAGACTCAACAGTTTTATGCTAGTAGCTATTTTATGTACTTCATCCTTTCATCATTTCACACTTGAATATCTTGAATAAACTAGAATAATTTATCGGTGTTTCCTTGTTTAAATCCTGTTAAACACTTTCTTCTTCATTCAAATGATGTTTCTTGTTCGTTTATTCAGGATGAAACTCGAGCTACTATGTACTAGCAGCTAACTCCAGTCCAGATGCTCTCATGTTTCTGCTGCGGTCAGTCTGTGTAAATGTGCTATGTAAATAAAGTTTGACTGATTGAAGCTTGGCGATGGTCCACTGTGCAACACTGCTCATGTTTCAGCCCCAGTCTAAACTCTTCCTGGTCTGTGTGGTATAGACCATGTTTGTTTTTCATAGCGGATCCAGTAGCGGCAGCAGCCTGACACTGGGATGAAGGACGTCGGCCATTGTGGGTCAGCGGGCGTAAAGGTCAAAGTATCAAAGACCAGTAAGACGTGAGGATTTTTGCTGCTCCCTCAGTGTCGACCCTCTTTTCTTCCCTTCGGCACTCGGTTCTTCTTCAGCATCTGCAGACACTTTCTGGGCAAATATTTGACTTTTTCTTGCTGGGAAACCTCCTGTTTCTCCATAAATGGACACTTTGATGTTCTCTTTGAAAATAGGAATCTTATTTTCATCAGTCAAACATGCTGCTTCATTTTGTACCACTTTTCTTAATCCTCTCGGTGGGACACAAACCAGCTCCACTTCTGACTGTCTTTCTCTGACTGTCTTGTGTTTTAAACCAATTAATTCCTTGTGATGTAAAAATGCATAAATACTCTTTTGCAATCAGTTGGCTGATGTTGCACTCAGTGACCGACAGGTAATTAACGAAACAATATTAAATAGCCTTCGTTTTTCTTTCTTCTTCAACATGAAAAGACTGATGCCAATCCACTAAAATCTATACAACATTTGTAATATGGACACTAAGAAATGAATACGCTGGCATTATTTATTTTCTTCGTCTGTACCACTGTACTTTTGACACAGACATGGAGGAGTTGGAGGAGGTCTGAGGAGTTGGACATTTCTCAGTTTTTAAATTATGTCTTTCATTTTGAAAAATGATACAGATGCTACCTTAAAGAAGTGTTTTAAATCAAAATTTTACTGAGGAATCAACTCTTATTTATGAGCCCTCATGTTTTTGCCAAGAACTGTGCACAGAGTTTATATGGCACAAACAGAGAGAAACTGAAATTCTTCAAATGTCTTGAGAAAACAAATGTTTACTGATGTGGATGAACTGTTTTGCGGGTTCACCAACGTCTGCAGGTTCATTAATACATGAAAACAATCATAGATAAATGGACAACGCGTCCGCCTGAAGCCCCAGAAGAGGCTCTCACTCTCTCTCTCTGGAGTCGTTGAGCCTGCGATGCATCAACCTGTCCTCGAAGACACTGAGCATTACCTCACATCATCTTCGAAAAGCTGCACTTGAATGCACCATTAAAGGCTGCAGCTGACGACCAGCTGTCTACAAGACGAGCACATCTGTTGTTTGCCTGACTGAGCTGAAACGATCCGTCATTGGTCTGAGCTTCTGATCCAGAGAAGATCTCAGAACATTTACAACAGACAGTTGACACACACATGACTCATCATGTGACCAGAACATACACTCTGTGTCTCATCAGTGTCTCTGGCAACGCAACGATGCAACACCATGACAGAGCTTTGTGTTTTAGGACAAGAGGCACCAGATTCAACATCTTAAAGCCTCCTGCTTTCAATAATGAATAAAGTCAAGCAATGGGAGGAGCAAACAAACAAACAAAAACAAACAAACACTGAAAGCCACAGAACCAAGTTGAGTGAATGATGGCACAGAGCACACCTCTTCACGGAGTCCACTCCACCTCCAATAGCCTCCTGCCCCCTAGCCTCTATCCTCTCTCTGGTTCACTGACAAACCTCCAGATTTCATTACTTCATTCAGACCCCCCTTATCCTTTCTTTCCCTCATTTTCCTGATTACCCCAACCCCCCACCCCAGGGTCTGACCTGCTGAAGAAAACTGAAAGAACAAAGACGACTGATTCTTCCCTCAGCAGCAGAACAGACAGAGCTTCTCCACCTACACTTCAACTCTACTCACTAAAATACTCACTACAGTTACACTCGCTACACTCAGGGCCACACACACACACACACACACTGAACCACACACACAGAGGAGAGTGGACTCCTCTGAGTGTGTCAATCATCTGCAACTGAATGGTGATTTTGTCTCTCATTTATCAGTATTTAAAGTTAGGCTTGCCACAGTCAAGTATCAGATCTTAGCTCCTCATGCAGATAAACTGCAGCTCATTTACATCAGTTGTGATTGTAAACTCTTGATTTTTGAGCCTCTCATGTCTCATGCGCTGCTGACACAGCTCTTCAACACATCTGAGCCCAAAGTGTCTGTGATTCACTTAACCCGACTACAAACTGTGTTATCGTTACTCCAAGTTATTTTAAACCGTCACTGAGACTGCAAACCATTGCAGAAGTACGAGGTGGTCCAGACCGAGCAGATGTTTCATGTTCACATCTGCAGATTTATACAACATGGAGCAAATGATTTTTCCTCTTTAAGTAGGAAAGAGAAGATGAACGAGGAGACGATTCATCTGAGGGACAGAGAAGGATCATGTCTCTTAACATGTCGGCAAGTGCCTCCATTTCTCCTTCAACAGTCTCCAGCTCAGACACACACACACACACACACACACTCTTCCTAATCATTGTAATTGTTTATGCTGAATCTTGGCCTCAGTTCATTCCCCTCTGTGCTACATCCAAGAGTCTCTGTATATGTGTGTGTGTGTGTGTGTGTGTGTGTGTGTGTGTGTGTGTGTGTGTGTGTGTGTGTGTGTGTGTGTGTGAAAATTGTGGATCAGGCAAATTTCAATGACAATTCCATTCTCTGTATGATCGTCTGTCTGTAAGTATCTATGACCTTCTCCATGAAGGCATCATCATCACTGTTCATATCCTCTTCTCCTCTCTGCTCCACTCACGGCTCTAAATCACAGTTAAAGAGTTTCCTCTGAACCTTGACACAGATAACTGCAGGCATTTCATAGATCATGTTTCAGGATCCAGAGGAGAGGAGATGAATGGTTAAAATAACTCCAGCGGTTATTAACTTACCACTCAGGTCACATTTATTTACCTGTAATTAAAGCTGCCAGCCCGACTGATGTCAGGAGCCATGATGGGGCTTGTTGGCACGTTAACAGGGAGAAGCACTGACATTGAGTCCTGATGAGCTGGGTCTGTTTTCTAAAGGTTTCTAATGTGCAGTGAACTGTGTGGTTTCATTTTTTTAAAGCAATCCTGGACTCGACAGTTTTTTAGCTTCTTTGTTCTGACATTTCACCTGAACTGAAACACAACAAACCCTCTCCCTCTCCCTTATTTGGCTTTTAGTTTGATAAACTCTCAGCTTGTTTAGTTCCTGCACTTGGCAAAGAATTCTTTTAAATGTCATGTTTAATAACAAGTCCTTTTTTGCTACCAAATACTGAAACATGTTCCAGATGCGAGGAAAAGAGAATCTCAAAGCTGCACTAATCAATACCTTAGATTGAAAATCAAAGAGCTGCTTATGGTGACAAACCCAAGCAGAGTCATTATGAGCTGCAGCCCCACAAAACTTAAAAGCATCTTGGTCCTTGGTGCAGTAAAATACAATTATCTGTTTATACTGTACATATTGACTAATACCAAGCAGCTGCTGTGACCTCCAGTTGCAGCTGCAGCTCATATCTCTTCATCTCCAACACAATACAGTTTTACTCATTTCCCAAACTTCAACAATTGGCTTCCTTTAGCCCACTGATCCATATCTACACACTGTAAGTGTCTGTTGTCTGATTGGTCCCTAAGGTTGCTTTCTGAGACTTCACCCACAACATCAGACCTGTCTGGACAATGAAATCTCACATAGATTTTATTTATGAAAAAAACTGAGACTCAGACTCTTACCTTTTCCTGGTTGGACAAATATGACTCACTAAAATGTTTTTTATTATCTAAAGCTCTTTGATATATGAATAAATTACAAACAGGCATGTGCAAAACTGTACCAAAAAATTATGATTAAACTGTGAATGTGAACCTGTTGCACAAAAACAAAACAACAAATATTGTGTAAATATGACATAGAACTTGGTGGAAAATGATAATTACCATCATATATAATACATAATGGACACTCCAAGACACACACACACACACACACACACACACATATGAACTTCGTGGAGCTGCAGCCTGATTTACTGTCAGAGAACAAATCAATGGCTTTGGGTCCAAAACCTCGACCTCTCCCTAAAACTGAAACCACAAATCATCTCCTGCAGGAAAAAACTTGTTCTGAGCAACAAGCCACAACTCATCATGAAACCATACATCAGACTTGAGGGAAAGATGATCCAGCCCCCAACATCAAACCTTTAGAGCCAGCTCATGAGTTTTTTTCCCATGTGTCACTCTCCACTGCTCCAGGCAATCGCTCTGTACTGAGAGATAATGATGTTTTAAACATCGACAAACAGAAATCATGTCGGTCTCTAGAAAACCCATCTGATCTGTGACATAATGAAGTCGTCTGATAATAACCCAGAGGTTAAAAGAAATGAAGCTGAGACTTGGTATCATTGTGTTGAAGCCACAGCTGACAAACAACAGGCGGCCGGGCCCCACATCATAAGCAGAGATAAATCACAAGCTGGGAGATGATCAACGTGTCAGACACTCAGAGATACAGAGGAACCAGATTCACCACAGCAGGAAGCTGCACCACAAACACCACACTCCCCTCTGACTTCATAAACTACATCTCTGAGAGTTAGTGAGGCACAGTAGCAGCATCTCAACACTGTCATTAAGAAAAGACATGAAAGTGTGCATGTTTACTTTATAAGGTGTTGCCTTGGTGACAACCTGCTCCTTAAAATGAAGACCATGCTCTCCATAAAACCCAGCACTTCCTGTCTTGTACAGCTGATGCACGATGATGAAGAGAGAAAGAACAGAGCAGCTATAAACTGATCCCACGGACGTCATGTGACCACAGTACAATGGTGGGAAATAACTACAAGTACATTTAGTCCAGTACTGTATGGACTATTTTCTACCTTCTGTTACTTTCTACTTTTACTCCACAGCGGTTCTCAGGTTAATACTGTGCCTGGCCTGTCTGAGCACGTTCCCATTGTGGCTGACTGCAACGTCCAACCTCACCTGAAGATGTAGCACTACTGAGAGGTCACATTATAACCTCCTGAAGCTCTTGTTGAGCGACAAACACCACCAGCTGGGCTCTTTTAATACAACATACAGTCAACAGACTGAAATCAGATAAAGTAGAGTAGGTCACTTCCTAAGGAGGAAGTTCACACACAGCACCCCAACAAGCAAATAATTCAAAATATCCCTGAAAAGAAAGACATGAATTATTAAAACATAACTCCCACAGAAATGCACCTTTCTGCAGAATGAGTATTTTCTCTTTTGGGACAAACACTTGTTAACAATGTACTTTTACAGAAGTAAAAGGCCTGAGTGCGTCCTCCACCACAATTCATGCTGACTCTGATAACTCTGTCAGTGCAGCAGTGCAGCTCTGCTCTGGATATTAAAACCAGCATATTAATAATTCTTCTCTGTCACTGTTATGAGAGTAGATACAGCACAGATTCGGTCCTGATGCCTCCGCCGTCTGTGGAGGGAGATTTGTGGGAACAAAGTGATTCAGCTCGAAGCTTAAAGAGCAAGAGCTGGTAAAAATACTTTACCTTCCAGGGCAGGTGATATTAATCACAGATATTGCCTGTGTACATTAGATATACAGCGGCCTGGACTCGTCTCTGAGTGGAGGAGAAAACCCTGTTCACAAAATGTACATACAAGGAAAAGAAGAGAGGAAGGAAAACAGACAGAGAACGTGGTGTAGATTAAGGAGGAGAGTGTGCTGCTTGTGTAAAGAGGTTTTTTTTTTTTTTGATGGAACAGTTCGTCCCAACTACAGACAGACACAGCTCGGCCGCAGCTCAGGATTTACTCAGATATATGGAAGAGAAACTTGATGAATTTAGCATCCAGGATAAAATATCTTTCCCTGGCCTCCATGCTGAATAAAAACCAGCTCACACAGCCACATTTCTATCATTCCTCCACTGAAGGAAAGACGAGCTCGGGCCTGGGACTGAAAAACGAGGACATATTTTCTCCCGGTCCTCCGGGACTTTCTGTCTCTTGCCACAGGCCACACTGGAAAACGTGGAAAAATGTTTTTAACCTTTCTCAGAAGAAGCAGCCAGCAGCAGCAGCAGCAGCAGCAGCAGCAGAGAGGCTGATGGACCTCAATAAGTGACATCACTGCAGGAATGTGGCCTGGACGTTGCATTGTTCACACACTGATCCGTTATCTCCTGGTCTCCTGGTTACAGATCACAGTGATGTCACAGGCTCAATTTCCCTTTGAGACGCACGATTTACAGAAAGTTAGATGGGAAAATTCCTACTGTCAACTGCATCTCAGTTCTTAATTTTGTCCATGACAGATGAGGCTGGTTGAGGTCAACACAAAGACTGCAGTCATCAACCAGGAGAGGAAAAGGAGCTGGATCAAAAACTAGATCTTACTTTTAGTTTTAGTCTGTGTTTTAATGTGACAGTACAAATACCTAGTGAGTACAATTTTCACTGTGATATTTCCCCTGAACATCTTTATCTTTTTTACTTGTTACTACAAACTAAAAGGAAATTATTTTGACAGTAAGAAAGCAGATTTGGTGAATAAGTTAGGTTGGTGGAGTTAATGCACCCGTGTAAACATGTTGTGTTTGGTCCTTGAACTGTGCCCAGAAATTTCTGGAAAAGTCTTTAAATTTGATGTTTAAGAATTACTTGAATATTACTCTCAAGAACTTTATACAAGGCTGGTTTTAGTTTTTTAGTTTGTTGACTTCAATAGGTACAATGCAATTTAATATGGTTTCACAAATATGTTGCAAAAAGAGTTTCTATCTGTTGATAAATCTCAGTTTAACAAACTGAAATAGGTTGGGTCATCTCTGGTTTGGTTTAAAGCAGCACTGGACCTTTAATGTGAAGGAATATATGTCTGGATTTTATAGGACTTCAGTTGGTGACGTACTCAGAGTGTCTGTTGTTCATCTGTGAGGTTTGGTCACAATAAAGGTCAAAATAACAGAAGACAAGAAAACGTATTCACATTTCAGTTTAAAATCATGTGATGCCGACAGACTAAGATTAAGACTTAATTTCATTACTGTGGTCAAGGATTTTTAATTATCTGTTGTCAGAAAAAATACTTGGTTTCTATGACATCATGTTTTTCATGGCCTGAAGCTGGAAGTTGTAACTGTGCACATGCACACACACACACACACACACACACACACACAAGCATTACGCACTTGAAGGAGGTTCAAGTGTTACAGAGTGTTTTGTAAACACCAGCAATGAAACAGTGAGGTGTCAAGGTAAGTCAAGCAGAACAAAGTGTGTGTGTGTGTGTGTGTGTGTGTTCGCTTTATGAACCCACTGACAAGCATCGGAGAAGGAAAAAAAAAAAAGGAGACTTCTGACCCCGAAACCAAAACTGACAGTGTGAGAACTAAAGTGTATAAAACCCCCCTGTATAGGTAATTATGGGAAAGTGTGTGTGTGTGTGTGTGTGTGTGTGTGTGTGTGTGTGTGTGTGTGTGTGATGTGTGTGAGTGTGTATGATGTAAGCTCTGCTATCAGCACATGCAGTTCATCTAACTACGAGCTTTAATCTGCTGTTATCTGTGACCACTGTCTCTTATCTGGTAACAAGTTAAAGATCGAGGGCGTCTGTCAGCTGCCCACTGTGCAACGTTAACCAGCGTCAGTGTGTGTGTGTGTGCATCCTCCTCACTCTCTCTCTTTCCATCTGTTGTAACACTGACACAAACCACAAAAACGACAGTAACGCCACTAAAAACAACCAAACCAGAAGAGAACCAAAACCTATAAAACAGTAGGTGAGTAAGTAAGAGTAAGGTGAGAGTAAGTAAATGTTGTAAATGAATATTCACATATTTTGGTCTGTCAATGATCATTCTGATTTGTGATTATGAAATACAGCAAAAACACAGATACAAGAGCAAGCAAAACAACTCAGTGTGATTTCAACATAATGAAAAGATGTTTGTTGAAGCTACAACTTTTTGCTCTCAACTCATGTGACACAAAACATGACAAACTTCTGGTGCCAGCAGAGAAACAGCTGAACAAATTTGATCTACTCTTTTTCCCTTTTGTAAGTTTTTTCATCACTTGGTGCACATCTTATTCGAAATAATGAAAAATGCTAATTGCATTCGACACAGTTAATATCTGTTGTGTCTGAACAACAATCCAAAAGTCAGCAGACACAATCTTAATACCACAAGTTCCTAAAATAAAAACTAGGAGTTACTGTAAAAAGCTGGTTCAGCATTAATCATTAATGGACATTTATAATGTTTTCATTTAATTATTTCAACCATATAATCATAATGTATGTGTTGTTGGGCATTCAAAGTATCTGCTTTGTCATCCTTCATGGTATGTCTGGAAATGTTTCACAATAAAAGCCCAGAAATAAATGGGTTTCTGTCTGCAGAAATGTTGGGGTGCTTTTAATGTGACAGAACAGGATGTGTTCAGTTTGTGTTAACAGTGTAATGTGTGTAATGTCATTTAAACTGTGTAAATAGGATCAATACCTTCTTACCAAAATATGATTACTTATATAGTTTAGGAAAAAAGAAATAAGGACACACACACACACACACACACACACACACACACACACACACACCCTCTCTGACCTCCTCTCTATTCCTTCACTGCTCTGTTTAGTTTCAGGTGGTTGACAGGTTCATTAACCTCAGGAAACCTTCAACCACTGTGTCATCCCTCCCTCCCTACCACCTTCCCTCCCTCTCTCCATCCCTCCCTCCCTTCTTCACCCCTTCCTTCCTTCCTTCCTTCCTTCCTTGTGACCAGCTCCTTGCCTCTTGTATGAGCACCTTGCACACACTCTATGTTCAGTCTCCTTCTTCCCTCCTCTCTCCCATCTTTTCTTCCGTTCTTTTCTTTCTGTTTTCCTTTTTGTCATCTCCCCCTTTAACTGCTCCTAAATCGACTCACTATAATCAAAGGGAGGTCAAAGGTCAGGGTTCACTGCATGACACCACAAGGTACGGGCAGCGCTTCCTGGGAGGCTGCACTGAAAACACACACAAAATGTGAATGAACTAAATCAGTTCTGACAGTCAGCCTCCAGCAGCACATGAAATGTTTAGTGAATAATGGGAAGTACAAAGATGGCGACAACACACCTTGGACTGAACTTTACGTGTACCACAGATGTGTGTGTATGAGGACAACTCTGCGTGTGTGTGTGTAGGCAGCTGCCAAAATGATAATTGGATGTTTGTACGTACACGGTAAACCAGGTCATGTTTTTATATCTGTCTGAGTGACCAGCTATCAAAATAGTGGCTGTGTGTGTGCGTTTGAGAATGAGAGAGAGGGAGTGAGTGAGATAACACAGTTGGGCTCTATAATGTCACAGCTATCACTTTTAGGTGTATTTGTATGTGTGTGTGTGTGTGTGTGTGTGTGTGTGTGTTTAAAAAACTCCCATCCCAAAGTTCCACATGAGCTCAGTGTGTTTTTGCTGGATTTTCTCCATGTGAGGGTCAAAAGGACGAACTCATGTCAGAGACTCTACTCTGAACTCTACTCAGTCGTCCATTGCAGAAACAATAAACCAGCTACACACACACACACACACACACACACACACACACACACACACACGTGCACACATGCACACACACGCGCACACACACACACACTTACTTATACATATATATTAGACTTTAGGAATAGTCAAAACACACAATCCACTTGTGTCTGTTCTCCAGCACTGATGTCTGAATCTGAAATGCTGTTTGGCGTTTGTTTCACTGGCCTTGAGCTCTGGGCGGATGGAGCTCCGACACACACACAGCATGCAAGGTTTCACAACCACTGGAAATGATCTGACAGGTGATATTTATCTCGACTGGTCTCCTGCAGCACAACATAGTCCAGCATACAGAGACTGAGTGTCCCTTACTGTGGTGAAAACTTTACCTGTGCTCTGTTTTGGACCCGCGGCAATGTGGGAAAGTGGTTTTACCAGTGGGTCAGAGATCAGAGTGTGAGGTTAAAATCCTCAGACTCGTCCCAGTGAGATTTTCAGTAACTAATGTGATTTCAGGTAGAACAGAATTCAGGGACTTTGCTACCAAAATCTACAAGAGCAGGAAATCAAATGAAAGAAGCAGATATGCATGAGACACACATTAGGAAAATGAAAGGTTGGATAAACTACATCTGTCAGGAAATTCTCTCTCTGTATTTGATTTGGCAGCTTGAGGGCGAAGAGTCTGTCCGTCTGTGAGTGTTAAAGCTGTAGTTCCATCTGCAGCAAAGAATGTATTCAGTTATTTTGGTGTGAGACCCACAGCTACTCTCAGGGCACCTGCATGTTTTCCTGTGAGGTCACAGTCATATTTGTGATTTTTATATGGGAGGTTGACACGCAAAGAGCGTGTGTGTGTATGAGCCAAGACCTGTGGTGTCAACGTGTGTGAGACTAAGGCAGAGCTGATGAAGGTTTGGCAGTGTGTGTTTTCCAAAAGCCAGGAAATAATAGAGAGCAGACTGTATACATACATACATACACACACACACACACACACACACACACACACACACACTTCAGGTAATGCTTTCAAACCGGTCCCTCCATCTTTTGTCTTGCACTCTATTTTTGTCCATTTACTTCTGGCCAGTGAAGTCTGCTCACACACACACATACACACACACACACACACACACACACACACACACACACACACACACACGTGGTAAGGTTAAAGGCTAACAGAGTGTGTCTCCCTGCAGGATGAGGGCTGGTCTCTCTGGATTCCTGCTCAGGTCACACAATGGGTCAGCAGTGACGCACACTCTCTGACTTTGTGTGTGTTTGTGTATGTATGTGTGTGTGTGCTTGTATTTCTATCTTCGTGAGGAACAGTTTGAGTTACAGACCTTACAGGGTGACGAGATTTTGGTTTGGCATTCGGCTGTGATGGTTGAGGTTAGTGTAGGAGCGAGGGAATGCAATGTGTGTGTATAAGTGTGCGTGAGTGTGTGTGTGTGTGTTCATTGGCCCCTGGAGTTCCTGTCTGAGTATCTGCCTTATAAAACATTAACAGTCTCTTTACTGTTGATCCTGCAGCTACAAACACAGCAAGAGGACCACGTCTTACTTCATTAACTGGTCGTCACGGCTTCACTTTACAGCCACGGAAACCATGGTGCTGCTACTGTTGGACACACACGCACACACACTCACGGAAAAAAGTAGTCACCTGCTGTGGAGGTAAAAGAAGCGCCGGTAGAAAACTATAAATCAGAGCATTTGTCACACGATCTGATATGATATAATTATATTTGCTGGAGCTGCTGTGAGCACATAACTTCTGTGCCGCCAGTATGAACTTGAGTGGACGATGTTTTCCAGGATTTCACTCTGGAAAAACTTCTTCAGCTGGAGTCAGTTACAAGATCCAATGAAAGACCTGAGGCTGGAAATCTCACTGGTCTGTACATTTTATTCTGAGGTCTGAATAACGCAGTGACAAGTTTATGTTTAACCTGTCGTCTGATTTTGCTCATGTGGTACTATTATTATTATTATTACTTTATTTGCACAATGATTTCCCTCATCTAACAAAACTATGGCTTCCAGTTATTTGGATCATATCATATTCATTAAAATCATAGTTCTTCCCTCCGTTGTATTGCAAATGTTGAGGCAGTGTTTAAATTATACCTGACGGCTGTAATCCTGTCACATCAGCAGCAGCTCTTCCCCAAACCTCCCCCTTCTCCTGTGACTCAAACACTCCTTCACTAATCCATTCATCCTTCCACGTATTCATCCATTCAGTCAGTCAGTCAGTCAGAGAAGCACTCACTCCGCAAACATCTCACTTACAAACCCACAAAGAAACCAATCTACCCGAACTAATGGCTGCTGGGCAGGAAACTGTTGGTGGCTTTGCTGGTGTTGTGGGTTGCCAGGAGAGAATCAAGCATTTGGAAAGTGTGTCAATGTGACTGGAAGTGGGCAAATGACTTCACCGCTGATTTTAAGTGTGTGTTAAGTGCTCTGCTCCTATTGTGAAGAGCCCCATTTATTTTTATTTTAGACTGTGTTGTGTTTTGTCTGAAATGAGAAAAGAAACTTTTAATGATGCAGAGGAATTGTTGTCTAAATTCAGTTTGGAAGTTAACGGTCGTTCTAACAAGGACAGAACAGAAATTTCTCTCAAATAAGCTCTCATAACAACTGGTTGGTCTCGTTTCCAGAGCGATCCAATGACAGTGGAGCAGATTTCAGGTAAAACACTGGGAGAAACCAAATGCTGCAAGTGTTGGATGGTGGGTCCAGGTGGGCGTGGCGACTGCTTTGTTGTGACCTCTCAAAGTCACCAAAGTCGGTTGGTTTCAAGTTAGTTAGGTTTGATAGTGATCTGTACTTCATACATACATTTATTTTATTTTATGTTTGCCTTATCTGATCTCACGAATTAACCTACATGAGCAAGAGTAAGTCAGAGCCTCTAAATGTCTTAAAGTAAAAAGTTTTCATGGTTTTCCAGTTAATTGCCAGCCCTACTCTGAGGTTAATATGTAGCTCTAGGGGAGCTCAGAGCCGGATACATGCATCAGTCCACTATTTTGACACCAGCACGCAGCAGGACAAGTGTTCTGAGTAGATTTTGCCCGCTCTCCTGACCTTGGCTGAACTTTGCTTGTTTCATTTGCTGAATACTTGTAATGAACTGCAGGAAGTTTCAACTATTCTGCTTCCATTAATGTAATTGTGGCTGTTTTTAAAGATTTACAGGCACCCGGGCAGCATCGCCTCCTGTGTTCTTAATCTGTTAATCTCACATTTGATTCCTTCCTGTTGCTCCAATGATGCTTCACGGCTGAAAAATGCACTGTCCAGATTAATCAAGATGACAGAGCACAATGCTTTCTGAATCTCTGGAAACTAAAGTGGAAGAGACATTTTACTTCATATTGGAAGATGTTACCACGGTTACAACATACACCAGTTCACTTTGAAGGAGACATTACTTCACTGATCTTTATGATATCGTTATAGTTTTCTCCAAATAATAAGTCCCCTGAGAAAATGACTTTACTGCTGAAAACCTTAAACTACACACAGACTCTGCTACAATCACACAATCACACATCACAGCAGCAGCAGGGAAATAATCCAACACTTAACATCCACACAGATGTTAACTGATCGGCTCTGAGCCAATCAGAAAGGAGAGGAGGTAACAAATATGAAAGACACATGGTGGACAGACAGAGGGACGAGTTACTGGATTAGATTAGAAAGACTCATTTATCCTGCTTTTCTCTCCTTTAATCAGCCAAAATAAAAGCACATGAGGCCAAACACAAACAGCCTTGAAACCTCCACAAATCACTGACCAAAAATGATCTTAGACCCCCCTTTCCTCCTTCTCCCTCCCCCCTCCCAGAGGAAAACTGTGACAAATGACACCCATGATTAATGTTGCTGTTTAAATGAGGCGGAAAACATGAGAAACATGTATATGAGGCATAAAGTGTTTGAATGGGTGAAGTTACAGACGATAATAACACATTATCTGTGCAGAGAAAAATGTGACTAAATCTGTCACTGGTCTGTTTGGTGGTTTTACTTTCAGCCACAGAAGAATCCACTTTGAAACTGAGGCAACATTTGGTTTCTATTGACTGTGATTCTACTAATAAGAACAGTTTTTTTTCTCCTGATAAACATCTCCAAAAGAAACCTGAAATTATTCTTCTAACATGAAAAGAATTTGATGATTTCATTCATATATTCATATGTGTATAAATACAGTACAGGCCAAAAGTTTGGACACACCACAGTCACCGGACTTGAACCCAATCGAGATGGTTTGGGGTGAGCTGGACCGCAGAGTGATGGCAAAAGGGCCAACAAGTGCTAAGCATCTCTGGAAACTCCTTCAAGAGTGTTGGAAAACCATTTCAGGTGACAACCTCTTGAAGCTCATCAAGGGAATGCCAAGAGTGTGCAAAGCAGTAATCAGAGCAAAGGGTGGCTACTTTGAAGAAACTAGAATATAAGACATGTTTTCAGTTATTTCAGACTTTTTTGTTAAGTACATAATTCCACATGTGTTCATTCATAGTTTTGATGCCTTCAGTGAGAATCTACAATGTAAATAGTCATGAAAATAAAGGAAACGCATTGAATGAGAAGGTGTGTCCAAACTTTTGGCCTGTACTGTATATCCATCCAAGGGTCATTAAAAATTACAGTCTTTATGTAGTTGGTGCAAAACTAAAGTATTTGTGCAAGAAATGTTTGCGTGCAAATGTAGCCTCCACGGGGAAGTTGGCTCTGTGATTATTATCACTATAATGTTAAGTTCATTTATTCATCATAGTCTTGTCTGGAATTATTGTATTTTTATATCTGTGTTCTTTTTGTCCATTTTTCTCATATAAAAGCTCCATAAATACAAAGTTACATAAAAGACAATGCAGAAATCGTTGAGGAATAGTTTGTGTCTAATGTCACAAAAAAATCTTGTTCCTGAAGAGGCTGAAGTTTTTTAAGTTTGTATATTGTACTACAATCAACTTGATTAGCTGTGTCATCAAACCATTTTGGAATGTCGACATGGACATGGACCCCCCCACACGCTGTAGCTTGCAGGATGTTGTGTTCCCTACCTGAGTGGGAGAGCTGCAGTCGTGGGCCGGTCTGGCTGTAGCCTCGGGCCTCTGGAGCAGTGATGGCGTCTGCAGACCGCAGCCACAGCAGCGGGAGGAGACACAGCATCAGCATCTGAAGAGGCTTCACTCCTCTGGTCCCGACTCTTCCTGCCACCGTCATCATCATCATTATGTCTGATCGGTCCTCACTTACGTGGACACAAAGAGGGAAGCAGGATGAAGCAGCTGCTCACATCACAGTGTGGCTGCAGCTGAAAAAGAGAAAGAGAGAATTAGCATGTAGCTTGTAGCATCACTAAATACAACTTACAGAGCTGCATGGATGGAGAATATTAACCTGAATGCTAACACTAGTCTCATTAGCTTTAGCCACTGTGGCCTGCTGCTGGTGCTTTATAAGAAATGATTAAATTAGCTATGAGACTGAGCTGTTCATTGATGTGAGGACATGCAGCAGCACTCAGATGTCCCAGATTCCACTGAATTAAACCAACAGTAAAATATATAGATGAACTGCTGCTGGAATTTGAGATGTTTACGTTCACATTGAAAGACACTTGACATTTACCAGCATCTCTGTTTAGTGAGATAACAGTGGCTGGAGCTCTCTTGGCACACTGCAACAACCCAACATCCAGAGGTCCTGTTTATGTATTACACCAGCACATGCACTGTATGTGCACACGCCTGCACAGCTATAGAGCGCAAGACCAGAGCTCAGGTCAGGATGTGAATAATGCATCAGATTTGCTGCTGTGTCTGCAGAGAGACATGAAGCGCCAAACCTTAATCTGTATCATGTGTAGTAAAAAAAAAGATTATGTGGTAATCAGACACCAGGATAAAACCAAAGCAACGTGACAAATCTGATACACACGTAATTCAATTCAAACTAATGGGACCGATACGCTGGAGGATTAACGGCCACACAGTCCCAACATGAAGTCTAACTCAATTGCTGCACATTTACAAACCAAACAAACCAAAGAACAGAGATTTCCTCTTTTTTTTTTTAACTTGTTCCCATTTTCTCTGTGCTTA
This sequence comes from Caranx ignobilis, assembly GCA_021432705.1. NCBI lineage: Eukaryota > Metazoa > Chordata > Actinopteri > Carangiformes > Carangidae > Caranx > Caranx ignobilis. Next base: position 34,682,784 of record MU269985.1, on the reverse strand, counting down.
GTGAGCAGACGGACACCTGAATAAATCTGCAGCCGACAGCAGCAGCTACAGTGTGAGTGCAGCCATGATATGGTGGATCTGTTAATGTGGGAATGGAGCTCATGAGGGAAACGGCTCCATTCATCATGTTGCAGTGTCGCGGCCAACTTTAACAGTTCAGATGGAGAAATTAAACTGGAAAGTATCTGCTGAAAGAGGGAGACAGCTAGCCTGTTAGCTAGCTTTACTGCTAACCCCAGTAGAAGACATGGGACCCCTCTGCTGCTGTTGGACCTTACATCTTTAACTTTATTTTTGTATTCAAAACATATATCTTTATTGCATATATTTGTAAATGTAATATAGTTTCTGTACTTTTTTAATTTGCTGCTTTCACCATGGGTGGGAGAGAAAGCGAAACTTTGATCTTCTGCATGTACATAGTTGACTCTGACTAAAAAAGGAAGCAGAAGGCATGGAATACAAAATAAAGTAGAACAAATGTAGAAGAACAGAATAAATATGATTGCATTGGCCCTTAGTGTTGGAGATAAGCAGAACAGAGAAGTCTGAAGATGTGTGTTGGTTGTTTTGCATCTTTTTGTTGTTGTTGTTGTTTGATTTACTTTCCAACAATGAACTGTTTGAACAGTTAAATCTGCATCAGGGGCCCCAAGATCCTGTAGGGCCCCTGGATCAATGCAACACAAGGGTTAGTGGTGCTGCTTTAACTGAAGTGTGAGCGTGAAATGTTTTCAGGTGGGACAGAAAAACACTCATGCACGGCTCAAGGGGGAAATGAGCATGTCATCGTTTATCATCATCTGTCATGGCTGCCGGCTGGCAAGCATCGTGTCAGCAGGTTTTAAAGAGCTCCACAGGTCGGAGAGGCGCCTGCTGAGAGAGGAAACACAGTCCAACTCCACCTTTTCATCTCATCCCAGAGCGACATCAAGACTGTGGCTCCAAATGTGGAAGAAAACTCAATTCATGACAGCAGAGAAGATTCCCAGATATATACACTATATATATACTGTATATTTACTTTGTTTCCTGCTGCTCATCATGTCAAAATGTTTTGTCTTCACTGAGGAAGATGATGATAAGTTCAGTCTGTGTGTGACTCGCAACTTAACCACAGCCTCTCACATCGAGCACCTTTTATCCACCTAATCACAGCTTCAGGATGCAGGCTTTTCAAATTAAAAGCATTCCCTCTTTAAATACAGGTGAAGACAGACAAACTGTCAAACAATGTTCATTTAAAAACACATTCATGTGTCTTCAGGTTGGTTTGGGTTAGCTGATGACGAAGAAAAGACATAACTCATGAGCTGTATCTAACCACAAGTGTGGTATACAGTAATAAAGTCATGAGTCATCAAGACAAAATTAAAGGTTTATTTTCTGGGTTTTGTCAAAGAGAGAAAGACAGAAAAAGGAGGAGGGGGAGTAAATGTGTGGGGGGTTTGAAGAGGAACTATCCAGCATATGTGCAGAGTGAATAACTTTAGATAAACAGTAGAAAACAACAGTACATCAGTCACTTGACAAACAAGATGACATAAATGGTGTTTCTTCTTTTTGTGATTGAACAACAAAAAATGACATCAACTGAGGAAATATGTCACCTATCCCTTTTTCCCATGGAAAATGAAAATCTAATTGTAGAGGCAGAACAGTGCAGCGTTGTGTAACTTGGACAACATCATGTGTTTCACATCACATCATTCGTCCATGGTTCACACTTGACTCGAGGAAACGACCTCCTCAGAGCTGTCGGCAGGGAGACAGACGAGGGACAAAATGTCTCTTCCTCTCTGTTCATCTTATATACAAAGTGATTTGGTCTGTGTGTGTGTGTGTGTGTGTGTGTGTGTGTGAGACAGAAAAAGAGAAAAAAAACACTTGAAACACACGAAAAAGAGGTAATCACCGAAATTTGATTGTGTAAATGTGTGACTACACAGAAGTGTGTGTGTGTTTGTCCTGAAGGAACTTGGGTGCTAACAAAAGTTTCAAAATAAATCTCTGGAGGAAACTCATCGTCTGCTTCCTCTGTCTGTCGGTTTGATTTAAACACAAACACACGCTCAGATAAGCACATGCAAACCAGAGCGAGACAAACACCCAGAGCATCCTCACTCACTCACTCACACACACACACACACACACACACACACACACCACAATGAGTCGGACGAACATGTGAATTCAAAGACTAAAAATAAACAGTTTGTTTACATGGTGTTCTCAGTTCAGACTCAGGTTACTTTACTGTGAACTACAATCAACTACACAACTGCTCATCTGGTCCATTCAGGTACCAATAATGAATCAATCAATACATGAGATTTTCGTATTTAAATTCACTGAACAAACGCTCTCCTTCCCTCACAAGTTAGTTGCTCAAATCTCCCAAACTCTCATATTTTCACCAGAGCAGTGAAATGTCCTGTTACTTCAGACTAATCCCTAGGTTAATTCAAGGAAACAGGATGAACCCCTTTATTTAATATGTATTCACTTAATCAATGTAAATTACCGAGTGTTGATGTTTGATTGATTGATTGATCATGTAAAAATGGGATTAAAGTGGTATAAACAGCACAGTAAAGCGTGCAGACAGTGACAGAGTCTAAAGACTTTCTGCAACTGCTGTAAATAAGTTTTCCTGATAAAGTATCACCCAAACACACACAGAGGGTCTGAGGTGGATGATATTGTTGAGGAGAGCGGTTCCCATGGTTATCAGCCCGTCCTGTCTTTATTTTCTCTTCCTGTTGCTCGTGGGGGGTTGGTGCTAAACAATGAGTAAACAAAACAAGCAAGGTCACTTCCAGGTTTCCAGACTCACTGAACACCTAATACATAAAGCTGGGAATCAAATGGTCACATGACGTGTTTCCATCTGTTATTTCTACTGCAGACAGAGGTGAGAAGGTGAAGTGTGACACACAGGTGATTGAGGTTTTGAGGTGAGTCAGATAAAGACGGAGACTGTATCGCTCCAGCCCTCTGACCTACATCCTCCAACACAACACTCGGCCTGAAATAGTTTCGGCTGTGAGTGTGAACTCTTTGTGTGGAGCTTCCGATGTTGCACAGCAGAAGTTTTGTTTAAATAAAGACTGAATGAAATGGATTTTTTCCTGAATATGAAAAAAATGGTTGAAAACAATTTGTTCTTCAAAAGACAAGAAAGAAAAAGTTTCATCTGGGTATTTTTTTGTTTGTCTACTAACTCTGACATCTGACATCCTGAGACAGACAATAAAGATCAAAAACTGAATTTTTTAGATCTGAGTCTATTTTGTTTCCTCAGTTTGGACACTGCCTTTGCTCTGGATGCTTCAGGTCTGTAGTTGGTTTAGAGAAAGAAGCTGCAGGATGAAGCGTTCGCTCACTCACTCACTGCTACACAATGGGAGGCAGCAGCTGCTCCTGCTACAGTATCAGCGACTGTATACACTGTGACCTTTGACCCTGTAAAATCAGAGCCCCTGAATAGTTCAGATGCTTGCTGTGACCTCGGGCTCCCTGGAGAATAAAACCCCGGCGTTTCTTGCTCCTGGTTGAGGAATTAAATCGTTTTATTATGTTTACAGGAGGACGAGGTGAAAATGTGGCCTGACCACTTAAGAGAGAGGAGGGGGGCTGAGAAATCTCATTTTAACTGCTCTGCTGATTTATCAGACACGAGGCCGAGTGGAGTCCGACTCCATTCCTCCCAGGTTTTCTTCTATTCTTTTATTTATCACTTGATGTTGTGGTATTTCATCATCTTCCTCCATCATCCCCTCCTTATCTTATCTTCATCTCTGTTCCTCTTCCCCTCTTCCTCTCCTCTTTTATTCCTCAGTACCTCTCTCTCTCTCTCTCTGTGATGATCCTGAGTGTCGGCCGGCCGGAGGAGGTGACAGCTTTACGGCCTCTCTCTGCCAGTCGACTAATCCCCACCATGATTTAATAACTCTCCTCCCTCTATCCGTTCCTCCCTCCACTCATCCCTCCTGTCGTCTTATTACTTAAACATTAAGTCCAGGTATTATCGCTTTGTTTTCTTAAACCTTAATCCCCTATAGGTCTTCCTCTCTCTCTCTCTCTTCCATTTATTTCATGTCATCTTTTCATAATGTAATCATTTTATCCCCCTTTCCCTCCCTCTGTTAAATCTTTTAAATCCTTTGTCAAAGTAATTGAGCTCTGATCTTTTCAAAATCCCAACTTGACCCCAGGGGCACCAGCTCTGTCTTTTTATCGCATTGTTTCTATTGATATAAAATGCATTTTAATGAGTTTTGAAGTTTTAAATGACAGTTTTGTGGTAGCTCCTGTGTAAACCATCGTGATAAACACAGAAAAGCAACTTCACCATCTCAGTGATGAACCAACATGGACTCAATCAAAGGTTCTGAATCTGACAGCTTCATTATTATCTACTAATGGAGGGGTCGACCATGATCCAGAGAAAAACTCATTACATTTTACTATTTTTTTGTCTGTGGTCTGGTGCAGATTGTTTGACACTGGCTTTGTTTGAAGTTCAAGCTCTCAGACCTTTGAGTTTAATTTTGGATCAAGCTCTACTTAGTTAGAGCATCTGTATTCACTGAAGTTTGAAACAAATTATTTGGACTTTTTTCTATTTCTTTTTGTTGTTGGCAAACAGTACATTCAGAGTTTTAAGTATAAAGAAAATTTGCAGTTGATCTGGGAATTAGAGTTAGTGAAAAGCTTAACCTGAGTATGATTGATAAACAGAATGAGATTTAATAAAATGCTATAAAACTACAACAATGATACAGCAGTCTTCCTCTATGTTATTTATTTGCTGCTAACCTGCTGCGAGTGTCAGTGTCAGTTATTAGTCCAAGGTCAGGGGAGTGTGTTTGCAGCAGTGCCCAGAGAACAGGTGCATGGCTCAGGCAGAGGTTCTGCCCTGAGGCCCCTGGATACAGTTGGCCCCCTGGTACCTGACTGTACAGCGGTGAAACACCTCCAACATTTATTTATCTGTGCAAGCGAACAGAGCATAACAACATTCTTGGTTTAGTGAGCGAGTCTTTGAGGTCACACACACACGTAGATCGTCTATAACAGTAATGCTGTGCAGCAGGCAGCGATTTGATGAGTCAAACAGCCGAGCTTTATGAGCACACTTGGCATGTGAGCAGAGCTTTTAGCATCAGTGGAGCTGCAAGACACAAATACAAATCATCTGGAGAAGATACAATGTTACTCTACTATTTCTACTATATTTCATGAAAATGAAAAAAGAAAAAAATCTATCATTTTCTCGTGAGTCCTGCAGGCTCCTCATTGACCATCAACAGAAAATACAGTTTTAACTTTGTTACAGAAATAAAACTTCTGCCTGTTTCCATTGGGCATTGTAAAGAAGCCTCATGTTATATCACTAAAGCTTAGAGTCAAAGTTGTTTCATTTCATTTGCAAGAAAAAAAAAACACTAACAGAGTACGGTAAGAACTAAGAAATATGTTGAAAAATATGTAATTGGTTATGTTGTTGTGTGTTTGTTACATTAAAGAAAAATCCTATAAGTGAAATATGTTGGACATTGTCAGGCCTAATTTCTTGGGAGGAGGGATACACACATTCCTGGTCAATATAGAGAACATGTGTAAGCACTCCGGTGGATGGAAATGATAAAGCGAGAGCGTTAACTCACAGTAAATCTGTCTGTGCATCAGTATTTCTCAGGCATTGCAGGGGAGGAACAGATTCTTTCTCTTTCTCTTTCACACAACTGGTTTGGTTTAGTTTGCGGAGACGCTCTCGTTGCCAGGTGTCATGTTGTGATGTGTGGAGGTGAAAAGATTCACCAGGAAACACAGATGTTTAACAAAAGTCAATAATGAAGAAATGAACACGTATTCCTACTCTGTCAACCTTTCGACCTCCATCTCTGACTGTACTCTATGTTAGCTTTTAGTTAATTGTAACCCTGCTAATGCTAAATGTGTTTTCACTGGATCCTGGGAATTGTAATGATAATAACGTCTGAAGGCACCTCGTGTGTTAAGGTCTAATGTTTTGTTGGACCTGTTGTCGCTCTGTAATAACGTCGCAGTCATACAGTAAATGTTACAGTGTCTAGTCAGTGCTGTTACCTAACAATAAACAATAGTTCTCTTTGGGAGTGGGCTGACAGAGTGGATTTTCTTGAATTTCACAGTCTAAATTAATAACATTAAAAAACATTTTTTGCAACTGCATTTTTGAAAGACACATGCAAGCACTTAGTGATCAGATGTCATGACTTCAAATTCTCCTCCATCGTTTTTTTAATGCAACAATGCTGAAGCGAAGGAAAGATCAACAGCCCAAATTCCAGCCTCGTCCTTTGTTTGGAGGGTTTTTCCACAGAGGCCTTATGAGTTGGAACCAAACAATGTGCAGTGTACGGTCACCCGAACAGAAAGATTGTGGTTTGGGCCTCAATTCAAATACTTAAATACGTAGTCAACTTAATATTCAGGGAAAATATTGTGTTTTTGAAAAATTACACATTATTACTTATTTCTCAGGAGGAGAGTTTAAATTTCCCCAGATGACCATATTTATTTGCCATTTTCCCTCTGGTTGGTGGAACTGAGGAATTTTGAAGAACTTCAGTCGCACGATTTTAAACAGTGTTAAAAATGTGATTTCTCACCCTCTCCTCTGAGACACAGAGAAGAGGTGGAACAGAATAAATTCAAAAAACGTATCTGCAGCAGGAAATGACAGCGTCTACTCAGGGATCAGTAAAATCCGCCTTGTGTGTTTCAGGTGAAAACAGATGGACATTAGAAGAATGTATGGTGGTTGAGGGACGTTTGCAAACCCACTGGTATCACTATTATACAGTTAGTGCAGCCTGCTTAAGTCATAATAAATGTGAATGAGTCAGTTTGTTTCTCTCCAAGGAGGAAATGATTGCAGCATTCCTGACTCACAGTCAAACACATAAAAAGCTCATTTGGATGGAATTTACAGCAGAAATAGAAAAAAATTCAGGCGAGGATCAGTCATCAGAAGACGGGACTTTTGGGGGATACAGGCCTGTTGCCCACAGACATATATATAATGTCTAAATAATGATGTTACTGGCACAAAATAGAAGCAGAGCCTCTAACTATAAGATTCATTGTGAAGTTTCTAAGACTCCACTTCAGATGAGTTATATTCATTAATTTTACCTTTATTGATTGTTGTTGCTTCTGATTTTGTATGTAACCGTGTGAAGCACTGTGTGAGTCCTCTCTGAGAAAAGTGCTCTGTAAATAAAATTTTACTTACTTACTTCATTGATTCAGGTGAATCACATTGAGATAGAAATCTCATTTCCAAGAGAAAATATAATAGAAAACAATTCATGTCCAGACTAAATAAAACTACTAAATCTCTGGTCATTTCAGTGGAGTTTGGTCTAACAGAGATTTTAATGTGTCAGTGTTTCATTTCCAAGTTGCACTCTGCACAGTGTCAAAACACACCTAGTCAAATTATTTCATTTTACAACTTATCCACATGTGAGATATGAGAGGGGATCACATATTGCATCAAACTGAAAACACACTCGCCAAACTGCACTCGATGATTTGATCATTGTTTTGTTTTGGGTTTTGTTGGTTTTATTCGCAGGCCCTCAGGATCAGAGGTCAAACCTTCAGCCCCGTTCACGGCTCTGAGACTCGACTTCAGTCACAGTGGAAGACGTCAGGATCTCCACAGGAAAGCAAAACAAAATTCTTGAGTTTTCCAAAGCTTCTCCTCTGAATCTGAACGGATATGAAATTTGAAAGATGATCGTGACAAACTGGATGGTTTTTAGTTTCCCACAGGACACAGATAGATGATCGATGTTTTCTGAACAAAGCTCTGAGGTTTGTAATCAGCACTGAGCTCAGAGCGCAAAGCTAAAGAGAGACTTAGCGAGACTTTAAGAGGAAGGTGGAGGTCCACAAGGAGATCAGACGCATGTCTGTGCATTTGTAAAGATCTGTTTTCATATCTGTGGGTCGTGTTTCCAGTCGTCATGAAGGACTCTGAGGAGACGTGTCCTTCAGACTCTTTGGCTTCTACTGAGTAAAGCAGATGCAGGTCAGCAGGGAGGCTAATATTTCTCTGCTTGTGTTTCAACTTCACTTTAGACAGATTAGATTATTTTTTGAGCTCCTACTACTGGCACTAGCGACTGATGTCGCTCCTCTGTAGCTGTTTTTACAGATCCTATGGTGTATAGAGTGAGAGTTTTGTATCCTTTTTGATTATAAAGCAGGTCCAGGCTCATTTACATTGAAAGTAAATGGAGGTGAGATGGTTTTGGTATTAAAAACTACAAATGTATCTTCGAATAGATTTCAATACCTCAAATAAAACACCAAAGTGTGAAGTATTGGACCTTTAACACAAATGAATATAAACACATAGTTGTTTAACAGATTTGAAATCTGAATCCAGGTACGTACTGCCGAAGATGACCATTTACACTGGAATAAAGAGCTTTGAACAGTAGGTTTTAAAGATAAACATGACACACAATGAGAGACAGAGGATGGAGACAGAGTGGTGAGCACAGATACAGCATCAGGACCTCAGATCTCTATCTGTGTCCTGAACCTGCCTCAGTTTGACCCAAAGTCAACTTTTCATCATCCCACAGTCCACTGAGCTGCAACAACACTGTTCAGCTCCATTATTCCTCAGTTCATAAAACCACCTCACACAAGCAGATCAAAGAAGAGCCATGGGTTTCACTCTCTGATGAAAAGGCTTCGCGGCCGAGCGAGAGCCGCGCCCGAGACAAGTGCATGTCTTGTTTTTCCAGAGAGATGACCAGAGCCCAGAGTCAAGACAAACAAACAGCTTTGTGGGAACTGAGCCGCACTGTACAAGGCATTCTGGGAAAAGGAAATCTGTGCCTGTCTGCCTCTGATCACTGCTTCTATCTGTCCACGGCCTCGAGGAAATATTCGCCCTCTCTGGAGGTTTCTGGGAAGAGGAAAAGAGCTGATGTCATCCACTTCCAGATGGCAGCATTAGGAAAGAGAAGAATAGGAAACGGGCCCCTTGATTCTTACACAACTACCACATCCCTCAAGTTACTCACATATTCTTCAACCGCACACTCACACAGAAAAAGGCTTTAAAAACACACCTGCAGCCTGTTGTTCCCTTTTCAAACAGGCCTCAGTTTCTTTGTTGAGATGCTTGTCATACTTCTAGATGAAGAAACTGCTGCAGCCACTTAAAACAAACAAACAACCAAACAAACAAAAACGTATCTAGTTTAATCAGTGTGCGCTGGAGGTCAGGGAACATCTGACCTGATTCAAATAAAGAGCAGATAGCAGCTAATAGTCAGTGTCTATCTAGAACTGTAACACATGTAGATCAAACGTTGTTTAATCTAAAAGAACAGTGTATTCAGATCATTATGTCAGGAACAGCAAATCACTTGATGGGATTCAAACAAGGGATTTCATTTGTTAGCATGACTGATACAGTGTCTTTAAAGTGGATTTGTCCAGTTTCTGTCCTTTCTGGAGATTAAGTTTCCAACAAAACACCTGAAAAACTAATGACTAAACTAATGATAAGCTAGCTTTACTTTGTGCTTGGTGCTAATGAGCAAATATGAATATACTGACATGCAGGAACAAGATGATGATGATCCAGACGAACCTGCTAATGTTAGCATTTATCTAGACTCTGTTTGTGTTTGGTGCTGATTGGAAAATATTAGCATGCTACAATGCTACAACAAGACCGTGAACCTTGTTAACACTGATCAAAACTAATGTTACTACTTTAATACACTGTCCACAATACGTTCATTTTAAAATGAAAATAATCTGCAGCTCTGGGCCAGCATAACGTGGACATGGGGACGTATCTTCAGCCTTATTAAATACCTGATGCTCCTATTTTTTTTTTTTTTTTAACTTTAACATTTTCTTGATTTTTACAAAAAGTTTCTTCTTTCTTCTTCAAAGTACTTTTATTTATTTATTTTTTTTACAAAACAATGGATAACAATAGAAGACATCACTGTGTGCTGTGAACATAATATAAGAGCTGGTGGGGGGCAAACACAGAGCTAACACAGTGAAAATAATGAATTTGATCCACTTCTAGGACACAAAATAGTCTCTAAATGAATGACGGCAGCGTTTATCTAAGAATTCATGTGATTGACAGCTTGCTTTTACTTCATCTTGTGTAACAGTTGAACAGAGTCCCTCAGTCAGCTGCTCATTATCAAACCTCCTGAGTCTGACGTGTTGATGCTACAGGTGCAGTGTGGCCGTGTTCTTTTCTTTTAACACTTTGTTCCTGTCCTTTCTTTTCATTCTTCCTTTTCATCAACACAGGAACGAAGCCATTCCTGGAAGAAGCCCAGAAGGAAACGGTTGCTTATTGTTAGAGTGAGGGACCAACATCATTAGGCTGCGCACATTGAGTCGCTGGGACCCCAGCTCAGGGAAACCAGAGACCTGAGAGTGTGAGTGTGTGTGAGTCTGAGTGTGTGTCTGTGTGTGTGCACTTAACATTTCTGCATGTGTTTGTGTAGCTTTGAAAGCTGTATGTGTGATTTCTGCCAAGTTAATGGGAGTGGGTATGTGTGTGGTGTTGAAAGTGTTTTTCTGCCTCTGCGTGTTCATATAATCACTCATGTGCTGTATGAGTGATGTGTGGGCACTGCCTGGGTAGATAGATGGCTGCTTTTATGCGTCAGCCCCAGCCTTTGGGGTCTGGGGAAGGGTGGAGTATAAAGAACCGACCAGCTGGAACCCACAGTTTGCTATTGCCTCAACAAACTCCAGGCTGGCTGATGTTTTTCTATTGGATTGTGCAAGTGGAAAAAAAAATGCCTCCAGACAACCTGCCGCTACATATTTAGTAAAATCTGTCATATCCAGACTTGAGTCTGAAGTGAGCATGGTCTCTGCAGGGGTCCTGGCAGCTCTAAAATGCAGATGTATTAATGTGTGAGGTGATTATGAGTTGGTCCAGACAGAATTCAAACCTCATGGCGTTATTGTCCTTATTGCAGGAAAACTTGGCCACACATTAATCCTCTGTTTGCAGGTACAGCTGCAGCGAAAGTCATCAGGTGTTTATCACACATGTTGCTGCTGCCTTGTTTAGAGTGTTGTATTGATAACAGTCGAACCTCAGCTCAACATCTTGTGTTTTTCTTCTTCCATGTGGGTTTAATTACTGATAACTGGGGACACGGTTCAGCATTATATCAAACTCAAATGTTTTCTAAGCTGCAAACTCTTTATTACATTTTCTGTTGCTCTAAAAAAAAGGGAGGGCAGAAGAAGAAGAAGCTCCATGACAGATCTGACAGAGCTGGAGCTTTGTGTGTTTAGGTATTCAACAGATAAGAAACAAATCCAGCATGAAGCTGGCTCCTTGAACACATCCTCACCGGTACTAAATTCAAACACAAGAATCCCTCCATAGCTGGATTGTGACAGTGAAATGCCCATTTAACGGCCATTATCGGCCGCGGCCCTGCACTGACATATTGCAATAACAGTGAAGTCCATATGTTGGCGTGAGCGGTCGGTAAGTCTTCAGCTGAAGCTCATAACAGCCTGAAATTCCAATCAGTCTGATGGGACCTGTAAAGGCCGGTATGCAGGGAAGGTGAGAAAAAAAAAACTTAATTTACAAGCTGCTGCGGCATCCGCACAGAGATAAGACGGTTTGATTTAGAGCAAACATATATTTTGGTTTAAGTGCTGAGAGAAATCAGTTTGAACTGAGGCTTCCAGAAACATTTGCAACTCCAGCTGTGTTTATTTTGTTTTGTTTCTTTGTACTTATTCATTTCAGTCACGACAAGTTCAAGATTCAGAATCGAATGGAGAATATTTCCATCATCATGCATGCGATGAATAATCAGATCAAGAACAATCACACTATAAATTTAAAAGCTCTATGATAAATCTGTGGCTTGGGAGGTGGTTTGATCCACAGCTTCTCTTACTGTCCACTGACAAAGTGTCCTTGAGCAAGACAGCAGCAAGAGCTGCTCCTGATGGACAGACTCACAGAGTCAATGGTGTATGAATGTCAGTAAACTATGCTACTGTGCATCATTCTTCCTTCCTCTTGTGATTTTTTAATGAGGACTCTGAAATTTTACTGATGAAGACAAATGTCCCATCAGCTCCAAGTCTGGAGTGTAAACACCTGCTGTGGGTGTGAGGGTCAGCCGTGTCTGCAGCTAACACCAACACACGCACAACTCCCTCACAATTACAAGGTGAAGGTGCAGATGTGCACAGTGTTGACATGTCCTCCATCTTAGTTTAGCAAATTAGTGCTGGAGCTGATGTGACATTATTCAGTTTCAACACCATGTAACCAAATTATTGGGCAAATGCAAATTTTGATGACAACTCCATCAACATACTTTTTTCTTTATCTAAACAACCCTAACCCCGTATAATATCTGACCCCTTGAGATGCAAAATCTCTTTCACAGGGGAGCCTTGGCCAAAAGAACAACAGTAGACATCACGGTAAACATGGAACAAGAAGGTTAAAAACAAAAAGCAACTTGTACAAAGGTCACAGACTCTAGATGAAAAGTTACAGATCACTTAAGTTATTAGATTTCATCATCCCGGCACCATGAGTCTGTTACACCACAGAGAAGCCATTGTTTCAAAGACTTTAAATCAAACCACAAAATCCTGTCTCATGGTGACGACAGAGGAAACGTTAGGAGATCAAAAATGAAAAGAAGGAATACAGCAGCTCTGTTGCGTCTGTACAAACTATTATGAAATCCTTCTGGTGCCTCCAGAAGAATCTGGACTTTGGTCCAAACGGGTGGATGAACTGACTCAGGGACACGCCCGTCCGCAGAGCCAGGGAGTAAATTGTAAAAAGCAAAACAAAAAAAACAGCAGTCGAGAAAAAACCCCCCAAAAAAAACACAATTTTAAATTTGCTTTGTGAAGACACACACACACACACACATGCCACCCACTGAACTAACACACACCCCACTAATGCACACACACACACACAGCTTTTAGATTGACACACAGAGAGTGAGACAGAAAGTAGTCCCCCCTCATTAGGCGTCTTAGCAAGCGCTGAAAAGAGCGTCTATTCACCGGACCTGGTGGGAACACTGGGACCAGCCGAGCAAAAAAACAACCAACCAGCCGGGAGGCAGACACACACACACACACACACACACACAACTTCTCCTCACTCTGAGACAAAGACAAAGAGCTGAATGCATGTGAGGCTTAAATTTCAACACTTGTGTCCCCCTCTGTTTTTCCTCAGTTCTTCCCCTCTTCTTCTTCATCCTCATCTTCATCCCCCTCCTCCATCTCTGTGTTTTCTAAAGAGAGAAGTCATCTTAAAGAAAAGCCGTCTAAATTCCTCCTGACAGCTGTCACGCTGACCACGAGCGGCTCAAACCCCCATCAGCCAGCGACCAGCTCAGACTCTCAAAAAACTTTAGCAGCTCTGGCAACTAAAGAGGAAATATGAGCACAGCGAGGAATCTGTCCCACTTTGTTTTTGGAACACTCACAGACATCTTCATCACAGAAAGCGTTTTGAAGAAACTCAAGCTGCAGCCAAAAACCTCAGGAGGAGGATACACTCATTTTCTGTTCATGCTTCAGGTGATGGAGGAAGGACAAACTTTCTATTTACTGAATAAAGACTCAAAAGTTGCTCCATTACACTACTTTTTAATACAGTATGTGCTAGTGTGCGTGTGTGTATATGGGTGGTTGCTCTTTTAAACAATGGCTTCTACTGGGGGAAATGAAGTGCAGGGTGCTCAGTGGATGTGCATCATTGTAATAGCAGATGACGTGGCCCAGTTTCTCAGAAAGCGACAGGCAGCGACAGTCACATCATCTCCACCATCAGGAGCTTGAACTGCTTTCCTATTGTAGAAAATAAAATGTATGGACTTATACTGGTTTCTGTGGTGCAGGGTGAGTTTTTACCATCATACATTTTAACCTGTATCTGTATGTGTGTTTGAATTATCTGGAGCCTGAGCATTAAACTTTGCTGCAGGTCTCCTGTTGACCCCACCCTGCCTCCACCCTAACCCTCAGTCCATTGTGTGGTTCAGTCCTGTGGCCACCAAGTTCCCATTGTTGGGCTACTCCAGGGATTTGGTATCGCAGCCATGAGGGTCGACGGAGCAGCAGAATCTGAGATATCTTCACTTTCAGTCCTGAAAATAAACTGGAAGCTGCAGCTGCAGTTTGTGACTCAGTCTCTGTTGTGAATTTGTTGCTCCAATCTGACTTGACAAGATGCAGCAGATTAATAACACAGGTCTGTGTTAGGTAAAAGGTAGAGATTTATAACATTTGTTCCAGTTTAATCAATGACATTAACTCACAGCACCACAGTGAACGGGGGTTTACTGCCCGGGGCTTTGCTCAGTCACTAATCCCTGATAAATGTGTTTACATGATGAGTTTGACTGAAAATGGTTTCTCAAGGTCAGTAAAGACGTCTTCAGTCAAGAGTCCATATTTTGTCCTTTTATCTTTTACACAAAGACATTTTCAGACAAAATTCAGGTGCAAGAAACTTAAGCATTTTCTTTTATTTTATTTTTACAGCGTAAACAATCTCCAATGAACCTGTTTTAGGTTAAGTTGTTTGGACTGACCACAAACATTCAGTGGTTAAGAAAACAGGTGATGACTTCCTTAAACAGAATAAATCAAAAAGTAATGAAAGATTTCTTGAAAAATGTAATGAATAAATGAATAAATCATGTAAGAGAAGAGTTCCCAACTGACTCTAGTGAGTTTTATATGTATAAATGATGAGTGGTTTACTTGGTCAGATGCCACTGAATCAGTTTTTACAGTCAAATTAAACCTTCACATGCAGGGAAGCTGCCAAACAGGCTGCACAGACACACAACAGGCTGCCACACAGCACAGTGTGTGTGTGTGTGTGTGTGTGTGTGTGTGTATCTACAGTGTGAATCTCTTCTGCAATGATAAGGTATCAGAGGAGGAGAGATAATTTACTCCCACTTTCTCCATATCTCCCATTGCTCTGACACTGGGCCCAGACATTACCAGCTACACCCTGCACTCCTCCACACACAGCTGGACTAACACACACGCAGGCTGATTCACACACGTCTAAGGTAAGCACTGTAAGATGCAAATATAAATTAATAGAATTATTCATACACAACCTCACTGATAGGAAGACTGAAAAAATAAATAGACAAACACATGCACCTTAATCAGACACACCATTTAAAGGTGCATCATGCAAATTGCAGTGAATCAATTGACTCACAGTTGAGAGAAAATGTTGCTCATGTCACTGAAACCACAGAGTCAACACTACAGTGTGTGTTTGTAGCACTACACTGTGTTTATTTCATTGTTTTGGCTCCTCAGTAAAATTGACTCAGTGCTGCCTCATATTAAAACCACAGGCAGCTGCTGGAACAAGAGCGACTACTGCAAACACTGCCCAGCACAAAGTGGCAGAGACCCAACAGGTGATTATTCAAACACGCCTGTCTGATACAACCAAGGCCAGAGTCATAGAATTCAATATCATATCATCATCTTCTACTGCAGCAAGAAGCTGGAGTTCAGGTTTTAAAAGGTGCTGTAAAGTTTCAATAGAGTTACAATATAAATCTATCTGAAGTCCTAACTCATCTGCCTGAGAGGAGCACACACACATCTACACACAGGAACACACAATGTACTGTGTGCTTGATCTACATGTGCATGTGTGCATGTGTGTCCACACGACATGAAAACACTTCCTGTCCTTTACAACTTGAACTTGTGCTTTTAAACAAACATACAAATACTTTGTGTTTCCCATGGAAACTTTATTTGCTTCCTGCTCCTCAAATCAAAAGACACAATCAGACCTGGCTGCTAAAGTTTAATGTCAGGCAGTTAAACGACACAAAAGCCGTGGACTCTGCGACAGTTTCCCACTTCAATGCTGTAAGAAACAAGTAGCTTTTCTATTTTTATTACAGCCTTAAGAAGAGCATTGCCACTGGCTGCAAACACCATCCCAGTTTAGAGTCTGGACCTCAGCTAATTTCAGCTCTATTGTTTCCTCTCGGTGCTCAAATAATAAATGTGTGTATATTTACTGTCGAGTGTGTGGGGGGGGGGCAGGAGAGGGAGTGAGTGTGTGTGTGTGTGTGTGTGTGTGTGTGTGTGTGTGTTTGTGTGTGCGCCAGTGTGAAAAGTAGATTTAGAAGATGTTGTACAGATGTTTTTGGTGTCTTTGTCTTAATGACTTACATATGTATGATGAAGACTTATCATTTCCAGTCATCACTAATATTCAAAAAGAAACATCCAGATGTTTTCATTAAGGTGGTAAATCAATCCAGACTTTCAAATTTTCAGCTGGATTTTGTTTCCACACATCAAAAAGTCGACGATTCAGTATAGTTTACGTGATAAATTGATCTTCTCTTTCTCTCTCTCTCTCTTTCTCTGGATTTTCTCTTTCTGACAGCAGTGGAGGAACTGGGAATCAAACCACCGACCTTCTAATTAGCCTTAGCCACAGTCTTGCTACAGCGAGGACAGCTCACAATGTTTCTGGTATAACAGAACAAAAAGAACGTAAAGAAAATCCCAAACAGCAGCTAACTACCTCTGTCATACTGAGAGAAAGCCTTGGCTGTTTTAGTGACAGTTGTGGTTACTCATGGCAACTGCAGGTGGAGTTTAACACAACAGAATAAAGCTGGTGTGTCTCACAGTGCAGCCAGACAAACTCACAGTGAGGTCAGTCAGTGAGTCGACCTTTGTGCCATATTTAAAACTGAGCTGCTGAAAAAGACATATCTTAATAACACATCAAAACTGAATGAAGCGCTTTAATGAACAATCCCCATTTGTCATAATGAACCTCAAACTGTGATTCTGCGACTGCTTCATGATGAAAGCCAGAGATGCACAGAGAGGTAAAGGTCCTGCATCCCTGATGTAGTCCAGCAGACCAAAGTGTGTCAACTTGCTACAGTAGTTTAGCCACTCCCACAACAACTGGACAGTCATTCAACAATTAAGGATATGAATCCTAGTGCACTCGTGTTTCCACCATTCGATGCTGTGTTCACTTATTTCAACAATGTTTTAATGTGTAGTGCTGTCATGAAAATAAAGAAAACATACTCCCAGTAGCTGTGACAAAAGATACTTGTTCTGCTCACACTGTGTCTGTGAAAACATCCTGCTCCCATAAGATCTAGAAGTAAAAATTAAACACATGCCAGCGAAGATCAGCGCTCTTCTTGATAATTTATTACAGTGCTATAGACTCCGTGTTGTTTTCACATGAATTTTCATAATTTATTCTGGTGCCATTTGTGTTGCTACAATTTCTCAGGACATAGTGGGGGACCCACTGAATTTTCCAAGGACCAACTCAAATCAGAACCTGTGGGCCACAGGAACTCACTACTGTACACTGAAAACCATTATTGAACATTAACGTCACTGAAAGCCTTCCTGTGTTTCAACAGTTAAGTGCTTTTATTGTGAAGCAGCAGCAGTGAGACGGCTTGAGTGTAGGGCTCAAGCACTAACAATGATAACTTCTATAAAGAGATAATTACACACAATATAAATACACTATGTGGCTG
Organism: Caranx ignobilis; assembly: GCA_021432705.1. Classification (NCBI taxonomy): domain Eukaryota; kingdom Metazoa; phylum Chordata; class Actinopteri; order Carangiformes; family Carangidae; genus Caranx; species Caranx ignobilis. The sequence goes on along the minus strand of MU269985.1, from coordinate 34,665,121 downwards.
CTGCTGAAAATACAGCTACTAAAATATCTGCAACTGAAAAAATTTGTAGACAACACTGGTGTAACACATTGTTGTGGGAATGAACGGAAGCAGCCGCCCTCACAGCCTCATCACTGGACCGACTGATGGTCTCCAACACGTCACTGCAGGTTGTGAAACAGACTCTGAGCCATAAACTGTCAAACCTGAGCTCCGCTGGACATTTGTCACCTCTCCAACAATAGAGACGGGAGCGGAGGAGCCAGCCCTGCACTTCACTTCAAAGCCGGAGACATTATCCAGGACTGTGGCACACTGTAGTTCAAAGACACAGGATGAGTGTGTGTGCGCAGGTAGGTGGATGAGTTGGACTGAGATGTCACAACAAAGCAGTCACCAAGCCCCGCCCACCTGGGCCGACCATCCAGCACTTGAGAATTTGGTTACTCTGAGAGGTTTGCCTCAGCCAGCCAATCAGGAGAGGCCCATAACTTCCTCTCTTCCTCTGATGTTAGAAGAGCTCCAAAGAGAAGCTGAGAGAGGGGAGTGAGAACTACACTGACGTGGTTTTATATCGTCTCATGAATCAACACTTCAAAGTGAAACACAGGAGAAAAGAAAGTAAAAGAAAGAAAAGAAGTAAAACACCTCATTATCTAAGACTTAAGGTTTTTCTGGAAGCAGACTGCGTGTATTTCAAATTGCCATCATTACCTGGAAAAGGAGAGGCATACACACACAGAAACGCGCACAAGCACGCATGCACACACACACACACACACAGTTCCAGCTCATGACCTGACGCAGCATTTCTGGGACTTCAGATGAAGTGAGAACAATTTGTCCTCACAAACTGTCTCAGCTCAACAGTACAGTATCCAATGTTTACTCTATTATTATAAACCTGTTTCCAGAGCAGGACCTCCACCCTTTTACCAAGACATAAATAAAACTTAGGGATTTTAAAGCTTCTGTCAACAGTCAGTCATTCATCCTCAAACCATTTATTTGTTCCTGTTTTCAAAGTGGAGAATGAAACCACTTCAGCTACAGGCGAGCTCTCATTATAAGTTTCTTCCTCTGCATTAACTAAAACATTTCCAGATAACTCTGCTTGGACGCTACTACCCCGAGGTGCTAAGTGTGAGTGTGTGTGTGTGCAAGCGTGCATGCATGCCTGTGTGTGTGTGTGAGACACATTACTGTAAATGAAAGGGTATTATGTGGTTTTATATTGTCTCCATTTGTGGCTCATTGTAAAAGACTAGTTTCTTTGTGCAATGGAGATCTGGAGATTAAGAATACTTACATTCATCTCAGTCTTCATTAGGTCACATTAATGTGTGTTATGTGTATGTCTTTTACAGAGGATCATATGTATATATAACAAGGTATAATAATACCTGAAATACAGGACTCTGTATCACCATACATGCAGTAAAACATGACTTACACATAAGTTGAAGAGGATAGTAGAGGATAGAGGATAGTACCTCAACTGTGTGTGCGTGTCTGTGTGTGTTTAATGGCAACCATTTCCACAACAGAGACACCTAATTCTTAACAGGTGTGGCTCCAGAACAACAAAGTGTATCTCAGAGATGCATCCTGGAGTCACTTTCTTCAGAGCGGTTGGTAGTTGTTTGTGGTTTGTGGTCTCTGATTGTAACGATTCACTTCACGGGTCAGAAAGAGAGCCTGTGGATCAAAGGCCGAGTGAGGATGAGGAAGGTTAACGACACACAGAGCTGAGATGAGGGTGGATCAGAGCTCCCAGGTCAACTCTTCTCCATCCTCGTGTGTTCATTAAACAATCCTAAAATCTTAACAGACAAATGCTCCATATGACCAGAGTGGCATCAAAGCAGTGGGAATACATGAACACAACTTCAGATGCCATGTGATCTTTCTGCTAGATTGTGGTGGTGGCTAATGCTAACTAGCAGCAGATGCAGATGATCAGGATGGTGTGAAGAAACACAAAGAGCTGGAGCAGAGCAACGGATGGACTTTTCTGCTCCGTCTGTTCTGATTAGCATCAGAATATGCTTTATTGGATCAATATCATCATCATCATCATCATCATCCTCCTCCTCCTCCCCTGACTACTTCTCCTCCTCCAACTCCAGCTGCAGCAGTAGAAACAATAGAATCTAAAATAAAGTCCTCTCTGTCAACTACATTGTCCTGCAGAAAGTCAAATAAACGTTTCCCCTGAGGACATGAAGAAAAACAAAGCCTTTCATTTTCATGTGTGTGTGTGTGTACGTGTTAAGATGTACAGTGTTTATGCTGTGTGTGTGTGTGTGTGTCTCAACCTGTTATTTTCATACTTGTCCAGACAAAACAGAGGCACTGTGCAGACAACTCAGGGACATGACTACAGTACAACACGGACGAACACACAGACGTGTGGCAATGACTATCTGTGTTTTGTGTGCGTGTGTGGTGGAGGGGAGTTTAATGTGTGCTGTATATGGTAAAGCTGGTTTATGAGTGTGTGTGTGTGCATCTGACCTCCTTTCTTCTGAATGCTTCTTCAGTTGGAATATAAACACACACACAGAAAGGTTAGCACCTCATATCACAGGAGCTGTGTGTCCTGTTGATCAGATATGTTGGAGGGGTTGGTTGTTGGTTTTATTTTGGGCAAGCTTCACCCTGGCACTCAGAGATACTGTAAATTAAACACATCTGTCTCAGCTGGAATTTGGCAACAGGCAGCTTCAAAAAGTGACTACAGGCTACGTTCACACAAAGAATTCACTATAAAGCGTGTTTTCAGCCTGGATCAACTTCTACCACAGTGAGGCCAGACGATGATCAGATCCAAATTACAGAATTGCGGGTTTCTTTTTGGGGGTTGGTGAATGCCGGTATTATGTTGTGTCCTGCCTTTTAAGGAATGCTCAAATCCAGAATCTATGAATATGCAAATGTTTTTGTCTCCTAAAACTCAAACTGGACTCAGTGTCTTTGACTTCAGGGAAAAGTCCACTCTCAGTAACTGTGAAGCATTTCCACCTCACAGTTGTATAACTTTCATCCTGGACCACAATCAGCTCCAGACGAGTTACAGCGTCAAAAAATCATCTCAGGTCATTGTCCAACCAGAAAAATGAAATTTCTTGCCCAACAGATGCCCGAGTCCAGGCCACATAGTTGGACAGATTCTGGCAGATTCTGGCTGTTATCTTGGTATCTGCTGACAGCTGGAACATCTTATGTGTGTGCAAAAGAGTCGGTCCATATGTGGAAGTAGCATCTGACAGTCATGTGGTGAATGGGCCTGAAGAAAACAAGCATGTGGCACAAGTATGGGCTGGATTTATCTTGCAACCTGGATGGCAAGATGTCACATGTCAAGAACCAAACCAGGCAACACACTGAGCTGGTATATGTAATATGTCTGAACATTGGTGTTTCTGAATATACAGCGTATGTTCATGTTTTCAAAATATGCATGGAAAACATTTAAAAGCCATGAAGCTGTGAGCAGCGTTTCATAGTGTTCCCACTGGCTACAGGTCAGTATCGTGAACATAAACCAAACTAAGCAAAAGCTGATGATCACATTGTTATAGTTATACTTGCATGCATCCTATAAGTTAACACTGTGCAAATGTGACTTGTTTAACCAACAGAGGAGAAATCTGTGCGCAACTGCACGTTAACAAAAACATCAAGAAGCTGCAGGACACAGTGGCTGTGACCAACAAGTGTAAGAAGTGTGTGCGTGTGTGTGTGTGCTGTGTGTCGTGTTGGGGTCGCTTGGCGCCAGCTCAAGATGGTTACAGAGGGGAAGGAAGTGTTTGGCCTGGCAGAAATACTTTATTGTTGCCTCACTGCTGATAAGAGGATATTAATTAGTAGGCTGGAGAAACACAATAATACAATAGAGGCTGATAGTGCTTCTGTAGGGGGTGGGTGGGAGGGGGGGCAGTTTGTGTGCCAGCTTATACAGTTATACAAACAGATGTTCTGCGTGTGTGTGTCTTTTGTTCTTTTTCCAACACAATGAGAGCAAAGATAGACAAGGAGAGCTATTTTAAAACGAGGCCATGAACTGACACAGTTGGTCTGTGATGGTGAGGATGTGCACGTGTTGCCAAGGCAGTGGGAGGTGACAGAGCATCATTTTTACTTGGAGAAATTTGCATCAACACTGTTATCAGTATTGTTTCTGCAGTCATCATGGTGATGAAGCACGTTCACATCCACCAAGGACGTAGTGTTTGTTTACACAAAACTACTGAACTGACCTGAATCAAACTGGGTGGAGGGGGTGGAGGAAATGGTGGGAATCAACGGTCAATGAGAAAGTTTTGGTGCTGATCCAATTAGATGCAGCAAACGTTGTATCACGTTTTATCCAACATTTTTATTAACTTTTTCATAAAGTATTTGGATCTTTGTATTGTTTGCACAAATTTAAGTTTGGTTGAGATCTGAGTTTGTAGTTTGGTGCAGGTCGAGATAAGAGTTAAGAGTTGTATGTATTAATAGAAAGTAACAATGTAGCTATATGTCAGCAGTAGCATTTAGAAACATGTACAGTCATGTTTCATTCAACACACAATTCATCCAATTACATAATAACAATAGACGTTGTGACACAGCAAGGACACGGTTCACACAGCTGACGTCATCATGTCAGACAACTGATAAATAAACCACACAGCTGCTTTGTGTCAAAAGAAGTGAGTAGTTTGGCCTTGGTGGAGGAATATGGCAGCTACTCTAGTGGAGGCAGGTGTTAATACATGTTTAAATGACTGATTATGACTGATTGATCGGAGGTTCGACATGTGAACCACAAGGACTGATCATACGTGGTGCATTTGTGCATCTTAGCACAACAGACAGAAATAGAGCTGGATTTGAATTCATGCTTTAAGACAAAGTTTAATAATGAAAACTAAATTTCACTTTAATCTGGGTAATCACAGTGTGGAGCCAGCGCCTCTACCCTGAGGCTCCGTAGTTCCCATAGTAACACAGAGCTCTCTTCAGACACAGGTGAAACATCGACCTGGCAGCACAAGATGATAAGAGTGAGGACATCAGCGTCTCATCAGCTGTCTGGAGGTGGTACATCTGCTTTTTAGCAGCCGATCTAGATCAAACCACTATCGTTGCCAACACAGCTAAGACTAGCAGGACCACTTTCCCATCGTGTCCTGTATGAGAAGAAGGGTTCCCGTTGAATTCTTGAATCACAGGGCAGCAAACTGAGAAAGAGTAAGTTAAATATCATGAGGGTTAATAAGACAGTAACAGAAAATAAATAAGAAGTGAACAAATGCCTCACAGAATGATTAATAACACCTGGTGGTTATCAGTCTGTTTAATTTGGCAGCACCAAGCCTCCTTAATAAACACTGATAGGCTTCAATTCAACTACATTAAAATCACAAAAGCCTCAGATACATTCATTCTCCAGTTATCACAGTCATAACAGAAGTGTCTTATCTCACTCATCTGATAATATATCTTGGCTATTAACAGTGTTAGGTTACGTCTGCACATGAGGAAAAACTCTATCAAACAGACTTTTACATTCTCCACCTGTGATTTCGGTCACTGGTTGGAACCAATCAGCAATTAAAGATCAAAACAAACATGTAGATGGATATTTGTGAACACTGTGAGACTCCAGCCTAACCCTGATCCCGTGTGACTGTACAGTAACCTTTCAAAAGACTATTTACACATATGAACTCATGTCTAGACTCAAACATGTTGATATGAAGTGAGATTCAAGTCTGGTAAACGGAACAACCAGCAGGCGATCGTATGTTTCTGCTTTTTTTTTTTTTTCTAATTACAGGAGAAAATCATTTAGGAACTTCACAGCTCATGTTTCATGTTTAAAATGTTACTGCTTCTGTTTAAATAAAGAATTATGTGTTGTACATTTACATTAAAGCTCCATATAGTATAAAGTCCAGATGTCTTCAATTCAATTATAAAGCAGGTCTAGTTTCTATATTAATAGTGGGAAAGTATCAAAGCCTCAGCCCACACAGAAATGCACACAACCTGTATTCAGAGACTGAGTCTTCCAACCAGCCGTCAGGACTTTTGTGACACTGAGATGTCACAACGAACCTGTCACCAAGCCCCGCCCAAACAGACGCATGATCCAACACTTGCAGGATTTGGTTTCTCTCACCTGAGATCTATTCTATTTTTACTGGTTCACACAAAAAACAGTCAGCCAATCAGAAGAGAGGCTCAGAGCCTCCTCTAGTCTGATTGACACTGACCTGATGTTGGAGAAAGGAGATGTAAAATTACACTGAGATGTTTTTTTCTTCTCATGGATCCAAACTGGTTGACAGCAAGTCCTCACCTCAGTTGTGCCTGGTGGTGAATGTTACACCTGATAAACATCAGCGTGTTTGACATGCCATTGTAAACGTGTTAGCATTCTAGTGTTAGCATTTAGCTTAAAGCCTTGAGGACTGTTTGTCTTGTTCAAAAATGTACCATATTTCCTTTGTTTTCCAAACAAGCCACAACATTTTTCTCATACTGAACGTGTCATTCCAGTGTTGTCATGCAGCCCCCACTCATTCCCACCCCCACTAGAATGAGGCCTGTGACCCACACTAGTCCTGACCCTCAGTCTGAAGCGGCACATCCTCTGCGGTGACCCAGTGCACTGCTCAGCTGTCATGTCCTGTGGGACAGAGACACTGATGTCAGCCTGTGTGTGTGTGGTCTGCTCTCTGTCTGTCAGTCTGTCAGTCACTGTGTGTTTACACTTCTCATGCTCTTTGTTCCTCCATCAAACTCACTGTATTTCACTTGGAAGCAAAACTGTTACAACATAAAGTTTGATCTCAGCTCCAAGCAGAAACATTTTGGCAGTTAATACATCACCACGTTGGCTCAGAGTAACACTGAGAAGATATAACAATAAACATCACAGTGAAAACTGACGATGCTGTGGATGTGGAAGTGACTGCTACCTGCTCTGCCGGGAGAACTCACAGCCTCAGTGTCTACCTACATGCTATGTTGTAAAATTAAAGTTCTTATTCTCATGAGTTCATGAAGTTATCACAGAGTTTCTTATTGTCTATTTGACTGTGTCAGTCTGACATCATCACCCTGTGTGTTTGCTCTCAGCCCCAAGCCCACTGGTTCCTGCTGTGAATGAATATCTGACTCAAATAGGAGAAAATGCTGCTCTGCTTCAGTGGATTATTTACTGTGGTGGACATGGTGTTTGTGTGTGTGTGTGTGGGTGTGTGCGTGTGTGTGTGAGAGAGAGCAACCATGCAAACAAGAACTACAGTGTGTGTACAGAAGTCTGACTCACTGATGTGTTCTTAAATGGTTTTAAATGCCACAAAGGACACACACATACGCATGCACATGAGCATTCACAAATATACACACAGGACATGTTGTTTTGACATAATGAGGACATGTTGTTAATTTAACTGCTCTGTTCTTCTGTTCAGACTCTCACTGATCCTGGTTCAGGTCTGAGGATGACCCTGATCTAGTTTCACACAGAACAACAGAAGAACCTCAGCTGCTCATTTACATTTCACTCACACCACTAAGTTTCCCTAACCTGACCCACACAGGACCAGTCAGGACTCTCGATGTGGACCTACACCTGTATTATTACAGAACCTTATCTTATCTGATTGGTTACCATTGTAATTTAGGTTAGGAGCCTAATTCCTATGACAGTGTTTCTGTTCTGAGTTAAGATGGACAAGTGTAACACATGAGCTTCCTCACATCCCAAAATCTTAAGAAAATTACCAATTTGTTGTGGTTTGATGATGAAACCTTTGTTAGCAGATACAGACCTCATCTTAACTCTTTCTTTTCTTTTATCTCCCTTTTCAACAGACGTCACCAACACATCAACTCGTCAACTTATTGAAGTTATTTGTAATCTGTGTTTTTGTTCCACTTTTGTATGTGACAATGAGAAACATAAGCAAAACCTCAGTGAGAAGCGATGAGAAAAGTAGCATAGGTTGCTGGGCAACAGATGAGTATTGCAGATTTCCTAAGACACGATTCATTAAGTCAATAAGAATTTTCAAATTAGGGAAAATCCTCTCTTGCACAGTGTCCTGTCTCAACTTTATAGGTTTTTATGATTCAGCTTGTGGTCTGTGGTGTGGCAGTCATGAGCTCCATACATCCACCATCCTCCACCCACCGCACCTCTTCCTGGTGACCCCTGGTGCTGTTGTTTATAAATGTAGATAAACCTCTACTTATCCAGTGACACCATTACCTCTCCTGCAGAATGTAACTGCTGTTGCAGTTTAGTTGTATGGAAACGTAACATTCATATAATTTAACTGAGTACGGACTTTATAATGAGGTCGCTCCTCTGTATCACTGCACTTTATCAAACTGACAGTGGTTGCAAAGGAAAAGACTGTGGTGAAGCTGCAGATGAACGGAGGTTCACTACAGATTCTCTCTCTCTCTCACTCATACACGAACACACATACAGGAAGCAGCAGACGAGGAAGGAAAAAACAAAACACTCACAGAGCATCCTAACAATTATAAACCACAATAGAGTCGTTCAGCAAACAAATGAACGTCGCCTGGTGGACACACACACACACTTGAACACACTTACTTCCATGGCCATGACTATCCCAAGCTTGGAGCTACTTCAGCGTAATGCACACTCATAAATGATGGGACAAACAAGCAGGAAAACACACTTAGAGCTTTCCCAACCATCAGTTAGTATATTAAACACAATAGAAACACACTGTACACACACACACACACTGAGCCCAGCTCGGACCTGTGGGACAGTCCAGGCTGCTGCAGCATCCCACTCTTTGTGTCTTTCATTGTGTCTCTTCCTTAAAGGGTGGGTGTTGTGTGTTTGCGTCCTCTGTGGTAAAAACACTAACACATTAAGAGGTGGGGAATTTCTCAACCACACAAAAATGTGTGTGTCAAAGCGTGTGTTTGAGTCCAGCTCTCCAAACACGAGAAGCTCCCATAGCTGAAGGCCTGTGGGTCGGAGGAAGAGGAGGAGGAAGAAGGGATCTGTTTAATAATACAGGACCTTTCATTCAGGATGAAGAGGATGTTATTCTGGGCTCTTCATCAGTGCTCTGTGGTGTGACTGCATATTTTAAGTGTGTGTGTTTAGCTGTGGTTTCAGCAGATATGATGTTTAAATAACAGCTCTGAGTGTTTTATTCTGTTATGTTAACCCAGGGATCAGCGAGAATGGGCAACAACAGGATGATGAAACTCAGAGTAACTCATAAAACATCACCTGCCTTCATTCTTTCAACAACCACAAGGTGACGGGTGTGGACGCCTCAGCCCATCCAGACAACTACTGTGTGGTCGTTGGACCTCACTCCCAACTGAACAGGCTAAGGAGTCAGGGAGGAGTGGGGCCAAGAGAAGAACGGCTTTCCTCCCTCATCAGCTACTTCTGTGGCGTCACTGGGCGAAGCACTTAACCTTCAACTTCCCCCGATGAGCCACAAAGGGCCGAGTGATGCACAACTCAACTGCTGCAGAGAGAGTGAATGTCAAGCAGAGCGCCGGTGAGACAGAACATCTGTGCACGTTCAAATTCTCAGCATAAAATAAACTGAAGATCCAGTTGTAAAAAGTGGGCTTTAAAAACAAATGTCTGAAAGCTGTGACCATGATGTAATGACCTTTTTTCAAGAAGTTACATTTTCTTGAAGTTTTATCTTCAGCTCTGAAAAAGCTTCAGTTTGCAGACAGGTTTTCATAACTTCATTGTAGTTCTGAGAAGCTGCAGTTCTTCTACTGACCACAAGAGTGTGTCTCCAACAGGGAGTCAGTCCCTATGGACTTGGATTCTGGCAAGATGGCAACACTGGAGCAGCTCACTCTGAGCTTCAGAAAGTTTTGAACCATTGTTTCTACATCATTTCATGAAACAAAGTAAAGTTTTTTGGTGAACTTCAAAAGTGCACATAGAGAGGGAAAGTCAAAAGAGGTCAAATCTAAATGTGTTCCGTCACATAGCCTCATCTGATGATAATTCGACTGGCCAACATACACCTTTCTAGACGCTGTTGCACCGAGTTGAGATTCTCGTCATGACTTCTGGACATTTAAATGTGTGGGCGCAGCCAAAGATGGTGGTTTGTTGCCAAAAGTTTCTAAGTCTCAAGTTCTCAGGCTCTTGTTTGCTGGTTAGGATCAGATGGTCTGATGATGGTGAGACTCTTGATCTATGTTCCAACACTCAGTTTGGTCATGAGCCTAAAGCTGTGACCAAAAACCACACATATATACTGTGTATATATATATATATGTGTGTGTGTGTATGCACACATGTGGTGGAACTGAGTGAGACTGTGGGGTAAACGTGTAACCAACTGGAGAGATCAATCATCAAATGTGTGCAGGGAATAACTCAGGGGAATGATGTAAAACCTGGGGACCTGCAGATATTCCTGTGCAGACACCTCTACTGACAACCATCTGTAATTCTGACTCAGTCAGTTCAACTTCAGAGAAATACTGTTAAACTTATAACTGGATATCAGAGAGTGAGAAAATGTGCAAATCTTCAAATAAAGACATGATTTCAGACTTGGTCTCTGAGGTTTGCTGAGTAACAAACACAATGGGAAGTTTGTGTTTCTGTGAGTGAACAGAGAGTATGTGATTCATTCACTCATTAGCAGCAACTGGGCGACATTAGGCCGTGTGTGTGTGTATGTGCAGCTGGATTGGGGTGAAACACCAGGCTCAAATTATTTCCTCATTTATCTTCACTTTTCCATATGTCAGATACACATTACATACAGTATATCACAGCTCTGCATGTAAAGGAAGGACTGTGTGTGTGTGTGTGTGTGTGTGTGTGAGTGTGTACACTATCAGTTATAGCAAAAATGTATTGTTTTCAGTTCAGGACCTGAAAGCTAATGAAATCCAGTCAAAGTGTAATTAGGGTTCAAAAGTGTTTCACTCATAAATACTCAAATAGCCTCAAGGGGACGTTTTTAGCGTTCATTTAACCCTAATTTCACCTCCAAACTGATGCAAAAACTTCCTCCATGTTGATAAATTCACTGTTACGATCATTTCCCTGCAATGATTTGTCCAGTACAATGACTCTGAGGTTTTGCAGCGTAAAGCAAAAGAGGGAAATGTCTCTTTAAAACCATGATCTTCATATATTTTAATAAGGTCTCTACAATCTCTACAATCCACATTGCAAATCTACTGAGCTGCTCAACAAATCCACCGTGTCCCTGCACTGCTCTTCTTTCGCTTTAAAAGGGGATTTTCAGGGAGTTTTCCCGTCTGATCTGAACGTCTGAGACTGAGGCTGTTGTCTGTTGTTCAGATTATAAAACCCCCAGAGAAAGATTTGTGATATTTACTTTAAGTAAAACTAACTCAGACTGTGACAGAGTTTCAACATTTATATCATAAATACAGCAATTAAAACAAGGTGTGTGTGTGTGTGTGTTATTTAATTGGCCCCGACAGACTGTCTAATTCATATCTCAGTCCTGTGATAACAGAATACAAATCTTTATGAAGCTTTTATTTTGACCTTTGACCCTCAGATTGCTCATAAACGTCTCATCACAGCCCTGTGTTGCTGCCGCCTGATGTGAACTGCTGGGGTGAGTTAGGACCTGTGGGCCAGCAACGGCAGGAGTCACCGAGCTGGGACGCAGACACAGTGAGACTCTCCATCAGTGTGGACGGTGTTAACAGTGTTAACAAAGTCACTGTAAAGTTTTTACGTCCCCCAGCGGGTGAGCTCACGGCAGGGGGAGGTGATGAATGTCAGTGAAAACTCACTGCAGTAAATGAGCTTTTTATTAGCTCACAGAACAAACTGGGATCCATACTAATACAAATCAATAAGATTACAGTATGAAATGTTTAAAAAAAAAAAAAAAAAAAAAAAAGATTAAAAATGTTTCTGACAGGGGCGTTGTATAGCTCACTGGGCTGAGCAGTTGCCCCATATACAGAGGCTATAGTCCTCACTGCAGCGGGCCCCGGTTGAATCTCCTGGTGGTGCCTTTACTGCGTGTCATTCTCCCTCTCTCTGCCTCCCCATTTTCTGTCCATCTCTACTGTCCAAAAAATACTTTTAAAAAAGTTCTTGAAAGGAGTAACACATGTCCTGATTCAGAGCTCACATCCTTCAGAAACTGTGTCCTTTCTAATGGTACGTTCACACTCGAACTGTCAGTCATTTTCTATGGCAACCGGCATTTTTCAGCAGCAAAGAGTGTCAAAGGCGTCAGTGTCGCGTTTTGGGCAGTGAGAGCATCAAGAAAAAGTTGAAGTCTCCTGAACTTTATGGAAATGAGCTATGATGCAGAGAAGCGGCAACCAATCAGAGTGTAGATGTCCCCCACTCAAGAACCACAACCCTAACCACAACTGACGTCAACCACTTTGCTGTGCATCCAACGCCTCCATGAATTTCTGAACAGCGCCATGGAGAGGGCAGCAAGAGCGAAATTAGACGCTCCCGACGGTTTCGGTGTGAACGTACCAACAGGGTACTTCTGATGTGTCTTGTCTTCTTTTCCTGGCAACAAAGGACCCAACACGTGAATCCTTCACATCCCTTTACATTGTATCTGTGTTTTGAAAACACATTGAAAATCTCATGACAACTGATTCTGATGAGCTGAGTCGAGTTAAAATTGAGAGAGGTCAGAGGAGAATGGACACGCTGAACCTGTGATTGACAGCTTGAACGTGCATCTGAAGAATTTGCAGACATGATGTGATGCATCGAGTCTCAGAGGAAAGTTTCCTCATGTTGAGGATCGATGACATGAAGAGCCGAGAGCAAAGGGAGGAGCCGCCCACAGTGAGTATGGTCTTCCTAGTAGACTGCTCTGTGTGCCTGTATATTGATGAGCGTGATTGTGTTTCAGGAGAACATCCCGGCTGTGCGGCTGCCAGAGAGTAAAACGGAGCGAGATGTGGTGAGAATGAAAAACAGACCGAGGTTCAGACAGATGTAAAATCTGAGCGAAGCCCCGGCAGAGACACGAGGCACGAGAAGCAGCTCAACAAGGGAGGAAAGAAAACACCTGATCCCCTCACAAGAAACACATTGCACAATACGATTCATACGTCTCTGACCGACGGGTCACATGTTCAGTCCCATCAAAGCCAACATCTCTATTGACAACATGTGTCAGCTCACAGCCTGAACCGCTACTGGACCCTGCCACAGGTAACACACAGGTGACCTTTAATGTCCGAGTGTTCAGAGTTTACACAATCTCAACAAGCAGGAGACGACACAAACGGGGATTAACTTGGGATGAAGTGAAGCAAAGAGTGATCAGGAGGAGGAGCAGAAGGAGAAGTAGCAGAGGAAGAAGAAGAGGCATCTGTGCTCAATTTTCAGTTTCAGCTCAAAGTGAGGAGAGAAACTGGAGGAGAGCTGAACGACTTCTGCAGTGACTGAATAAAAACAGGCTGCCAACAGATCCAGGCTGTCAATCAATGTAGAGTTTTTCTTTCACATTGAGTGTGAAAACCTCCATCCATCCATCCATCCATCCATCCATCCATCCATCCATCCATCCATCCGCTCCTGCTCAGGTCACTCTGTTGCATCACTTCAGCAAAGAGTGAAAGTGCTGCAGCTTTGAACTTCACTTCAACCGTCAGATAAGAACCTTTATCTGACTCTCTGTTGATCCTGGTCTTTTGACACTCCACTTGATTTAGCTTTAAAAACACCAGCAGAAAGAAAACAGCTGCCTGCTGGGTGGCGTCTGTGTCTCTGTTGTGTCTCTGCTGAGAGTCAAACCTTCAGGACCTGAGCTCCTCACCTCCTGCCCACCTCCTAACCTCTCTTCGAGTCAAGTAGCTTCAATAGACTCAGCTCATCTCTCAGCAGCTTCACGACCTGAGGCTGCAGGATGTGGTGAAGATCAGAGACAAGACAGAGAGACAGAGACAGCAGTTGTAAAGATGTCTTTTTCTGACACACACACGAGATAAAACAGGTGAAACTCTGATCACTGCTCCAGACCAGATCCTCAAACCACATAACCACATATCCTGACCTCTGACCCTTGACCCAGCCACAAGTTAAAGTCCTGTGTTCAAATCTAAATTGTACTCAAGTTGTACTTCAAAACTGCGGGGCAGGCTACACACACTCACACATCTCACAGGTGGCTGTTACCAGCGTCACTGCTTTATCATCACTACGGCAGGAGAGGACACACAATGACACAATACAACCAGTAAAATAACAATCTACACACACACACAAACACACACACACACACACAGGACAGGAAACGACGGTCCCACACACAGACTGTACAGCAGAGGAGGGGGTTGAACTCCATAACAGGAAAGGCCGGAACAATTGGGGGAGGTTTACTCACAGCAGAGACACTCACAAACACAGACAGAGACAGAGACACACTGTACTCTGTCTGATCCCTCAGCTCTTTTGTCTTCACCACCCTCAGCAGCAGCAGGTATTAGTGTCCAGGTGAAGTCTCCGTCCTTCGTCTGCTCACCTGACTCCCCCAGTTTAATCATGTCCACATGAATCACTCCTGCAGTCATTAAGTAAAGCACTTCCTCATCTTAATCACATTAGACTCTTAAAACTTCTCAATGATCCTTCAGATTTTTGGCAGGGACACCAGGAAATGTCTCCTGGAACGTCCACAGTGACCTACCGAAACTCCTGGACGCTCCCAAAAACCACCAAAACTCCTCAAAGGACTCCTAAACCCTTCTCAGTGAACCCCAACTGTTTGGCCAAATCACCAGGATACGTCTCCTGGAGTGTCCTCAAGACCATCCAAAGTCCTGGAAACTCCTCAAGACCACCCAGACCTCTACGTGAACCCCTGAAACCTCTTCAAAGACCAATAAAATTTCTCCAAAAACTCATGGAAACTCATTAATAATCGTCAAATAACCTCAGCACTTCTTCAGTGAGCACTGAAAACCCCTTCAAGGACTCCCGGAATCTCCTGGGACTAACTGACCAACAATCAGCTAAGTTAAAGTAAAGATTTAACGTTTTCCCTGCAAACTGAGCTTGAAGTCTCCTGAGTCCACATCAGCTGAGATCTGAGGCTCCGTGGCCTGAAGATGCTTCACTTTAACACGCACCATTAATAATCACCAAGGAGGCTCATCCTCTCTCTAGCATCCAAACGTATCTCACTGTCAAACTCCTTCAAACTCACCGTGCTCCAGTCCGTGTCCGGCTCCGGGTCTGTGACGGGCTCTTAGTCCCCTGAGTTTATTCCACTTCAGCAGCAGGAGCAGGTTGTGGTCCCGGTCCTGGTTCTGGTTCTGGTTCTGGCTCTGGCTGTGTTTCTGGACGCGGTGCGGCGGCTGTGGTCGGACAGGTCGATGTCGGTTCACCTGTGGCGTCCGCGCGTTATAAACAAATTGAACACATGTGGGCAGCGGCGGAGCCACTCCCTCCCTCCTCCTGAAGCGCACCGTCCCTCTGCTGCCTTCAAGTGCTGCTCGGAAAATTCGAATATTACCTGGTTGGAGACTGTTTCAGATGTTGTTAAAGGTAAATAGAAACACAGAGTTTGTTTGTGTTTGGGCTCCTTCCCGGCGAAGAAAACATGTGATACCGACGAAAAAGCATGAAACATGTTGTTATCTTTTCTTGTTTGCTTTATGTACTTGTCTTTTTTCCCTCTAAATCTAATGAATTATTTGGACAATTTATTTTGCTTTTATTTTACTTTATAATCTTATAATTGCTGTTGTTGCCATTGTTCATTTTATTTTATTTGTCTGTGTGACAAATAAAATACTCTCTGGGTTGGGGATATAGATTTGTATGTTGCTGTATATGATCTGATATGTACTTGGAATTTCAATAAAAATGTTGTTTAAAAAAGTTTGCCTGTTTTATCAAATTAAAAGCAGCATAAATAAACTGCATTTGTAGTTTATGGCAGCTCCAGTTAATTTTTTATTGACGTGGCTCACATTATATTGTGTATCATAAAAAAGCGGGGAAGCCTATTTATAACACTCAAACATGGTCACGTGGCCTGTGATGAATTTATCTTTTACACTGACCTTAGATCAAAGAGAAGTTAGTGATAATTTCAGGGCTGATGGGACGATGGTGGATCTGTGTCTCAAGTTTGAATTCCTACATTTCCCACAGCTAATGAGGTACGTAAACATGCCTGTAGATGAATCCTATTTAATGAAGCAGAGCTCCCCCTTGTGGGGTTGGTTAGTTAACAGAAAGGTAGAGTTGGGGTATCGGGGGTCTTAACACCCCCTAAAAACTACATTTGTTAGTTTTAAACTGCTTAAACTGGTCAGAGAGGCTCAGGACCTCCTCTCCTTTGATTGGGTCACCCAAACTAACTCTACAGCATTAGAGAGGAAGAGCTGAGACACAGAGGTGGGACAGAGGACACAGATGATAACATGGAAGTTTATTTGACTGGATATGTTGAACAGGTTTAATTATGTTCTTTATTAAACAATGTGTAATATGACACAGACAGTGGATTACACAAAGACAGACAGTAAGAAAAGGTGTAGAGAGTGATTTTCCTGCAGCTGAAAACAAGAGGCTGTAAATGTTCTTTTTCTTATCTGAGGTGATAATAAAGCCTAACAACTAATAAAATATTTTTTACATTTACATATAAAATTCATACTGATAAAATCCTTCACAGAGATGCTGCCAGACATAAAAAAGAAAGAGCTGGAAAATGTAGTATCTGCTGATCATGTTAACTGAGTTACCAGATCTTTATGGACGTAACAACACAGAATAAAAACATTTGATTAAAAAAAGAAAAATAAATCTCTGGTAGAAAAGTTGTGATATGAACAGTCACTTATCAAAATGATGCCAGTATCCAAGGCTGATGAACAAACTGTCAGTGAGACCTGAGTCTTCATGTGTAAACAGTGATAATGGGTTGTTGTAGTGTTTGGTCTGTAGCTGTAAAAGTGACGTTTCCTGAAGAACAGCGAGTTCAACATGTGCATGATGTTAAAGGCCTGTTTGGTCACAAAAGCATCACAACACACAGAGACACTGAGAGCAGAGAACCTCGAAGCCAAACACAAACATTCACTTGTATGCGATCTGATTGGCCACCGCCAGTGCCCCCACCAAACTGTCATCAGCTCTTAGTGATGCCAATAACTGTGTAAGGCTATTGTGGATAGTAATCTGAGTTAATGACAGTGTTCTTAATAGCTCCAGCACCAGCTGATACACAGCACCGTGCTTTGTGTTTCCACTTGTCCTGTGACATTTATATCAAACTGGAACTGGGACAAACTGGGTTTCCTGTTGCGGGGCTCTCCAACAACCAGAGCTGAACTGGTTTGATTCTGGACCAACACTTATATCTCATTTCATCATAACATCAAACATTCACAGCTACACATCTCCTGGTTCCACTGGGCTGCAGCTAACAAGTGTTTTAATATCAATGAATCCTCCAATCACTGTATCAACAAATCCTACATTCATTAATCATGTTGATTACCCTTTTTAGGGGGGACTGGGGGCCAATCCCAGCTGACACAGGGTGAGGACGAATTGTCAGTCTATTACAGGGCTAATACACTGTTTCTGTGGTTACCAGATGAAAGATGTAAAGACGGATGTTAGTAGTTGTCCCATAACGTAAAGCAGTGCAGAGGAAATGGATGTAAACAGCTTTCACTGACTGTAGTGGCAGGAATTAAGATAAATATAGTCGAAATAACTTTATATATCCAAAAAAGCAGAATAAAAGTAATGGAGTAACATGGAGACCTGGTTTTGCCCATGAAAAGTAAAAACAGACAAAATACACTGAATATTTGACAATTTATGGCTTCTGACATTTTCCTCTAGGACGTCCGTGACAGTGAAGGTGTCAGTAAATTACCTCAGAGCTGCAGTAATGAGAATCTCTATTGTGTATAGACATATAGACATCGTGTCTCTTGATGTGAAGAGGAAGAATCTGATTCACTGAGTGAGATGAAAAAGCACCAGAAAAGCAGCAGCTGCGAGGTTGGCTGCTGACAGTACGGAGGTAGTAGACGTTAGTACACGCACAGCTGATTTACTCTGATTTTACTGGAGCCAACAGAAGTCAAAGGTGCAAAGCATCCATTCAGTGCAGAATAATCAATTATTACTAAAATAAGTGAATTCCTAAATTTATAACCTTAAGTCAAAGTTTTCAGATGTGTCCCAGGATCAATACATTTATATTCATGTTTTACAAAAGCACATTGTCTTGATGGTGAAAACTCATTCACTCACAGATTCATATTTAAAATGGACAAATCCAACCACTGGTATTATAGGGCAGTTACAATGACAATAAGGATAGGAAGGTATTCGGTGGCTTTATCCAAACTGCCTGAGTAATAATCAACAAGCAAAGAATTGCTTCATTAATCATGTTTTATATCTTACTGCTCGCTGAATTGCTCTCATGGATGAAATGTGCTGAACAAATAAAGTTACTGGTTTTCAAGTGAAAAACCGAGGTGACAATCCACTAAATCAGGATACATCATTTATCTGTTGCACACAGATCATTGAAAATTTGACCTTTGACCCTTGCAGGCTCACAGGATTACACTAATGCATACAGTATGTGAGGTTAACCATGATGGGTTAGAACAGTTACTCTGATCATTGTCACATAGACAGATACACAAATGATAACCAGGCTGTTGTTGCATTAAGGCCACATTTAAAAAAAAAAAAAAAAGTCTCTGAACAATGACATAAAATATCACTGTTCCAACATCAACCTGAACATGGATGTTCAGAAATGTCGGTCGATGTTTCATTTGTTTATAAAATAGTGCAGGCAGAGGGATATTTGGCGGTAAACACCCTGTTCTCTATCCCATAGACAAAGAAGTCAAAGACTTTTCCATTGTAGAAATAAAAGGCCTGAGTCAGAGGAACCAGCTCGATGGTCTGACGCTGCAGAGGAACCAAACACAGACAGGACAGGATTAGCATCACTCACGCACTCACAGTTATTCAGGGGTAAATATGATCATTCAGGACTGTTTTAATGTGAATGGAAGCACTTTCTCCTGCACACAACTGACATCCAGTGGCCTGGACATGAAACTACAGCTGTTTCTGTACCTGCTGCAGGATGCGACTGGTGGAGCTGAAGCGATTGAGGTGAGAGTTGATCAAGTTCGTAGAGATGTCACAGATCTCCTGGTCGGGGAAACCCTGGATGGGGTAAACCTGGGAGCACAGCAGCATTCTTCTATCACTGATGTCTCACATATGACATGAACACCCATTACACATAGAAAGAAACATTTTTTTTACCAGAACATTCTCATCGATGAAGAAAGGATCTCCTGTCACTTTCTCAAACTTCTTGTCGGGGAAGTCAGGCTGGCGATCAGGGATGAATTCCTCCACGTTGTTCTTCCTACATGCACAAAACAACAGAAACACACCAAGTCACCTTGTTGTGCCTCCACCAGTCGTCTAGTTCCAGGTCACCACCTGGTTAGAAAGTCTAAGATTCCAGAGTTTTAGGTCACACTGACCTTTGACCTAATCTGTTCATCTTTGAGTCCAGGTGAGTGTTTGTGCCAAAGTTCCCTCAAAGTTTTAAAAGCTATTGTATCCAACAACAGATAGATGGACAGACAACCTGGGAAACAATATGGCCCCCAGTCTGGCTGTTGCTGGCCTTTAAGAATAAAAATGACCCCCAGAAGAAGGGATCTGAGGCGACTGGGGGTGGGACTGAGTTTGTGCAGCTGTGACGTACCATGTGACTGTGAGCAGGATGAAATGCAGCAGGTTTTGGCTGCCTTGGCAAACAGAGCAGGTCTTGTGGCCATGTCCGTGACAGGAGATGCACCTGGAGGAGAGAAGATATAAAATATCATCCTAAAATAACTGTTGTTATGAAAACATTTTGTAGAAGGCTCTGTCTCCTCTCTTGGGATACTTGCGACATGCTTTGATTGGCCAACACCTGAGCTGCCGTTTGAAAAACGTCAACCGCAAACAAAGCGAAGCAGTTGTACCGCAATGAGCTGAAGCCTCCAACTTCTGATTTATCTGATTCTTGTATTCATGGGGCTTTTTCCTTTCATTTTGCATTCTCCTGTGTTTCTACTTTTGAGGTTGCAATTATGAACTCCTCAAGAAAATTC
Source organism: Caranx ignobilis (assembly GCA_021432705.1). NCBI lineage: Eukaryota > Metazoa > Chordata > Actinopteri > Carangiformes > Carangidae > Caranx > Caranx ignobilis. The sequence continues at coordinate 34,644,946 of MU269985.1, read as the reverse complement.
TGGAAATGTTATTTCAGTAAGTCATTTCTCCCCTTTAATAATACCAATTGGTGATATTTTTTATATCGTTGGAAAGCCTGATTAGTCTCCTTTACAACAAGGTATAACTTTTATAAATCCATGTTTTTTTAGTCACTTGGACCATTTTCAGCAGTGAGGAGCTGCTGCCGCAGAAGCACAGCAGTCAAAAATAAGCTGCAATTCAAACAAAGTGCTCTCCTCCCTGCTCACTCCCCCAGCTCTCATCGCAAGTGCTCCCAGAGGAGCTTGTGTGAGTCCTGCTGTGTTGTAGTGCCATGACAACTAAACATCATGTGTGAATGATGGAGAAGGAAACTAAGCCAGAGAAGAAAAGCAGGAAGCAGAAAACAGTAACTCACCTTCTGCGACCTCGGCCGTGACAGGAGGTGCATCGTTTGTTGTGGGATCGACCGTGTCCGTGGCAAAAAGTGCAACGCTTCTGTAAAATCAGAAAAGGTTTTCAGTTTGGTGTCCACCAGAGAAGAGGCGGCTATGACAGCAGCCATCATCATTTTTGTTTTTGTCATTATGAGGCCATGATATTTCCTTGATGTCGTATTTACTGTTGAACTTTTCTGAAAACACCACCAATGACATTTAAAGCTGAAGATGAGTTTGCCCCTCACCAAGTAGTGCAGATGTGCAGATGTTTAATCTCCCCATATGGGGAGCTCTGACCTGACAAGCTCTAGTTTCACCGTGATAACAACCAGTTTGTCGTTCACTGCTGTCAAAGCACACAACATGTGCAAAGTGTATGAAGAAACACGTCTCACCTGGCCTCTGCCAAAGCAGGCTGCACAACGAGTTCTTCCACAGCCATGGCACTTGTGACATACCTGAAACACACACATACACACACAGGTATAACAATTTGAGCAAATCAGAAAAGTGAGAAAACTGAGAATAAATGATAAAATATAAGTTGCACCTTAACGAAGGATGTGTGCGGGACACGGATCTTCTCCACCACGTCAGTGAATTTCTGAGGGAACACCACTTGGACATCCCACGGCTGGGGGACACACCGTATTGAGGACCATCGACCATCTGTCCTGTTTGAAAGCATAAACACAGGATGACACTGTCAGTGGGGAGTGCATCAGTGCTGATTAATTACACTGTCAGTAAATTGTGCTTGAAAACAGACAACAGAGCTGAGCAGTGTGATTTATTATTATTAACCTTCAAGATGTTTGATTTATTGGCTCAAGGTGAAGTTTTACCGTTGTAGGGCTCAAACTGCCAGGCGCTGGTTCTGGTCTCAGTGTAGGTCTCCAGGCGATACTGCAGACGGACAGATAAGTTTTAAGAGCAAATTAGCATTAGCTTGTTTTTGTTGATGGGGATCAATCAATCAATCCATCCATCAAAGCAAAGCAAATAAGATCAAGAAAATAAAATAGACTTAGTTTTAGGGACGAATGGATACTAATAGCTATAATATTCATGATAAAAGCACTAAAAGCAGTAACAGCAGTAAAAAGAGAAATAAGATCATCAAAAATGATCAAACTATTAGTAATCATGAAAAGATTAAGCGTGAGGGATAGCAGCAGAAAATATAATAAAAATATGTATAAACATTAAAACCATTTAATTATTCACTACTACATTAAAGCCAGATCAAAAAGTTTAAGTATAGATTTAAAAGTATAAACATTTCCAGACTAGGTCACTAATGTTACACTATCATTATAATGGTAGCAAACTAAAGTCCAGCTCCAGTGACTGTGTATTCCAGTCTAGAAGGTATAGTTTATTTTGAAAGCGTGGAGACAGGTCTGGCTTGAATAACATTGTGTCTGCTGGTTGTTTGTTGACATTAGCAGACTCCATTTATAAGCTCATGTTAGCTCGTGTTCAGTTTAAAATTCAATTTTCCAGTGTTAAGTCGCAAATTTACAAGAATTTCTTGGGAAAATCTGTGCGTTTTCTTTTTTTTAAATGAAGGAAGGACACACACCTATACATGAGGTAAATGTACATGGTCAAATGAATGATAATATTAGATAGATAATCAATATTCAATTAGCTTCTACCCTGTAGACAGTGATGGGCCTCAGCTCTTTGAAGGTCAGGTTCCTGGCAGGTTTGGAACTGTACCTCCATTTTGACTCCACGAACTTGAGCAGGGCTTCTCTGGCCACATCCTCTGATACCGTGGGGACCCTGTAGGACATAATACACACACACACACACACACACACACACTCTCATTTCTGTGTGAGCTACTCAGAGACATTAAGATAAAGCACGGAATCATCAGCAAAGTGTTTTTAAATGATTGATGTGTGTTACCTGACATTGGGCACCAGAGTGTTTCTGTTGAGTTCAGGCTGAGGGTTGTAGGCTGGTGGTGGTGGATACAAGGGGTTGTCATCCTCTGGACCAACAAAAACACAAAGAAGGAGCTGTCGGAAAACAGAAGTGAACAAACAAAAACTAAAGTGACCTGAGGAGGGTCAAAAACTCACGTGCGCCTTTGTGGCCCTGGTATCCATGTATGTCATCCAGCCAGCCAGGAGGGGGTGCTGATGGTCCCTCCTCTGGGATGTTTGGATCAAATGCACCTGAAAAGATGAGTTGAGGAAGGAAGAGATTGTTTCTGTGTCGCGGTAAAAACAAAACAGACCAAATCTGTCCTGGTGGACCAAGGACAGGACTGAGCCAACAGACGATCATCAGTTCAGTCGCTGGTTGCTCATGCCTGTGCAGATATCAAGAGATATCTGGCTTCTACTCCCATTTGAGTTCTTGAATCCTTTTTGTCCCATACCAGTCTGACTGGTCATTTTCACATAAAGTGATGGTTCTTACAGTAAACATGCAGTGACCAGCAGTCTGTGCAATTAATCATCACATATTCTGCAAGGTTGCTTTGTTTTAAAACACCCACAGCTATAGAGAGGGATCTAGTTCCACCTTTCACAGCTATCAATACCTCTGTCCAAAGGTGACCTTATAGATAAAGGGAGAGCTGTAAAAGAATTGCAGGAAAGCTTCATTTTGGTTAAATGTATTTGTCTTCTGCCAATAACATAACAATTTGCTGTCTTGAGCTGTAGGTATGACATCTACAGAAAATGCAAATACAAGTTCTCCCAGAGGTCTTAAATGATGGGAAGAGGCTCAGATATACACGACACACACTTCGAAGCCTCTCACACGTCACTAGTTGCCAGCTGCTTTCAGATCTGTGGTCTCGCTACAGGACAATGACACTGAGTCCACATTGTGTCGTGTACAGAGGACAGAGGAACAGAGGACCAAATGCGCTGAGGGGTGTGTGTGTGATATAAAAGATAATATAGATCCTCCTGTTGCCCATGTGGGTTCTGACAAACAGGAATTACAACATGCGGTTTGCATCCACACCCTGTATTGACTGGTCTCTGTTTTTTTAAATGATTAAACGTAAATGGAGTGATGTGAGTTGCGCAAACAACCCCCGCGTTTATCTTTACATAAAAACGCTGCCACACAAATAACTATTTCCAACTGGTGATTGTGAGAGAGCAGTAAAAACGACAGGGTGATTTACTGAAATCGCTGAGTCCCGCCTCAGAGCACAGGGTTTTACTCACTCCCAGATATAAAGGAACATGAGGGAATTTGACCTTTCATTGGATTTAACCACAAAAGTTCAGAAAGCTGAACTCAAGGTGGAGACCATGAAAAAAATCCACCACAGAGGTACGATTAGGCTTCGCTACCTTGTCATAACTTGTTCATTTAATCACAACAAAAACTCAAATGTCAAACCAACTGACCAAACTATTTCTGGGTTGAGAAGTATTATACAGTAAATATGCATTTAAAAACTCTAATGTGCGTCAGTTCTCTCTAGAGAGCAGACATCAATCAGTGTCTACAAAGTCTAAAGTGGACTATAAAATTTTGGATCTATTTGTCTGATACGAAGGATCATGTGGGGCACGTTCACTCTGTGTTATGCAGCTTTTACCTTCTCTGCTACAACATCCAGCCTCCTTAACACCTGAGCTTGCTGAAACCTGTCAGCTGTTCCTATTAGCTGTTCCTGATACCTTTATACTGTTTAGAGCTAACATCTACCAATAAACCTTATGAAGCTTTAACATAAACATACTACCTTTATACTGTATGGTGCTTTAATGTAAACATCTACTTTCACACTACACCTTTTAGCGAAATGGGAGCTTTAAGAGACAGTTTCACAACCTCCCACACACCTGTGCAAACAACACTGCTTCCTTCGCACTGATTGGCCAAAGAGAGTCTGTATAATCTGTATAATTTGTGGTGTGCCTATTTGTTATGGTGTTTAAGTGATGTATCACTCCAACATTAAACTTGCAGCCTAGCAGCAGCCTGAGCAACTTCAGTCTCTCAAAACAGCAAAGAAAAAATATCATGTTACTACACAACAATGTAATACTGCATAAATACACACAATAGTGCCTTGATTGAGACACTTCCGAGGTACCGTGCGGTCATTTCACTCGTGCGTCATGATTTCACTTTCTTAGCGACCCAACAACAGCCACCGGCTTCTCCTCTGAGTCTTTCTTATAAAGGCTGTTTCTTCCACGGCTGCAGGGCAGATAAAAATACAACGGAGTCAGTGTGTTTATGTGGAGCTGTACACAATACCTCCGTCTGAGGGATAAAAATATCAGCGAGAAGGTGTTTCCCCAAAAAGATCTGGGCTGAGATGGACTGAGTGTGAGAACAGAATGAGGGAAGGAAGGAGGGAGGGAGATAGAGACTCATTAAGAGAGAGAAAAATGAAAAAAATAGGGAGGGAGAGAGGGAGGGAGAAGGAATGTGGGAACAAAGCCAGTCTAAATACTGAAGCTTTTGACAGGACAATGCATCCAAACCAGCCACATAGGACTCAGGCTCAACTGCAGCACTTTCTAAAGATCGATAACATGGTTGTATTCACGTGAGTGATGAGAGGACGTCTCACTGAGACACACAGGCCTGCAGGGACATCACGGACTAAAGCTCCATCACAAAACACTGAGTCTCCGAGTCTGGTTCTAGGCTTTAGTCATTCGCTTTCTCAGTTTGGGCTCATTAACATTGGCTAAACTGTGAATGCAAAAGGTCATAGGTCACCCAAAACTTTTCATTTACATTTCAAAAAATGTAGTTTTTGTGTCAGTTAATTGGCCACTGCCGACCAAAAGAAAAGTTGTGTTGTTATTGTTTGAGCCAAACTGGTAAAAAATGTATTAATGCTTTTTCATGATGATAGTCACAAACGTTATATCTGTGAAGTAAAATAAAAACAAAACAAAAATTTCACAGGTGGCCTTGTGACACTGTAAGTCTCATCTGCGTGGTTAAGTCAGTTATGAGGAGTTTTGAAGGTTTTTTGTTTTGTTTGATTTTATTTAACTGCCACAGATTTCTTATTGTTATGGGATGTTTTTTGTTGTTGTTTAGAATTTAGTTTTTTCACAAGGAAGTCATTTTGTGTCACTCACAACCATAATATAATTTGTGACTATGTTGATGAAAATCAAATTTACATCATGACAAGTTTGGCTCAAACCACAACACAATAACTTTTCATGTTAGTCAATTGACTGAAACCAAAAAAAAGGTTTTGAAACATGAATGAAATGCTGTTACGACCTTTTGCAAACATAAAACAGAGATTTGATGGAGCCCATGAAACTGTTGTGACATTCGCACTCACATTTTAAAAAATGTTAATGAACCAAAACCATTGAAAATCATCATCTGACCAGAGGAGACAGCTACACACTGACAGACACTCACTGCACTCGCATTTAGAGACAATCTCACACACACTCACAAAACTAAGACTCTGGTCCACACCTCTACACTTTGACCTCTTGCAGACTGTACCATTAATCGAATAATCCAGGAAATAATAAGCACATTCATCCACAAACTCCTTTAGATACATGTTTACAAAACCTTTATGTGGAGGCTTAAAATGTCCCAAAGTTTCTGCAGAGCACAAGAGATGATGCAGTTCAGGGGAAAGTTAAGGGAAACTTAACTTTCCAGTAGTAATGAGCAACAGTTTGCAGCACTCCCTGGTGTTAAGGTATGTTAGTCATGTTAGTTCACACTGTTGAAGCCACAGCTTCAGAGTCGAAATTTCATTTGGTTTTTAAAAGCATGAAAAGGTTTTTTTCTCCACATCCTGAACTGATTAGACCATGAAGGACCTGGTCAAAAACATCAGTCTGGTCTTGACGAGATTACCACAGAGACACTTTTATCACAGATTTTAATCTGTCAAGTTTTTATTCTTTTTAAATCAATGCGAATTTATATATAAAAAAACATAAAATGCAGTATATAAAAAATGCTTCGAAATCGTAACCACTTTTCCCAGGGAAGCAGAAGTGTTAATGTGCAACAAGTAGTGACTTGAGAATGAACTAGGACTAAATTAATCTTCAAGTGAAGCTGTTCAACACATTTTGAGCGCAAATGCAAAAGACCTGATGCTTCAACAAGACAGTAATGAACATATTAATAATTAATGTAAGTCATACGGTGCAGCCCCTAAATCTAATATTAAGTTACAACCTGTTGTGAACACTGTGTCCCAACACGCACACACACACACGGCGGCACACGCACACACACACACACACACACACACACACAGTGTCTGTCCACTACTGCTTCTTCCTACGAGTCAGATCCGCCGCTCATGGACATAACCCGTGTCCCGCTTGCACCGGCCCCACGACTCCTCAAACTTTCTGCCCCGCTGGCGCACTAACACCAGGCCGGAGGTAAAACTGCGGAACCTGGACTAAAGCCTCGTCTCCGGGTTTTTAACATGCTCACCGAGGTCTTCGTCCCTCTCGTCCATGTCTCCTCTGTTTCGGTCGCGTGAATGAAGCTGAGTAACGTAAAGATATCAATATCCACCCCTGGAATAAACACCTGGAGCAACTTCCGGTTGTGAATTTCAAAATAAAAGCACCGAGAACACATCTACACAAGTAGCCTACTGTATGCAAATAGTTTTCAGATGTACTTGTGCTTTATTTGTAAAGTGTTATTTGTATTTTCACTTTCACTACACGTCAGTGAGGGATGTTGTCATTTTTTTTTCACTCCGCTTCATTTGACCAATGTGAAAGACATTTCTCTGGTTTCATTTTTATAATAAAAGAAAAATAATAACAATACACAAGTTATTTCAATGTGCTTTACAGAGGTACAGAAATACATAAAATAAGAAATGAAGATGAGAAAGTCAGTGCCCTGCAAACCCTGCATCTTCAGCCCTTGGTTTTACTTGGAAGGCAAATTCCTCTCGCACTTCCGGTCCTGACTTGTCTGCTTGTGTCGGACTTGATACCGCTTCAGGCCGCGCCCACATTGTTTACATTCACTGTATTCACTGGGGAAAAGTGGGAAGCTCATCTGTCATGTGGCCCCACCTCAACCAACTTACTTCACCCACCTGTGAACAGTGTGCTTTTTGCTAAGGGATGAACTGGTCCAATGTTAATGTGAAAATATATCATTACGTAACTTACTTTTGAAGCATTTTACACAGTTTCTACTAGATTGGTTTTGTTCCTTAAATCCCGTGGTTCTGGCTTTATCTGTTCATACTTATAATACCTATAGAACAGATGTAGTATTAATGATTTTTAGTCTGATGCGTTATAAACACCGCTCTAAATGCAAACAGGCAGTAGCCTAGTAAAAGCCACTTTTTTAATTAAACCCCTGGTGGCGAAAAAACGGCACTTACAATTCTTCAGACGCTGTCTATAGGTGAATTATGACACTGTTGACTTGCCATATATTCACGGGTTTGTCACGTTTTTTCAGGCGTTTCTGGACACACTGTCGGCAGGAAGACCAGGAAAAACTCATGAAACGTACTGAGGGAAACCCCTAAAACCTACACAGTAAGATAATAAGACACAGGTGAAAATAATATGGGCGGGACAAGCAATCACACAGGCGGGAAAAACACCGACAAGAAGTGACGTGAAATCAGTAACAGTAGAAAAGCAAATAGGTAATGTAGCACACACGAACATAGACCTAGAGTCTGAGGAAAACAATAAGATGTGAGCATATAAAGTTGTGTATTTATTTATCTAGTGTGTTTTCAGGATAAATTCACAACTTGATAGCTATCATCCCTGTTTTCATAGGTAGTTTGCCTGATTTTGCATTTCAGCATGTCAAGATGTCCTGGTTTGCACAAAATGCAAAGAGTGGCTTAAATGTCTATTTTTAGTTTCACAAGCATAGAAGCAGAGAATGAGTCTAGCATCTGGAGATGAACTAACAAGTTAACATTTCCTATTCTCTTGTCCTTAAAGCCTCTGTGTTGTTTATTCGATGGCTGAAGAAAAAAAAAATCTTTGATTAACACAAGCTTGAGATTTTCATGTTTTATTCTATGACACAAGACACATCAGCAAATTCTCCAGTCCTGGTCACTTTACATGAACCAAAATGTTGGACGAATTAATATTCTGACCTGATGGTGGTGCTAACAGCTCCATCTTCATCTTCATCTTCATTCATCTTCTTCATTTGTGTAACACTCCGCTGTACATTTTGATATTACACCTGCACCAGTCTCCTCTCTTGGGATACTTCCTGTGTGATTTGATTGACCAACACTTGAGCTGACACTTGAAGAACTTGAAACTTGAAAAACAAAGCAAAGCAGTTAAACCACAATAAGCTGGAAACCTGTAACTTCTAAATTATCTGATACTTTACTTTAATTTTTAATTTTCATTTGCATTTGATATTTAGGCCTACTCTTACTTTTTGAGGTCTGGAAACAAGTGGGAGTTGAGTTACAGATGGGTAATCTTTATCCACATTATATGTTCTTTTAATTTAGTGTCTTCAATAAATGTTTAAATACGGTACATGTTTAATGGCTTATGCTAATTGAGTAATAATTAATATTGATGCTATAGTCACTGATCATATAAAATAGCTTAACTCCTTGCACCGCTGACAGTCCTCCACCTAAGGTGAATGACATTTTTCAGTGACTTCCACATCTTCCACATTTTGCTATGGTCTGTGAACGCAGCAGTGGAGCGGCTGACCCGGAAGTGATGTCAGTTGTCTTCGCCAAGCAACAACAGTGGACTGTTAGCTGGTTCTTAGCCGCGTTTGGAGACCAATTTCTGTCACAGTTTTCTCCTCACTTACTCAAAATGGTAAAAGATAACTACTGGTTTGTGTGTGTCTAATAAAATGTTCATATTTAAGTCGTGTCTATTGCGAACGTGCAGTTTTATTAGAGGGGATTTGGGAAAGTGCTTACCGGCGCTAGCTTGATTGTGCTAGTCGGGCGTTGTCAAGTTACTATCTAATTAATACACAGTGTTTTAACAGTTTTGACAGCAGCAGGCTTCCTCTTGTGTGAGCTCGTGTCCTAACGGTAGGATATCGGCAGCTATATTTAAAAAATAACTCATTAACTAATTTTCTGTCCCTCAGGCTGAGGTGGAAGAAACTCTGAAGAGGATCCAGGGTCAGAAAGGAGTGCAGGGAATCATCATCGTCAATTCAGAGGGCAAGAATACTTAATCTAATCCATATACAGTCACATACTTCTCTGTTTTACTCATCCCTGTGTGACATAGTTTTTAGTCACAAGCCATTTATCCACTTATTTACATTACCAGCACTGTCAGTGTCAGTAACTAAGTATATATATGTATACATGTATGTAATGTTTTAGCTTAGTAAAATTTGAGTAACTACTACTTCTAACTACTGGTTTCTACTGCATTTGAGGGGGAAAACTGTAGTTTTTACCCCAGTACATTTTTCTGAGTTTGAGCAAAATATTTTTCATATAAGAAAATTAACCCGTTTCTGTACCTTCCCTCAGGGATCCCCATCAAGACGACTCTTGACAACTCCAGCACAGTGCAGTACGCAGGGCTGATCCACCAGCTGGTGATGAAGGCCAGGAGCACCGTACGAGACATGGACCCCCAGAACGACCTCACCTTCCTCCGGGTCCGCTCCAAGAAGAATGAGATCATGATCGCTCCAGGTGAGATGGAAAAAAGAAGAGATTTCAGACAGAATTTTCAGAGAGGATAATTAACGACAGTAAATGCCTTTTACCTGTTGCATTTTTCCATAATGTACAGGGTAATATTTGAGTTATTACAAATAAGTGTTAGACTGAATACCAATAACATCATTAATTGCCAGATATTTTTGACATGTGTTCATCTCTGATGTTATTCAGATCAGTTTTTTCTGACCAACAGTTCAAAACCCAAAGATTCAGTTTAGTGTCACTTATTATTAACCCCCCCCCCCAGTGTTGAGCAGCTGCCATCAGTCAGTATTAATCAGTGGATCACCATCATTTTTGAGCTGATCGCCAAAATATTAATTGACAAATAGGACAGCTCCAGACACAAGCTCTAAAATGTAGATTCTTAATTATTTAATTCTTCATTGACTGACATTATATGTTGAACGGCACTGAGGTCAGTTTACCTGCTGTACTCCTCCAAAAAGATAAAGAAACTTTTAACACTGGGAAACCCTTTCATCTTTGCTTTGCTGATCATAAATACCAAGATATCAGTTAGTCTCAGAGGAGCGAGTCATTTTGAATCACAAAAAAACATCAGGAGTATTTTCTGGTTGTCAGCAGTTGGCAGTGAAGCTTATTCCACAACATGAGCTATTACAGTTGATTGCAGCCAGACAAACTCACTGATTAGAGGCTCTCTCTGCCCCTCCCCCTGAAAACACAACATCCAGTTTACAACCTCTGCATTGCAGTTCACCACAGTCTGGAAACAGACAGGAGTCTTTTTAAGATGCAGCTCACACTGAGGCTTATCTCAACAAGTTTGGGAGTTGATGACATGATAGAACAGTAGGAACAGCCTGACCTGGTATTGTTGATTAGCTGTTTTTTTTTTTTATTTTATTTTTTTACCTCTACTACATCTACTACTTCTTCTTGCTTCTTCGGCACATTATGTGGAAAATTATCAGTCAGACTCTCTGTCACCAATGAGTGTTTGATTTATTTTGTTAAAAAGTTTTGTAGAAAAAACAGTTTTGAGGTGTTGAAAACCATTGTTTTGAAAAGTCCCATTTGCCTAACCCTATGTGTTGTGAAATGTTCTAGTTCTTATCTACAGTTTTAACTACTTTGCCTCTGTTTTCACAGATAAGGACTATTTCCTGATTGTTATTCAGAACCCGTCAGACTGAGAAGAAGGAACTGCTGCCGACTCATAATTCTCTCTGTTCGTCTTTGATATCCAAACAGCCAAACTTGTTTTTTTTCTCTTGGTAAATCAGAAGTACCAGTTTACCAGATGCTTTTTATGCACTTCCTATACGTAGAAGTAAAGTCAGGGTGGATTTGAAGGTGGATAAAACTGAACCTGTCTCAGTAATAAGATGCGTGAGCTATACAGTCGCTCACTCTGTAGGCAAAACATGTCTTTTCCCATATTTTAGCATTCCAGTCTCTTTTCCAAACATGATATAAGTTACATCACTGTGCTGATCACATGCATTTTGGTGCGCATACCTGTGGCTGAAGTAAGAGCATGTATGTTCTCAGTCTACAGGAGGCAGAGAGGCCACGACACATCTTTGGGTTGAGCATGTTTTTTTTTTTTTTTCAGTTCAATCTTAATTTGAATCTTGAGATTGTTATTTATTATTTTTATTGGCAAAAGATATAGAAGTGCAGTATTTCAGGGGTGAGGGGTGAACTACACTACAAACACTTATCTGCCCTTGCCATGTCGCCTTCATGTTGGTTATTTGTAACAAATTAAGCAATTAAAAAAGTCAAAATGATCATGTCTGTGTTGTTTTTGGTCATATACTTTGTTTGTGTTATGCACAAAGTTGGTATTTGTAAAGTATTAGTAGAAATGAAGTTTAAAAAAAACAACAACCCTCTACTAAAATATATTTTCATTTTTCCATTATTTGCTTTGTTATTAAAAATATCAATTAGTGTAGTTTCACAGTGATGAGATGAGTTTGTTGTACTTACATGACATATGCTGGTCTCATTAACATCAGTGCAGTAAACGGCTTCAACCAATGAAGGTCAGCAAAACACCTGGCACATACTGTCCTGTTAGACAGAGATATTTTTTGTACACAGGTTTTAAATGTGTAGCAGATTTACACAATGTCACAATGTCATCACAGTGACATCAAGCACAAAAACATCTGTTGTTTAACACGGCAAAAAGATCAGGTGCTAGAAGAGGACATGTCTTAAGGAAGAATGAAAATCATTACCTAATAATCTTCAGCAAATCTTCAAGTTGATTTAAACATGTGCTCCCTCTCCCTGCAAAAAAGAGAACATTGAATTTGAGATACACGTTTTGTATTTTTATTTTTATTTTTTTACCCTAAATTAGTAATTTGACCTGTCGGGTAAATCAGAAAATTGTTTTTGTTCTGGGTACCTGTACTCATTATATGTGTCTCTGGGTTGTAGTCATTGTGTGTCTTTTACCTGAGCTCTATGACTTTCAAACAAGAATTATTAACAATTAAGTAACAGGCTCAGCTGTGTTTGCTATGTGTTATCTCTTAAAGCTCTGGCGTGGATCCTGTGCCCAGTAGCCCTTTAACGATTGAATACATTTATAACACTCAATGATTATTAGCAGATAAAATAAGATATGGCACAACTTCAGGGATGTGCCAGGTTTGTCCATATTACAGTAACAGTAACACAAGTGATGAAACTAGAGTAAGAATATGAAGCTATACATGACTGAACTATTAATATTTATACTTCAGTTATGTTTAGCTTCATGTTGTTACTTGTGTTTTTACGCATATACACACACACACACACACACACACACACGTAAAGATATAAATATAAGGAGCAGTTTGAGTGTCACAATTTATAAGTTATATTATAATAAAGTGAATGCAACAGTGTTATTAACAATGTATTATAGAAAGACATATACACAGTAAAAAATAATTTTGTTAAATTGAACATTGTACAAATACAAATTTCCAACATCGGATTATGGATATGGATATGATTATAGAAGGTACACAATAGAGCATTTATTGCCAAGTAGTTATTACAGCTTCAAGGAATTTAACATGGTGAATAGCCCAAGAAGGGCAGTTAAATATGTAAACGTATAATACAATAACAACCTATTACAAAGAAAGACCAAATTAAGAAAAAAAAAAAAACTAACAAAGAATATAGTCACAATATCTTTGTAGAGCTGTTTATACGAATGTAAATCAAATAGAGGAAGCAGTGAGTCAGACATAAAGCACAAAGAAATGACTGTGATACATAATAATACATGATAATACAATGAAGAAAGAAAATATATAAACCAAAGTAATTACAAATACAACAACATTTAAACAGCAGATAATGGTTTTAACCGGAGGTTTCAATGAAGTAAAAAAATAGTCCATGGTAAAAACATGTGAACGTCCCCTTTAAGAGAAGCGGGTGACGTCAGCGCCTGGTTTACTTGCTTTGTTTGTCCGGAGCTGTTTTGCCTTCAGACTGACCCGAGAGACGACAGGAGACGCTCCGCAGATATTTAAACAGTTTCTCTGTGACCGAGTTGCGTTCTAAGCAGCTGCACTGCGGATTCGTTAGGTTATAACTGTGTAATAACACTGACAGAGATGCCGTCCGACAGACCCTTCAAACAAAGGAGGACATTTGGTAAGAAACCACCGAGGCAGTGTTGTGGAGCTAACGTTAGCCTGTCTGGGAACAACAGCTGAGCGAAACTGGGCAGTGAGCTGGCCTGTTAGCCACCTAGCGTAACCCCGTTATGACAAGTGTAGTTACATGGTGTTTACTTGTCTGATATCATATTATAACCGCTGTTTTCTTGCGCGATTTCACACCAGGTTCGTTGCTCACATCGTTACCAGCTTGTGAGTGAAGCTAATGTGCGTCAAGTTCAGAGAATATTTTATATCTGGCCTGTTTTTGTAACCTTAATATAGGTAATGTATAACATGACAAATGTGGGTAAATGTCATCAGCGCAGTATCATTACTGGTTGTGTGTTTTTTTGGCCTGGAGGCTTTGTCTGTGGCTGTTAATGTGCATAAGCCATCTGGGTCACTGTCACATTAGCTTGAAGTTAGCCCGGCCTGGCGTTACTTAGCTTAAATACAGCTGGTTAAGCTAGCTGGGCTAATATAGCAGTTAACATTTTCGTGTTTGCTCAAAGGAAAACAACATGTGCTGACACATTATCCCAGTACACGTGTTCAGTGATTTATGTTGTAATTTGATGCCAAACGACGGCCCCTTTGCTAGGAAGGGAGGAGCCCTGACTCTGTCTATTGCATAAGAAATATGGGATAAGCAACAGAGCCACGGGCAGGATGTGAATAAACTCAATGTGCCGCTGCTGCATTTGGTTAAAATGTTCCTTCAAGTCAGTGGTGATTGTTTCATACGTGCTAGCTGCCTTGTTAGCCTGTTTTATATTGTGGGCAATTGCTGTTTGCCACAGTGACACACATTATTATGACATTATATAACTAAAAGAACCCTTGACCCGAGTGCACAGATGTTAAGTTACCTAGTTGGGTTATTCTGTGTGATTTACTGAGTAGTTAGGTAACAGCAGGATAGCATTTTCCAGACATGAGAGTCTGCAGGCCTGTTAACACTGATATCTCACATATGAAATTATATATTTGATTAATATGAGAGAAAGCACAAAGAATTTAAGTCCCAGGTTGTGTCTTGGTCCGAAGTATATCACTTTTGCTAAGAGCAGGAATATTACAGACCAGGTCCAGACTCTAGATACTCAAGTAATAGGTGGGGCACTGGTTGTTTTGATGCAAAAACAGGGGAAAGAATTACTCATAAAACAACAGAATAATACTGGGTTATCTCATTTGTTACAGAATTAAATTTGATCTGCAGAGTAACCCTGCAGCATCTTTTTCATAAATACACTTGTATTCCAGTCATTAGCACAGATCATTCCCATTGCTGGCTTAGAAAAACATCCCCAGAGCTGAACAAAGAAACCATTCACACGTCTCTGTTGCTTCTCAATGCTTTCTGAGCTTTGAACCCGGCCAGGGTTTAAAAAATAGGTGAAGCTTCATTCTGAAATAGGGCAGTGGGCTGTTAAGAGAGGCCAGTGCATGTTGTAAAATCAGATGGTGAGGTGATAAAATCACTGTAAAGCTAAGGCAGGTACAGTAAAGAAAGGAATGTGTTGCATTCAACCCAACATTAACATGTTCAAATTATATGCAAAAATGTGACATGTAAATTGAGCCCACAAATATCAAACTGAAAGACTCTTCAAGAGCATTTTATAAGGCATTCATCTTTATGTATGTGCTGACTAATGAATAAAGAGAGCTGTCATCTGTCTCTGAGTCCACACATCACACCATAAATTAAATCACGATGTTAGAAAACCAGAAGGAGGAAGTGGGTGAGAAGACACATTAAACATCCCAGATCAGAGACAGAGATTAGAAGCAACGGTCCATGTCTCCTATTCTCAGAGGCTGATGGGGCGTGTGTAACAGGGACAGAAACATTTTTTTCTTCTACCAGCAGGATCAGCCATCATTAAAGAGTCTAGCTGTGTCAGGATACAACACTGGCTCGCTGCTGCTCCTGGAGACGTTTTATTATTTCCCTCTGAATGTGCAGTTTGTCACTTCCTGTGGATTTTCTGACAGAGCCCAATGCCTGCCAGAAATTAATATGGACAAACAGGACAAACATGCCATGTTTTATCCGGAGGGGTGGGACGTATTTTTTGAACTAGGGTAAAGATTGAAAAGAGGGCTTATTCATCCTCTGTATCACCATGGAGATGTAGATCAATGGAGATGAACACCAATATTGTTATATCTGTACATAATTCATCCCTTCTCTGTATATAATGTCATAATGTCACTCACTACTGGACTATACATAACAACACAGTTGTTTCATCATGTTTTTCAACAAATATTATTTTACATTGCTTTATATTTATAAGTGTTCTTTATTCTTTTCATTCACATCTTGCTACAATATTGGAAATTTCCCCATTGTGGGACGAATAAAGGAATATCTTATCTTTTTGAACTGAAAAAGCCAAAACCAGACAGTTAACATTAGCAGAGAAGCCACAGCTTTTTGTGTGGTAAAGATGGGTTTCAGTGTATTTTTGAATTGAAGATGTTATATGATAATTTTTGTTTTTTGCTGCCCACAGCTGACCGGTGCAAGGAGGTCCAGCAGATTCGTGAGCAACACCCAAACAAGATTCCTGTAAGCTGCCGATCAAATCTGATTTCAACACACACCAAACTGTATTGCTCTAATGCACCACAGTACTGACACTGGAGATCCTAGTATCCTGTCAGAAATCGTGTAAATACATATCTGTTTAGTGAAGGCTGTTAAATGTATGTGGAGAGTGTGTGTGAGTATGATGTAGAAATATATTACTGACATTGTATTTTAGTACATATGCTTGCCAAATGTTAGATGAGAAAACTGATACTGCTCATGGGTTAAACCGTCAGTTTGGAGCCACAGATGGTAAGCTTATCTTAGCATAAAGAGCAGCTAGCCTGATTCAGAGTAAACTGACCCCTGGCCTTAGCCTGATAGTAAACACACACATGTGAGGGTGTTACTGATCTTTACATATTAACATCTAAAATAAGTTTATCTCGCACGGAACTTGTTACCTTAGTTAATAATATTATTAACACCTCTATGATTGATTTATAAACACCTTTATCACAGTCATGAAAAATATTCTGTCTGCTACTCATAAAACAAATAATGACAAATCAATCACAGTCCATATAGTCAATGTATTTTTAATGACAGTATAGTGCTGAGTAGTTCATGCACCCCCCTTGAGATTAGTGTAGTTTTATATTAATCCATAACATCACATCATGATTCATTTGTTTATTGTATTCTGTAATATTAATTTGAACCTGTCAAGTGAGTCATGCAGAGGAATAAAGAGTAAAAGTCATATAGAAAACTAGTATCATAATATTGTTGTCATGTACAGTACTTGAGTAAATGTACTTTGTGACTCTCCATCACTGGTTGTTGTAAATATCTATAAGCAAATACTACAGTTGTACTGTAAATTAGAGTAAGTAGAGGAGTAAAGAAGTAAATAGAGTGTGAAAAGAAGCTGCAGTGAAGACATGAGAACTGATCCTTTCCTCAAATATCAGCTGCTGCATCCAAAGAGTCTGAGCGTTGTGGTAAAGCTCAGACTCCGTGTGTTGTTGATTGATGAATTTTTAGCTTCCTCGTGCAGATCACTTCAAACCGCTGAAATATTTTGGGGTATTTGAATCCAACATTTTAAGATCTACACACAGACTGTCAGTGACGGTCAGGTCTGTGGAGGGGGGGGGGCTATGGGGACCATTCTCGTAGCTTCAGCTCGCATTTCCTGAAGTGATTCATGGTGGTTTTTGAGGTCAGCTCTGTCTCACTGTCCTGACTGACTGCAGGACATCTGCCTCCAGAACCTGCTGCTCTTATTTAGTGGGAGCCATTCCTCCCTCCATTAGTGTTTCCTGTGCCAAAGCAGAGGATTTCTACCCTCTTCAGAAAAACACTGCTTACATGACTGTGGCTGAAAAGCCAAGTTAAACGTCGTCTCTCAAAAAATTTGAATCAATACAAAAAGAAATAATTGTCCAATGGTAGGAGGCCTAAACTGTTGACTGCATCCTCCATATTGTACAGTGGACCAGTGGAACCACCACTTGTGTGTCAGCTGCAGCGCCCTGAAGGTCTTCCCCATCTTGTCCTCACTTCCTCTGTTCCATCTTAACAGACATCTCTCACTGACGTTCTGACGACCCTGTGGAAATTTCAAGCTGGAAGCTCTTTGATATCTTTTAATAGCGTCTCCTGCTTTGTAGGCTTCAGTTAGCTTCATTCTCTGACCCACAGAGGAGCTGAGTGGCACCGCGAGACAGAATTTATCTTCGGCTGATAATAATTCTTAATTACAATTCAGAGCAAGTAGATTTTATTTAAGTTTGGAGGCTTTACGAGCAGGGTGTGCGACAAATGACTGTTTCATGTTTCTGAATTAAAACATAAATGCGCAGTAACATTTGAAGACAGGATCATTTTACTGTCTGATTCCTGCAGAAGTTGCCTTTGCTTCTTTTCACTTCTAAAATCAACAACATGTGTAATGTACCTGGGGGTGTTAGTGTTGAGACTTGAGATGACAGACTGATTTACAATATGGCGTCTTGTGGCTGCTGCAGGTGATCATTGAGAGATACAAGGGAGAGAAGCAGCTCCCTGTTTTGGACAAGACCAAGTTTCTGGTGCCTGACCATGTCAACATGAGCGAGCTGGTCAAGATCATCAGGTGAACAGACGCACACACACTCACACACATTCACACACACTGCAGGCTATAATAGATCACTGAATTAGAAACCTGTTTAGGTTAAGTTCACTGAGGTGTATGTTTGGTATGTGGTCTATATTTGGAGCTGTCTGTTTGAATGCACATGTCTTGGAAGTGTTTTACGTGTGTGTTTGGCATTTTGCTGAGGCTGCAGCTGACGAGTCTGTTTACAAGCAAGCACTGCTTCAAACCCAAGCGATGACAAATAAAGACACAGTTTACATGCAGTTAGAGAGTCACAGGCAGTAAATTAAAGATTTTATTATCACGCGGTGCAGAAATACTGTAATATATCTGTGTCAGTGGTGGTTATTAGCATAAGATGCCGAGGAGGAGGAATATGAGAGAGTGAAGTAAAAAGTGAGCAGAACTGAGACATAATAACAGAAAGAGAGATTTTTTTTACTGTATTTTGAAAGTTAATTATTTGATTATGTCGCCTGTTTTATATCCATTTTTACAGTTTTCTTATTCTCATTTTTATGCTTCTTTTATTTCTATTAAACTGTTAAATTGACCTGTGGATCAGGCTGATATGCTGTAAAAATAAATGAACCCTCCTCTCAACTCTTTGCAGTGGCAAACACTGATATTATATTGACGGATATAAGACGGTTAGTGCGATTAAGATGAATAGACATTAAAGTGATACATTTCAACATCGCCTGTTGATTCAGCCCACAGAAGAATTTACAGCCCCCAACTGGACAGGTATGGAGCAGTACAAGTGGTGAATTGTGAATATTATTTAGTAATAACTAGTTCATCATGTTTAGAGGTGGGGTAAAAATCCAGTGGCAAGTAATCAATCTTTTATGATATAAATTGCAAATATGAATTGAAGTTTCTGGTACTAGGATACTAGATTTGTTTTTATAGCTGTGTTGGTCAGTCTGTCTGCCTGGCAGTCTCAGTGAAGATGAGAAAAAATGATTTAAGGGAGGTGAACAAACTGAGAACTTTATCTGATGAGATAAAACAGACATTGACAAAGTCTCCCTTTTGCAGTTGCTAAAAGATAATAAGTCGTGATCACTTTGTGTGGGTATGGGGAGGGATCCACAGTGGTTCCTTTGGCCTCTGAACATCAGGACTATGGATGTCTGTGATTAAGTGGAGCTTTTTTCTCAAAGAGTTAAAGGAGAGTGGACATCAGGAGATCATTAGTGGAAGCCTTATCTAATGACTCACATTAAAACTGTAACGCCACCGTAACGTCTCTTTCCCTGTCTCTGGTGTCCTCCTCACCCTGACCAGGCGTCGGCTGCAGCTGAACCCCACACAGGCCTTCTTCCTGCTGGTCAACCAGCACAGCATGGTGTCGGTGTCCACCCCCATCTCTGAGATCTACGAACAGGAGAGAGACGAGGACGGCTTCCTCTACATGGTCTACGCCTCTCAGGAGACCTTCGGCTGCTAGGGAGGGCAAGGGGGACGCGTGGGGGAGGGAGAGCGGGACATCTTCAGGTGCTGGGAGACTGGGAGGGGGAGAGGGTAGAGGGATGTGGGATGAAGGGGGGCGGGGCGGGTTGGTGCTTGAGGGGAAATGAGAGACGTGGTGTCAGAACCAACCACAAACCACCAAACTCTGTGATCCTCTCCACGTAGCAACACAGTCAGTCAGTGTACATGTGACCGACACCCCCTTGTCCCTCTCTCTGTCGTAGTCGAGCACCTTTTTCTGATTGGTCAGTAAACACAACACTAGCTACAAAAGCCAGAGGACATCCTGTGTGTCTTTCCCGCCCTCAGAGTGAGTCACACATCAGCTCTGAGTGCTTTTATTTTAACTCACGGTCCTGCTTTTGGTCCCATGTGGACTCTTAATTTGAAAGGGTGGGACTTTGGGAGTTTGGAAGCTGTCTGTAAAGTTGATTTTCATCCTTAAGGCGACACACACACACACACATACACATGTAAACACACTAAACACAGACACATGTATTTGAAGAAGCTAAACTTGAAAGCAGGCGGTGGCTCATGTTCAGTCACAGGTCAGGATGTCATTTGAAGCTCAGCTGATGGAGCCACTGACGCGTACGCAGGTGAAAGCACAGTGCGCCTGCGACCGTGTCGGTCTTTGTCCCCATCAGTGCAACAACAGCAGCAGTAGAAGCTAGAAAATGAGACTCGTAGTGATTGTTGTTGTTTTAACTTTTAACTTTTTTAACTCACATCTTAGTTGTTTGATTTTTTAATTCTTGTCTTTTGTTTGAAATATTAGTGGTAGTTTAGTTTGTGTTACGTAACTAGTTCTGAGTTTGTTTTAATCATACATTTACCGTCAGCCTGAAGCTCAACTTGCTACTGGCTACCAGGTAGCTGACAATCAGGCTAGAAACCACTGTAACCCTGCTCACCCTGTTCGCTTGTACAGCAGTTTCACGTGTGCAATATTTATCCCGCCAAGCCCCTGCAGTTCTGAGAGACACATGAGAACAGCAGCTCTGTTGCTGTTAAACTAAATATCATCTGTCTTAGTGGTAGTCCACTCCGCCCCCCACCCCCTCCTCTGCAAAGCTACTGTGATGTACGTAATCTAAATGTAGCTGTTACATCCAGTTAACATCTGTTTAAATTTAATGTCTTTTTGCCCCACAAGCACAATACACCTTAGCATCACTACTCACCTGTCTTCCTGCACAAGCCCCACCCACATTTAATGTCACAAACAACCAGTCAGGTGCAGCAGAGGAAAAGACCTATCAGGTAGTTGGTTTAAATGGAAACACAAGCGACGCCCTCTGATCCAACAGTTTGACTCTTCCTTGCTTTTCATCCTCCGTTACGTTTCTCAGAGTAAAGATTTAATGAATTAAAACACTAATTTAGGAAATGAACCTGTTGAAACTGACACTTACTGTTGGATCAGGGTGCCAGATCGGGGAGGGGGCTCGGCCTCCACGGGGGGCAAACAAAGGGGTCTCGAGAGAGCATCACAGAACAGGATATTTTTGTTTTGGCTCAGATGGAGCAAATGCCAAGAAAATGATCCCATTTTGTGTATTGAGCAGAGCTGACACAGCCTGTGCTGTGAAGCCAGGACGTAATCAGATCCCAGTGAAGCTTCTCAAGGCAAAGCCAGACCCCGGTGTAATATCATTTCTCCAGCGTGAGGCCGACGCCTCCCCCCAGCATCGTGTCACTGAGCTTGTAAGATCGCTGTGTGTGTCATGGTAGCATAGAGTTGAGCATTAGACATAATAAAATGTATTTAATGTAGGAAATGAATGAGCTTCTTTTGCACATGAATTAATACAAATATAAACAAGAGTTGGCATAGAGGTTTGTTTTTAGAAATGACTGTATCTATATAATAATTCTCTCTTCTTTTTGTATCTGCTCCTCCTCTGTAGAGCACTGCTGCTCTTTACCTGTACGTTTGTCTGCCTTTGTTTAATAAGACTTTATAGACAAAAAAAGGATATGATGCACTACAAATGTTGCATGTTTTTTTTTTATTTTATAAATGTATATTGATTTTACGCTATAGATATAATTGTATTGTTTTCTTTAGAAAAAAAAAATTCAAGTCTTTTTAGATGTTTCCCAAACCAAAAACTGAAAATAAGTGTATGTGTATGTTTGAAACAAACAAAACCGTGTGCGTATAAACGATCATATAATCGAGCTGTATTACAAAGTGTGTTTTATTTAGGCTTTCTGATATTGTCACTGTTTGAAGGGGTGTACATAGATGCATTGCTACAACCTTATTCAAAGCATTTGCCAATAAATAAAAAAAGTTGCCTTTAAACTGTTTCTCTTGTCTGTTTTGTGAGATGGTGGAGTGAGACATCTGTACACATGTTCACTGCTCTGCCTTGTTGTGGCCAGCAGGTGTCAGTGCAGAGTTAATGATATACATACATGTACTGTACACTAATGTGAAAATACTCCAGTACCAGCTTTGTTTAAGTAAACAAGTAATTAAAAGTAGTAGTGGTAGTAGTCTATATAGTATATGACATTATACTACAGCTAGATCAAGTTCTTCCCAACTGCAGTCAGCCTTGTTAACAATCATCTGCCTACATATTTATTTATTCTTCTCTTTTCTTTATTATATTTTCAGCACATCTTGATTATAGTTTTAGCTTTCATCCTATGGTTGGGTTTTTTGTTCTATTTTACTACATATTTGAGCTACTCTGGCTGCATGTTTGTATTTTGTTTTCCTTCATCTTCTATTGATTGAAATAAATCTGAGAACGTCTATCAAAGATAAGTGATTGTGTAGAATATGTTTGATGTTTCACATCTCAACTGCTGCAACTATGTACTATTTAGGATAAACCCCTAAACCCCCCCCCCCAAAAAAATTAAAACAAAGCAATTCATCTGCTGATTGTTTGCTTCATAAAAACCAATGCAGAACCTCAAAGAACCAAAGGTCACATCTTCGGTGACCCAAAGGATTCAGACAAGCAGGAAACCTTCACACCTGAGAGGCCACTTCATCTGTAATCAAAATATTTCCTATAAATCAATGAATCCACTGATCACGTGACACTACTGGATTTCACAGAACACAGCACATGGATAAAAAGAGGCTGTTTATTTTATTTTATTTTATTTTACAAGACAGTTGAGACGCAGCGTTGGTTAAGAAGCGACTGAAGTCCGTCTCGTTTCACACGGTCTGAAGAAAAACATCCACATCTCATCTTTTCTGTTGTGTAAATGTTACATACAAGACGACTGAAGCTGAAATCGCTGTCCCTCTCACTGTCAGTCTTCAGACATTAAACACTCGCTAAGACAGTTATCAGCTTTAGCACGCAGCCTCCTCGACTGCAGCGCGGTGCGTTTACAGTCTTCAGGGCTCAGACGAACGTTGATATCTGGGATGTTGACACAGTTTGGCGGTGGTGAGGTGGGTGTGTGCTGATGGGAATCCCCAACAGCTACAGGAAACGTTTCTCCAACTGGGGATCCAGGAGCCATCGCCCAATCAGAGTTGAAGGCGACTGTCAGTTTTACCGTTAGAGCTGAGAACAACATACAGAGCAGCAACTCCCACCTACAGAGCTTAGACTTGTTTTTTGGAGACAGGCAAAAAATATTTAGATTGTTAACTTTTTTTGTCTTGGTTGCTTTTGTTGTTTTTTTTCCACAGTTTGGATAAAAAGATTCATGATCATGTGATTCAGGTGAGAGGAGACTAAAGGAGATTTTGTCCTCTTGTCAGCAGCTTCTACTTTGAATAAACTACCAATGATTTCCTCCAGTCTACATCCACAGTACAGGTGAGGTGCTGCATGTAGAGCTGAACCGGTTTGAACTGATGCTGATTTCGATATGGAAGCCGATATGGAAGATGAGGTTGTTAGAGGCATTAAACCAAATGTACAAATCGATGACTGTGCAGCTGCTGGGGTTGAAACTTCTGGCCGAGACTGAAGCGTGTTGTGTGGAAGGAGGTGTTGAAGTAGAGAAATAAGGTCCAGCCGCCCAGTGGCTTCAGGTGGGACCAGGTGAACGGCAGCAGGAGCTCCTCAACGGCAGCGAACCGCAGAGGGAGCTTATGCCATGCTGAGGCGAAACAAGAGAGAAACAACATTTAACGGCTGTTAGTTTCAGGAGAAGCAGGAGAAGGGGGAACAGCTGGGAGACGAGGTGTTCTTCAAAATGGATCGATTTCAGCTACTGAGCAGGCGAAGCCCGGGACGAACACACAAATACACTCTTGCTGCCGAACCCCTCAGGTTTTACAGAGAGGATTCTCCACAACCACTGAGATCAGGCCATTTTTCAGGAAACCAAACTTTATACTAAGAAGAATTATAACCTGGTGGTTAAACCATCTGTCAGAACAGATTCAACTTTGTTATCTTTGTACAGGCTAAAAGCCATGGAGAGCAACAACAGTTCACACTGTGCTGTATCTTTACAGATGTGGCCATTTTACATTTTCCACTCCAGAAAGATGAAGTTGAACTTTGATTCATTATAACATGTCAACTCTTCATCGACTGTTTAGAGCTTCACACTGACTTTTTTTAAACCACCATCCTGAAGTGAATGTTAACATCCCAAAATCTTCTTTTTTCACACTGACAATCATCGGAAGTGCATTGAAAAAATAAAAATTGTACTTATTTTTCAGCAAAGACAAAGATATGTACAGTAGAACACATAAGATTCAGTCTCTTAGACTGAGGTCTACAAGCTGTGAAGCCGCCGTCCTGTTTGTGTTCAGACCTTCTGCCAATCAGAGTTTGTTTTTCTAAGACATGATGTAACCACAGTGCTGATCAGAACTGCAATCATCTTCCAGCACGTACCTGTACAATGCTGGGGTGTGTGGGCGTGTGTGTGTGTCTCACCTGTCAATCAGCGAGTCCCTCATGCTGGTGGCGATGGCTGAGGGCTGCGCTGTGTCGCTGAGTTTGAAGATGCTCTCAATGACAGACAGCTCTGTGCTGGTCGTGTCCAGGCCGCAGAAAGCACACCAGTCGTTGACGACCATCCCCGCCGCGATCACCTCGCTGCCTCTGTTCACTGTGCCAGCCTGGACAGGAAGTGAGCTACATTAGTGAGCAGCACACAGTGTCTTACTTATTCATATTAACCACTGTAGCAGCATCGCAGCTCCAGGGATGTGAGAAACACAACTCTATAGAGATGGTGGAGGCAGCAGGGAATCCCAGGCTTCATAAGATCTGAACTTGTCTTTTGGAGGATGTTGGACTCTTTGTTGACTCAGGTCTCATTTCTAAGCCGTGATGTTTGTCCTGCAGAGGGCGCTGTGATGTTTTTAATCAAACTGAGAAAAATCAAAGTCTGAACCTGTTTCTGCTCTGACTTGACCATCACAGGAGGACTGTTCCTCCCTTGTGGCTGAAATTATCATTTCCTTTAATCTATTCAAACAGTTTCAACATCTTTTGACATTTTCCA
This sequence comes from Caranx ignobilis, assembly GCA_021432705.1. Classification (NCBI taxonomy): domain Eukaryota; kingdom Metazoa; phylum Chordata; class Actinopteri; order Carangiformes; family Carangidae; genus Caranx; species Caranx ignobilis. The sequence continues at coordinate 34,619,573 of MU269985.1, read as the reverse complement.
CAGACACTCACCACTAGTGGGACTTGGAGCAGAGACGACAGCTCGTCCTGGTCTTCTATGGATGTCTTGGGGTGGACCAGGCCTCCCTGGTTACTGAATGCGCAATAGGATCCGACCAGGACGTGGTCGGCTACTGTCTGACGGAAAACCTCCACCTTTAGGGTGTCGGCGAGGATCTCTTCTGTCTCCTGAGCAAAGGGAGGGAAACAGAGAGAAACATTTATTTCACGACATGTCACTGAGGCGTCGTCTTTACTGCTACCAACACTAATCTGCCTCTTTATTTGATTTTAATCCTGATCGGGCTCGACTGATTAATCATCTGATCTGAGTCTCTGTCAGATGCTTCAGTATCAGTGTATGTGTTGGCCAATAAGAACTGATGTGAAAACTCTTCTTGTGTCTTCAAACTTTGTAGGTGAACTGCAAACTGTCTTGGTTTAATTTAGAATTGACGTGCCTACATTGGTCAAAGCTGTTTTCATTCAGTTTGTGTTTATCTCATTTCTATATGTTTGCTCTACACAACACTGCAGGACTGAAAGTGTTTAACTATTCATAAGAGGCTTTTGTTCTTTTCTAATTATCTATTTTTATTTTATCTATATTTTTCGATCAGTGCTGCCAATTTGAATAATAATTTGAATATTTAAGTTATTTATTGTTAAAAAGTAAAATGTTGAGCCTCCAATAAACATTTGAACCACATATGAAGGATCCTTGCAGAAAATATCAGTGTTGGCATCGGCCCCCAAACCCCCCCATCAGTTGGGCCCTAGTGTCTGTAAACCCTCAGTCACGTTCCTCATCATCTCAGCACTGATGACACTGTTCTGTAATTCAAATTCTCTGCACTCGCTGCCATCAAAGAGTGAATGACCTCTAACTTTCTACGACTAATGAGCCTGAAGTTTGGTAATTATTCCTGATCATATTTCAAACAGCACCACCATCCCTCCCTCTGAGTTATTTCTGATCAATATGTGAACTTCAATCAGCACATCAACAGTCAATTTGTTCAGAGGCTGAAGCTGAACCAGTGCATTCAAGATTCATCTCACTCTGATTATTACAGTTTAGTGCTGAAAAGAGCAGCAAAGTGTCTGAACAGACACTCAGAGCGTTTGTTTAAAATTCAGCTGAAAATTTTATTGATTCGGCTCAGATCCCTGGACGGTCTGGCTCTGCGTCATGTCAGATCCTTTAACTCTGCATTCTGTACAAAGCCTCCTCAGGTCTGACGTCCATGTGTTGTTATAATAGTCCCACAGTCCAGACTGAAGGCAGGTTCATGATACTTTTACTGCTTTAGCTGGATCAGACGAGCCAGACACATTGTTACTATGGTTTGATTCACTACTCTTTAAATTTTACTGTTTGAAAGGTGCTGGATTGTAATTCTGGTTTTACCCAAGCAAAAGCACAACTTGATAAAGTGGGTGAGAATAGACTGTCAGCTGAGTGTGTGATTGTGTGAGTGCGTGTGCACCCCTCTCACCCGGTCAAGGTCAGGGTGGACCAGCGCTACGTAGTCGTTGCAGGAGATGACGTTGCCGAGGGCGGAGAGCCTCTCCTCCACTCTCTGGATCCTCACTGCGTCTGGCAGACAGTTTCTGATGTGCTGCAGCTCCTGATCTGTCGTGTTGTTGGGCACCAAGAGGCCGTGACGGTTTCCTGGTCACATGACAGATGGAAATGACATGAGCAATGCAATGATGTTTGTGTTTCAGTGTGAGCTTGTGTTTTAGTTTCAGCCACTGTACTGTAAAGGGTCAGGAAAGATGAGAGTGGGAAACAGATCCAGGGATCTTGTGTATGTGTGTCTGTGTTCCAGCAACACTCACCCACACACATCCTCCCTATGATGCGACAACCTGCTACAGATGCATGAACCACTGGGATGGTTTCTGACAGTTCCCCTTCAAACACACTGTGGTCACACAAACAACAAGCAATATTCACTGACAGTGTCCAGCACAGAAAATAATCATTTTACAGCTAATTTTCTTTTTTAAAAGGAGGCGAGTGGCATGAGTCAGCTAAAAAAAAGCTGATGGTTGTTATGAATATTAGATAAGAGGAGATCCTCATGACTCATGAAGTTTATAATGTTCTGTGTCCTATTTGTGTTGACCTGCGTGAAAAGATGATGTAATATCTTGTAATGTCTTTCACACAGTTTTGCCCTGACATGTCTCTACACAGATGCATATTGCATCAGAAATCAATGAAATAGTGTGTTTTTAGTTTTTCTCAAGTTCAACAACTCAAAAAGATCAGAACCCTCCATCATTGAAACCTGGTTCTTTATCAGGAACTTTTTATTTTGGAGCTTTTTCATACATCTCGGGACTGATTTGGTTGTTGGTTCTTTATACTCAGCTTAAAGCTTAGATGTAAATGTTGAAAAGCTCCACCTTCATTTATCAGGTGAGTTACTGCTCATTTTTCTGTCCAGAACTACTGTTCTGTTGATATATTTAAAACCAAGACAGGAAATTAGAATTTTAGATAAATTATTATCAAAATACAATATTAAAAAAGGGAGCTCAGAACTGCTCAGCTTCAGATCTAGTCAATGTCTATAAATATTGTTTTATTTTCTAGTAACAGTGGATCATGTTACCTGATCTCTCAGACACAGATTACACCTGTATGACATCAGCCATTGATTCAGATTGATCTGATTGATCTGCTCTCTGCACTGATTATTGATAGTATTAGGCTGAACACAGATAATTGTGTTACAGGTGACACTTCACCTGTAGAAGTTCTCGGAGCCTCCGATCGCCACCAGACAGTAGGTGTTGGTGAGTTTGGCGAAGCAGCCGATCTCGTTGTTTTTCTCAAAGGACGCTCTGACGGCCATGATGGTGGAGACGAGGTTTCACTATAGATCCTGAAACAACGGCAGAAAAGTAAAACAGTCAGGCTTCACCTCTGGACACGACACACACTCAGAGAGCCCGTCCGTCACGTTATTTACGAGCTGAACTCAGCTAACGCTTGATAACGAGCTAACTACTTCCCTGTTTAGCCACCACGGCGGAGAAAAAGTCCGGTGAACGCACGTTTCACCGCCAGGCAGGCAAACATGGTGAAGTCGGTTTGAAAATAAAACCCCGAGACTCGATAAAAAGGCAAGAAATTACCGGAGAAAGTTCCTGTGGCCTCCAAAACGTGCGTGCTGGCTTCCCTTCACCCCACGTGTTAACTTCCGCTTCAGGGTTAACGGCGTGACGTAAGGACGTACACTACGTAATAAGGCATCTATCGGTTATGATTTTACAACTCTCTGATTTTACGACCACAACAGAAAAGAAAAACATCCAAATACAATATACACCGTGTAACCCCCCAGGAAACAAAACAAAACAAAACATTACATTAAAATATAATTTAACTTTGTATAATTTCCCCAAAATCTAGTTTGTTTTAATGGCTGTCTTGCTTCGTATAATGTCTTTAAATGTGCGAAACATGTACACTACTCCTGCCTTCCTCTGAATGACTCCTGTATGATTACTGAAATGCAAGAAATAAATGTTTGTATGATAACACACACAAACACACACACACACATATAAATAAAACTGCTTAGTTTTATATTTGATTGTGTTATTATATGCACAGCAATCTGTAAAGTGGTGGAGTTCCATGACAAAGTTCTTTTGAAAATGTTGAAACTAAAATGAATCTCCATCAAAATGATGGAGAGTGTGACCTGACCTGAAGCCACTTCATCATCTATCAAACACGTTCTGCTCTGGCTCAGGTATGTACACTGACACAGTGGTATTTATGAATGACTTCACTGCTGGTAGAAGCAACCAGGTGAATACAGAGGTTTGCAGAAGCATGTGTGGCCCACATTCAATCAAATACATCAAGCCTCAGTGAACGACACTTCATCATTCAGTGGAACAATAACCATAAAGCAACCAAAGAGTTTTCAGACCGACCAAGTCAGTCACCTCCTTTCCTGCTGAGGACCAGGGTAGAGCTTGAAGAACCCCACAACAAACACACTGAGAAGCTTCAGGTCCAAAGGATCCAGATCCAGGACCTCAGGTCTTCACTGACTACGAAGGTTTGTCTGATAAAATATTGAATGAAATGATTATGTTTGATTTCAGCTACTTTTATTATTGTTGTTGTTGTTGTTGTTATAGATATTACTATGCTGCAGCTAAGTCTGATAATTATGCTGATCTAAATCAGGTATTTTCATGCTGCCTCCGCAGCTGCTTCACAAACACTGATATTTTCCCCCAGATGCTTGGTGTGTGAGTGCGTGAGTGAATGCCACCGTGCACGTGCGTGAGCCACAGTCAAGGAAACATCAGGAAAAAAAAAAAAAAAAAATCCAAACAGTCTTCCCTCTCCAGTAACCTGCATAGCAACTGCAGCGTCCTCCTCCTCTCTCCGCATGTAGCACCGGGATCCACGCTCCGGGCCAATCACGTCGTCCGCTCCGTGTGACGTCTTGTTTGTTGACACTTCCATTAGCTCACCACCTGTGTGACGTCACGGTAGCAGGTGGGGGTGGGGGTGGGGGGGTTGATGGGAGGACAAACCAGAGCGGAGGAGGAGACAAAGAGAATGTGTGTTAAGTGTGGAGTATCACTCCTCTCTGTTTTTGCCAGCCTCTCACTCTGCATGTGTTTACAGCCAGATGCCATTTTTCAGCCATACATAGTATGCAATATTAGGAAGGCAGCTAACCCTAATCCAGCTTGTTGATTTGGCACAATGGAAAAAACTCAGTTCTCACTTTAGTAATTGTGTTTTGATTGACGAGATGCAGCTTTTCCACTTAAATATCTGCATGTAAGTACATAACTGTAAGCCTTGGTCTAATATGATTAAAACGTTTATTAGGGGAAAATCTGCTGCGGGGCGAAAACTGTTACTTTCAATGTAAATAGGTTTATTTCTGCTCTGCTGTAAATATGTACATTTTAACTGGGGTTAACCTTAAGTGGTCATGAGAAGAACTGCAGTTTTGCAGCTTTTGTGAGATGACAGCTCACTTTGTTCTTCACACATAGCAGAAAAAAACAAATCATTTACCACGAAAGTCAGAATTTAAAGTTGGGAATAGAATCACATCAGTGTCGACCATGTTCCAGTTATAAGTTGGTAACAAGTGAAGAGCAACATTTTGTTTGCTATTGTTGCTATTAGCATTGTCAGCTAATAGCAGCTGATAATATAAGGGACAGTTTGCGTGTGAAAGCATCATAACATGTGTACAGGTTGACATTATGACTGATTCAATGACAAAAAAACTACATCACTAATAAACAGTGTAATGTGCAGCTCTTTCTCTCTGTTGATGCACGGAGCAGCCATCTTGGACTGTGGGCTCACAATTACTTCGGTTTCTCTGACTTTCAGAGTTGGGAATATGATTTTAGGAGGCCTTTTGGTGACCTATCTTACTCGGAAAATCCGACCACCTGTTTCAAATGGAACTCACTATATTGCTACTTCCGTGTTGGCTTCGTTTTCTTTCGGCCGTGTAAGACAATAGGGGACAGAGTGAGCGGTCCTTCCGTACACTGACGATCTCTGCACTGAGCCTTCGCCGACACGTCTGTTAGGAGACTCTGCCTGGAAACATCGCAAACTAATCGGAACCGGCGGCCGACAGAGACGGACGAGCCTCGTAGGCTACGTGGGGGTTGATTAGGTGGGATAAAATTAATTTCTGTTCCTGACAGCAGCTGACACCTCACACACACACACACACACACACACACACACACACACAACGCGCGCGCACACACCCCCACCTCTCTCTCTTTGTCTCTGTGGGCGGAGCTACGACTGTTGTAAACATGTCCGATATTTTCAGCCAGCTCAGAGGCGAAGTCAAACGCTCGGTGCTCGACATGTTAGATCAAGTGGACCCAATGTTTACATCTTAGACACCATAAGTAAATATTGACACTATTGTAAAAGATAATAAATTAGCCGTAAAAAAGTTAATTAGTTTTCAGTAAACCTACCCGTAAATGCTGCCTAATTTTACCAAGTACATCTTAAAGAGGTGCAGTTATTCAAGGGCCTTTGTTTCCTGAGACTTACTACTCCTATGATCATTAATATTATTGGCCATATTTTTTAGTCATTGGCACATATTCCTATAAACAATATAATAGAATAGAATAGAATAACTGAAGTTGCAGGACAGCAGGGAGGCTGTGATTTGGCATGGCCTGACTGTACAAACATGTTATAATTATGCTGCTGATTTGTTTGTTGCTTTGTCTATGACCTGTCAGGGAAACATGTCTATCATCCCATCTCAATGTGCCCACATCCCCACACCCAGAGATTTTCAGTCTCTTGTCATAGTCGACAAAGAAAAACACATTTAAGAGGCTGGAACCAGCAAACAACAGAAATTAAATATCAGATTATAGAATTAATTGCAGATAAATTTTTCTATTGATGGACTAATTGTTGTTCCTTTGTATGGCGGTGTTGATTTAGTGATGCCAGCGTCTTAAAGCAGAGGAGGAGGAATGAAGCGGGGCCAACTCTGCGACTCGAATTGAATCCAATCAATAATGCAGAGAGGCTGCAATTAATCTGCTGGTGTGAGGTTATTTATCTTAATTATACACCAGTGAGTGAAGCTCATTCATGACTAAAGAGCTTCATTTACTGAAAGAAAGAAAACAAAACTGTGGAGACTTGTTCAGGGTCGTTCCTGGGAATCGAACTACTGACCTCTGAGGTACCAACTGAGCTCATTGTGGGGCCACATGGAGGTTTAGTGATGGGTCGAGAAAAGCGACAGACTTGGTGTATTTCCAGATGGAGAGAGGACAGTGATGGAGATAAGGAGGAGGCACACGAGACAAAACAAAACAACATCAGAGAGAGAGTGAGAGAGAGAAGCTATATTTAGCTTCTCTCCAGCTGGGGAGGGGGGGTGAGGCGGCCACTGTGCTCGTTGCTGAGTGAGATGCTCCTCTGTTCATGAATGAAGCATGTGTATCTCAGATATACAACTTGTTCTAATGCTCATCTGGAAGAACAAAACAGGAGCAAAGATGAAAAACAAGCAGGTAGATCATAAAAATGAACAGAATAGAAAAGTGTAAAGTTCAGATCCAGGTTCAGGTCCAGGCTCAAATCCAGACAGGTCCATGTCCTGGCTCAGGTTCAAGCTCAGTCCAGCCTTGGGTCCAGGTTCAGGTCCAGACTCACATCCAGTGTCATGTAAAAGTTCAGGTCCAGGTTCAGGTCAAGCCCCAGGTCCAGGTCCAAGTTCAGATCCAGCCTCAGGCTTAGGCTCAGGTCCAGCTTCAGGTCCAGATTCAGGTTCAGGTTCAGGTTCAGATCCAGGACTCCAGTCCAGGTTCACATTCAAGTCGAGGTTCAGACCTAGGCTCAGGTCCAGGTCCAGGTCTAGGTCCAGGTCCTAGCTCCTCCCTGAGGTGGATCCTGGCAGTTGAGGGCCTCAGACACTTCCTGTCCCATCACTGATATTTTACTGACTGCTCTGGTTTTATGTGAGTCCGGCTACAGGTCTCCCTCTGATGGTGGATTCAGCCTCGGAGTGAATGTTTGACCCATAATTAACTTTTATGTGAAAATTATCACAAGTTATTGCTCGGCGGTTTAGGCCAGAGGCTCCGACCCGCTCCACAGCTGAGAGGCCGTTAATTCCTCATTTTAAAACACGAGCTCTTCACTTTGCTGCCTCCGTCAGCTCCACCAGAGAACTGACCTCTGCTCACACTCTCCATTTGTCACTGAGCCAGGACCAACATCAGTTTTCATAGAGTATAATTATTCAGCAGCGTTTTCCTCCCGTTTGTCGAGAACCAGAGACACAGATGATCGAAATAAAACGACCTGATCGGACAAATGGACCAGATGGGGAGAGCTCTTTTTGTAAACCACTGCTCATCTGATGGACCTCAGTCATGGCAGTTGTGTTGTTTAAGACACTTCTTATGTGAAATAAGTGTAAATGCAAATGATCAACATAAATAATGATAAACTGTCATCCATGACATCAACCTGCAATATCTGAATATTCAGTTATAGCTCATTTAAAATTTGTTTTTATATCCTTTTCTTTCTTTTCTTTTCTTCTTTTCTTTTCACACTTAATATTAATACACACTATTATCATGACACACTATTTAGCATTAGTTAATCATTAAATACTCAATTTATAAAATGTTCATCCTACATTGATAATAATTAGTATGTAACAAATTTTTAACTTTGGATTTATTGATAATGTGAGATTTGTTACTTGTTGCTCAGGTGAACAGTTTAGAACCAGTCACATGATAATGAACTGAATCTCTTTAATGTAATGTCATTTAATTTACTTGTTTTTGTGACATTCGTCTTTTCATTCTCTGACGAAACACTGGTAAAAACAGGTATTTGGCTGCAGCTTTTCTAGACGGAGCTGCTCGACTGTTTTCATCTCTGTTTCCATTTGTCCTGAGGAAATAGCGTCTAAAAGCCCCTGTCGTCATGTGTAATTTCCCAGCATGCATTACAGACCACCGTGAAAGCTTTCAGGGCTCGCGTGGCGATCGTGTAACGTGTTAAGCAGAGTAAAATGATCCCATCAGCTGTGTCCGCCCGACTGATTGTGTTGTGTTTGATTGGATTGGCGTCCAGGACGGATCACGCTGGACAGGATTAGAGATGTCCGAGCTGATAACCAGAGGAGGCTGTGATCCCTCTCTCCTCGTCCTCCTCCTTTTCCTCTCTGTCTGCATCTCTCTATCTCTACCCACCTTCACTCTCCTCTCTCTGTATCTCATTTCATCTCCCACCACACACACACGACTGCAGCCGACTTCTCCACCTGTGGAGCTTCAGGTTGTCAGCACCAGACTTATATGTGTTATCACAATTTAAAGTTTCTTTTTTATCCACATTAAAATAGTAAGAATATGACTGGCATTATTCTGTATTTCTGTAATTGTGACTTGAAAAGACCCAAACCAACAACATTGTCATCTGTGTGCATGTGTGTGTGTAACCATCAAAACATAATGAAGTGGGGAAAATACAGTCATAGAGTTAATTTTGTTTATGGTCTGGAATCAACGCAGTCAGTTTGCAGCTGCAGCTTTTACACATGACTAGAGAAATAAATTCTGCAATTACTTGACCAATCAGAAATGTTGAGCACTGCAGACCACGCCCACAAAGCGCCTGAAGTGTTTGAAAATACTACCCTGACAATCAGATCTAAACTTAGACCCTGGCTCTCGTGGTGGAAACACACCTTGTGTTTATGTGTGTGTACCTGTGTGTGTTGTTTCTCAGGTGTATCCTGCTGCGCTGAGGATGGGGGGAGACCAGAGCCGTGAGACGAAGGCCGAGGGGACAGAGGACAGGAGGGAGAAACAGCAGCAGTCTGCAGCTGCTGACTCTAAACAGCCCGAAGGTAGTTTTCCCTCCACTGCTTCTCTGAGTCCATTTTACAGAAGATGTAACATTAAGATTGTGACGAGTTTATGAAACATAAACACAACATAAAACATCTTGAATAGTTTCAATACTACTTACCAGTTGCCAAGTTGAAAATAAGTTTGTTGAGATCATCATTAACAACAACTGTCTCAAAAAACATGTACTGCAACATACCTTTCTTCTGCAGACACCGGAGCAGAGCTGCCCCAGTGCAGGATGGGAAACAAGAAGGTGGACAACATGTGTTTCATGATCTCGTGCACCAACTGGTACTGAGCTGGTTCTGGTCCGACAATGTGATGATGGAGCAGAAGGTGGAGGAGTGTGTGGGGTTCAGCATGTTGTCCTGTGACCTCAGGTCCAGGTGGTGGATTCATGGACCACAGAAAATCAGAATGAAGCCTGTGCTGCTGCTCTGTGGAGGATGGCAGCAGGAAAGCCTTTTGTGTTAATGAATAATTAGAGGATGAATGTGGTGTCTGTTACAACCACATTCTCTATAAACTGACATTCGTGTGTGTGCAGCTCTTGAACTCGTCCACATCTATTTGCTTTTTCCTGGGCAGGATTGATGCGTTAGAAACGCTGCTTGTGCACGAGGTAACAGCTGTGACAGTCACTGACGACTGTGTTTCATGATTTCTTTAACGTTTGCTCTGTGGCTGACAAAAAAACCTCCACTAACATTTCACTGAACTAATTTACTCAGATTTGGTTTTGAGCCAGATTTGCTATCTGAGTTGTGGATTTTTTCGACATTGAAATTAAAATATTTAAAAGTCAATGTTGCCTTTCGGTGTTTTATCTGAAGTGCTGATCCATGAGAAGATATGAAAAACCATTTTCAAGCTCAAGCAGCAGGAAAGTAAAGTTCACATGAATATTACTGAGACAAGTGGTCAAGAGCTCCGCCGTCACGGAGGGTAAACAGACAAAAGGGATGAAGAGTCAGGGGTTAAAATACTGGGGTTGAGTTGAGTTGATTAACCAGATTGGATGCAGGTGTAAAGGGTCAGTGACAGGCCAAAGGAGGGAGGAGTCAACAGTAAGCCACGCCCCAGTCTGTCTTCCAGTTGGCTGACTGTTAATGATTGTTCCAACAAAAATACAGTCTGTTCATTTCACTTAAATCATTTTTATTCTGAAAGCAGTCATCAGAGCTCAAAGCTCAAATTAATATTTTCAATTTATTACATAAAAAATCGATACTTGGTGCCTGTGTATCAATATAATGTTGCTACAGAAAATATTGTAATACTATGATGTATTGATTTTTCCCTCACTCCTGATTAAGACCTTAATGAGATCAGAAACTAAAGGTGTGATGTTATTTTTATGACCTTGGTGATAAAGTCCAGTGTTGCTCTGCGTCCTAGTGTGTCTCTGTGTATGTCCTTACAGTATGTCTGTCTCTATGGGTCCCTGTGTGTCTCTGTCTGTCGTTGAGTCACTGTGTGTGTCTCTGGGTGATCTTGTGTGTCCCCATGTATCCCTGTCTCTGGCAGAACAAACATTATTGGGCCGACTCATCAAACCATCGCTGTGTGTAGACACGCGTGGTCACAAACCTCCACAGGGCTCCTTTAACTGTGCCAAATGGTGATGCATTGACCCATTTAGAACAATTACATGAAATCTATGAGACAGCAAATGCAACTGATCCATTTGTCCACAGCAAAAGACACAAAATGTCCCGATGAAATCTGCAGAGAGCACATTAAACTGCTATGAGACTGAGATGGTGTTGCATGGTGTCAGTCCTCACACATCCAGACCCATCATCAGGCAGGTAGTTTCACATGTCGCATATTGATCCCTGAGGAGACATTTCAGCAAAATGCCACCAGGCAGATTTATGATGCACATCTGGTGGAGTTGTACTGCACATGATCTCACAGACGCCCACAAACTGTTAATGGAGCTGCAGGAATTCATTTAGAATCAGCCCCACATGAACAAAGACAGTCCCATATGGAAATGTAATAAATAACATATATGGCCCTATATCAAGGAAGATGTTACCACATCTGTCCCAAGGGGACATGAGGATATCATTTTACACATATATAACATTCATACACATATATGGAAAATTTTTACATTGACACACACAATGAATTTTATATCATATCATATATTCTCATACATGTCTTTCTTTTTACTTGTAAAAATACATATGTCTTTTATATTTACACATGTAATATTAACATATGTCAATAGGATTTGGTATGGATATACATGTACACAAAATGTATGTGTACAATATGAGCATAAGCTACGTACATAGTAAATTTTTACTGGTAAAATCTAAGTGACAAATATATACTGTATGTATTGTTGACATACATCACATAGACATGACTAATAGATCCTGTGTATGTCTTATTTATATGTTACACACTAATGAAAAGTGAATATGATCATTAATTATTTACAAGAACTGACGGTCACGCAAAACCAGCAGTTTACACTGAACCAGGTGATAGGTCTTTATATTGTGGCTTATGCTGTTTCTATTAACAGTGTTGCCATTAATGTAACCATGACAACAAAAATGCTGACAAAGTAGTTGATTTAACCTTAATCACAACCACAAGTAGATTTTGTCCCTACTCCATGACTGTTATTGTGGAGAAAAAAGCCTGAAGGGCTTTCTGGTACCTTCACTGCCTCAGTGAGCTGCGTGTTAAAGTCAGTGCTGCAGCTCCACCAGCTCACCTTCACAGTGGTTTCCCTCCCTACATGGAAATTTAATGCTTTAGACTGTGAAAACACCACAGAGTGATGAGTCCTGGGAAAAAGCTTTACATGCATCGATAAACAGGAAACAGCGAGACATATTTTGGAAAAAGGCCAAACCTGCAGGATATGTCTGTACAGAAGCTGTGTGTGGGATCACAGAGTGACCAAAGAAAACCAAGTGTTAGACAATTAAATTTTCACTTTTATTGACATTTCATTGTTAACAGAACATTGTGTTATTTGTATATAATTGGCATGGGACAGTAAAACCGAACCAAACAGAAAAAAAGGACCAAAACCTTTCTGTTCCAGTCACGTTAACATTCTAAATAATAAATCTTTCTCTGCTTAGAAATAAAACTGGATCTTCTAAAGTCATTAAACATGCCTATATGCAATATAAGCATTGTCATAAAAACATCATGTGCAAAGGATGATCGTCTTAAATAAGAGAGAGGGAAACAAAAATACAAAACTTTTCAAAAAGCCTTTGTTGGTCTTTTTATTTACATGAGCTGATATTTGATATCCGACATTTGTTATGATGACTCTATAAAAAAATCCACAAACCAAAGGGTGCATCAGTTTGTAAATGTAAAGAGGTGAGCCAAGATCAGATTTTTTTCATTTTGATTTTATAATCAACCCATTTCATCAAAAAACCCAAAAACCAAACAAAAATCATGTATTTACAGAAAACATCTTTTTTTCTTCATAAGAAAAACAAACAGAATTGAATCTCTCTTAAAGCTATATCTGATAAAATCTCCCTACAAGTAGTAGTAGTAGTAGTAGCTGTGATATTATCCAAAGAACTTCAATATATCTTGTTACTTCAAAAAGTCTTCCAAGACTACCTCTGATATGTTTTTATTCACCTACGTATATTTTTTTTTAAGAAAAGAGAACATTAGAAATTAAAGGCAACAACAGGCAAGTTAAAGGACGACTTAGCCACGTGAAACCACGCCCCCAAACTCACAGCAGCATCTGTCAGAGAAATTTGTACTGAAACATTTAAAGTTGTGAAAAATGAATTTCTAGCTGTGGAAGCAAATGTGTGTTTTAATCTCAGTGAGCAACAGGGAAATGAGTAAGAGTTGAAATTTGAACAAAGCTGTGGACAAGTAAGATTTACAACACATTTATTTTAAGGTCCTGTGTTTCATACATTTCTGGTCTTATATTTTGAAATGTTGATCCATAAGAAGATAAATCTGTGGTTTTACAAACCAGAAAACATTGTGTAGTTTTACACTTCCTCTCTCGCTTTATGTCTGGAGTGCTAGTAACAACATTTCATCGTCAGCCAATCACAGGAACAGGAAGCTCTGATCATCTTTCTTGATTGGCTGACTGTTTTCTGAGTGATCCAATAAAAATAGAACCGACCGGTCAGAGAAACAAATCCCGCAAGTGTTGGATGTGACATCACAAAGTCACAGAAGTCCTGACAGCTGGTTTTAAGGCTGTTTCTGAATACAGGCATGTGTGCATTTCTCTGTGGACTGAGGCTTTGATACTTTCACCGTGTTAACATAGAGCCTTGCCCTGCACTATAATCACACTACACATCTACCTTTATACTGTATGGAGCTTTAAGTTTCAGGTCCATGTAAATGCTGAAACAGGTTGTAAGTGATGGGGAAAAAAATCCATAGCCTCTGCTCCATGTGTGTAAATTTTATATATCACAAAGTTTATCTTAAGTTTATATGAGTCTGAGTTAATGAAAAATATTTACTGTTGGGCTCACAGCACGCTACAGCAGCTTCATTATATTCTGCACAGACACATTAAGAAACCAGACGGTCGTCTTACACCTGCCCCCAGGGCGTCTGTGATGTGGTGAGACACAAATGCACCATGTGAATTTCTTTTTTCACAAACAATCACGATACAAAGAGAGACAGTAAAACAACAACAGAATCCTGCATTAAAAGACACTGGACATTTTGTTAAACTCATTAACTTCAGATAAACTCGGTACTTTACTCACATTACTGGATATTATGCACAGGGAAAATATTATTACAGAAAAAAACTGTGCTAATCACCACATGGACGTTCTGACCACCAGACAAAAGTTGTTTTATGATTGGTTTGGTGTGTGGGGAACCAGAGACAGAACAGGAAGTTACAGTTACAGTCTATGTTTTTATTGACTGAATTTGAATTTAATGCTATCACCTTAATTTATTGAGATGTAAACTTAAAGAATGTGCAGTATTAAGAAACTACAGGACCAATAAAACATAATGTTGTTTTTACATCCAGGGCAGCTCTGCCCTCCAGAACCTGAAAGATTGATTGCTGTTATTTTTATGGGTGTAATGATGTTTTTTGTGACTTGCTGTCATGCACAGATGCACCATCTCTGACAAGTGTTTGAAAGTGGCGTAATCACAGAGCTAAGTCGACCTTTAAAGGCAACTCACTGTTGTCCAAACCCACCAGAGCAACACCAGACCTGGGACAAAATGACACGGAACTCTGAGCAGAGATCAGCTGCTCTGCTTCTCCACGTCTCTGCCTTTCTTATAGACTCATTTCTTTTTTTTTTTCCTAAGCTGTAGTTTATTGAACCTATCTGCCCGTCCCTCACTTCCTCCTTTGAGCTGAAGGTGTAGTGCTCACACGGCGTCTGCAGAGTCAGTGGTGTGGAGTGGACAGAGTGACGCTGAGAGATATGCGGACTGGGTTTGAGGGATTTGGCAGCTCTGCACTCAGAGGCAGATAAAAATCCAACAGCAGCAGCAGAAACGAGTCAGTTTGTCCCAGGTCTGCACACAACAGCCATAAAAGAGGCAAATGTTCAGAGGACCCTTTGCCCTCTGTGAAAAGTACAGTAGAATAAATAACGTACAGACAGAAGCTGTGTGGTGGATGCACGGACGGACGGCGTCCACCACATGCTCTGAAAATCTCATGTTTACATATATTTTGTCTTAATGTGTGTGTGTGTCCATAAGTAATATGAGTAAACGACGATGCAAACCACCACTACGTTTTCTTCAAGTACCTTTTTGTCCTTTTCCACAGACATCTGCTGAAATACACTGCACTTTGTAAACTGCTATTCCTCTGTAAATCTCAGCACATATATACAGACTCCTCTAGGAGAGGAGGGGGAACTCACTTTAGTACACAACATATGATCTAAATGAATGTAAGGACAGTTTTTTTTTTTTTTGTTTTTTTTTAGATAACATATGATGGAGACTAAAGTTTTACCTGCTCACCCCTCTCCGTGTTAAAATCTCCCTCTCCTTATGTAAACTCTGCTTTACTTTTAAACCTCCACCAAATGTCCTTCTCTTTATAAATAAACACTACAGACTAACGGGGATGATGTAAATTCTGGAGTCATTCATCGTCATTGGGGGCGTGTTGGAAAAAAAAAAAAAAAAAAAAAAATCAAGCGACCAATCAGAGAGAACAGTTGGCGTCTTGAACGCTGCTTTAAAAAATAAGGATCTCTCAAATTTGACTCCTACTGCTGAAGTGCCCGAGAGCAAGGCACTTAATCCCCAATGAGTCTGATCTGCACAGCACAGCACAGTAAAATACAGTAGAGTACAGTGAAGTACAGTAGGTACATGACTGCAACACTGACCTCAGTAATAAACTTTCAGTTATTTCCACTTCTGTCAGTCACATCATGAGTGAACACCAATGAATATGCGCAAAAGGAATCATATTGTTGCTCCCATCACCCACCTCACACGCCTCCTTTCCCATTACATCACAGCTGTAACCAAACACTGAGCGGACATTAAACCTGCAGCACAAGCTCACCTGGAGCTCTACAACATTTTTACAGACTGAACCGGCGTCGAATGACCACTGACCTCAACAACACCACAACCAGCACGTTAACTTTTACTTTCTCTTCCTCCCTCAGTTTCTGTCTCAGCTGAGAAGCGAACAGCCGACAGACAGGTGAACCTCAGGAAGCTACAGACAGCCCAGCTCAACTCGACACCGTTCTCATAACTCCACATGAATGTCACTTCACCGGCTGAATCCAATTTTCACAATCTAGATCTCTAATAATCTGCTCATATCGGGAATCAGACAGATTTTCATTAAACAGTTTTATCTTTGTTGAGGTTTGTTTTCAAAGGAAGGACATCCATCTAAAAAGAGCATTTAGTACCAGTTAAAATAACTACACGCAATGATCCATTAGGTAAGCATTATTACACACTGCATTCATCTTCATTTTAAAGCATTCTTCCTAAATGGATACAAATTAGTATGTAATTGATACACACTGCTATAAATCTTTAACTCTAATAAGCTCATCTATAATGTGTTTAATGATTGTTTTTTTTCCATAACTGATGAATACAGCATTTATAAATCAGGTGTTATATCAATTACAAACCAGTTACTTAGGAGATGTCAGTGGCTCATAATTTTGTTTATGAAGCATCAGTAAATGATTAATAAACTCTTTAGATGAACATATACGCTGCACTTACATACCAAGGGCTTAGACATGTACTAATGGTTAGGGAGTGTATCAGTAAGTGTTTTATTATAGATGAGCGTATTGATCCAGTATGAATGTGTTCATTAATTACAACCTAATTTGTATCATTGTAAGAAGAATGAAGGAAGAACTTTTTCATTTGACTCAGTTTTGATCATGTTGCGGGTTTTAACCCTGCTCAGACCATCTCTCTAGAAAACACAGTGAGGGCGACAAGTCTGATGCAGCTGCAATTTTCCTCCAATTGACATTCATGTTTCCACAGACTTACATGACCTCCCCACCTCCCTCCTTCAGAGAGAGTCAGTCCACTGTAACATGGGCGTTTAGGTAAAAAGAAGCAGAAAGCCTTGCTTTGTGTTTATTGTACACCCCCCGAGGAACAAATACATGTTTTCCACCCAGTCAAAAAAATATTGCCCCGCAGGAAGCTGAACGACATCGATTTGTGTTGAATGCTGCGTGTGCTGAACTGCTGTTGACGGTGGCGGTGAGTAATTGCGAGGATGTGCGGCGAGAACACATTCAATTACTGGAGGACAGAGAGGTTGTTGAATAAGGTACAAAGCTGAGGGAATGAGAACAAGAGGGAGAGAAGAAGGGGAGGTAGAGATATGGAGATGTGGGAAGATAAAGATGTACTGGAACTGCATCATCGGTGTGAATGTATATATGGACTCTTAAGTTATAAAACTCTTTCAGGAAGAGTAGTCATGGTGACGGCCTGGTCAGACAGTGACCCTGAGCTGCCCTGTGTCAGTGACTTCTAGCCTGAGGTGGTGGGTTAGAGACGAGGGTGGGGTGGGACTCCGGATCCCCTCTGGGGAGCTGTACGGCCTCCGAATGAATCGTTGTGACTCACATTAGGAAGTTAATGACATTTAAATGAGAAGTTTGTGTGTTTGGATAAAGCTGCTGCAGGGCTGCTGTTTCAGGAAATCTGAATTGTGCATTAGATTCAAATCAGTGGAATCAGCTTGAATTATTCTCTTCACCTCATTTGTGTCTCTTCCCGGACGGATCCTGATCTATTCTGAACATCTGCTTTGTGGTCATAACATTTAACATTTATTGCTACTCAGTGCAAAACGACAGCAAACTAAGCGACGCCCATGGTCACGACACAGAGAAATTCTCTGCACATGCACAGACCAATGGTTCGGTACAAAGTATTGAGAAAAGATCAAGTCCAACATACTGACCAGTGCAGGATTAAAGCTACAGATAAACAGACACTAAGGTTTAGTTAAGTTTGACTTATTTCCAAAGAGCAGCACAAATAATGAAACGCTGGTCTGATTTGGTCTAATTAGTCGTCTCCTGCAGAGCACTGTAGCTCTACGTATTGACAGCTAAATATAAATACCTATCACATGCTGCTGGTAAATGGGAAAAACTCATTTTCTGGAAAATGAGTTTGATTAGTTTGATTAAATCTAAATTTCGGACTTTCCAAGACTTGAAACGTGCCTGTTTTCTAAATCATGAACAATCAGAATCAAATATATTTTAAATAAAGATCTCATTTTTAAGAGGTTGTTGTGGTTAAAAGCATTGAATTAATGTAAGTGACAAACAAATTCTTTCTCAGTCTCAGTTTTACTGCTGTGGGAAGAAAATATAGCATTTTTAAGAAATCTGGAAACATAAAAGCTTTTTTATAAATTCATAATGCAGATTTAAGCAGTCAGATTGATACAGACTGATTGCTGATTAAAAAACAAACAAAGAAAACTTGTGGGATGTCAGGCCTAAAAAAGGACATAAAGAAAGAGGTATGTGAAGAGGGAGAGAGCAGCACAGATGGAGGGAAAAGATTAGATGGGTGGAGAGAGTGAAGCAGTGGAAAGACAAGAGGCCAGATGGACGGGGGCAGAATTACAAGAGGACAGTGAGAAAATACAGAGGGAGGACAGTGGGATTAAAGCAAGGGATGTGGAGGGTGAGTAGCCCCTATTAGAGCTCTGTGAACAGAAGTAACTTCATTAAGCCTGGTCGATGTTGCTGCAGCCAAGGACAGAATACTAATACAGACCCACATATATCCTCTGTACAACCCGCTCACCCACCTCCTCACCCCCTCCCTCTCTATCTCCCTGTATTCAAACCCTCTCTGCCTCTCTTTCTTTATTTCCGCCTTTACTGCACTTTCCCAAGTGTCTCCATCCTTTTTCAGCTCTGGGCCACATAATTACCAAGCTGCTAAAAACTGCAATTAAGAAAACTGAAGTAGAAATAAACACATCGAATTAACAACAATCTAATATATTCAAGTGTATGAATAGAAATGAAATGGTAAACAACTGGCTGAAAACAGAAAGAAAATCCTATAATATTTCAAAAAAATTTGAATCGTAGGTTAAGACACAGCTTCAGCTCTATAGTGACAAAACTTACTCCACCTGCTAAATCCTTGTCTTAAGCAAAGCAGATAATGTCTCTTATACAACTGGAAAGAACATCTGCACAAATCCTATGCAAAAGACAGAACTGCGAGAGTCTGAGTTTCTGTGTTTGGACAGACTCAGACCACCTCAGCTAACGAGAACACCGATCTGCTCACTAAAGATTGAATAAGATCACTGCTAAGGTGTGATTCGACTCGGTCATTAATGTGTCATTAATTGATGTTCCTCAACCCCAAGATATTTATGTTGTGACATTTGTGAAGGACTTGTTACATTACATAATCTTTTAAACTGTTTTCATTTAACTTGATATGAACTCTCATCTGTGTTGTAATGGTAAAACTGAAAATTCTAGAAGTAAAACAACAACAACAAAACAAAAACAAGAAACAAACTTCATCATAATGACATTCAAACACATGAGTTCCCTCTCTTTCTACTGAGGCTGGCGAGTGGGAGTAAAAGTAAAAGATAATTTTACTCAATTATTATTTAAATCCAGCAGCTGGATGAATGGGGCACTGTTCATGTACAGATGGTTAAATATGAGCGGATGTGTTTGGTCTGCTGAGACTGAAATAAAGTTGAAGAACTGTTGTGTTAATCTGCTTTATTGTTATACGCCGACGACTCACTATTCTATATCTGCAAAAGCCCTCTCTGTCCAGGCTGTGCAGATGAACAGCTTTTTTTTTTCTTTTTCTTTAAAAAAACATCTGTCTGACTGGTTGAAGTGGGGGGAGAGGTGTCTGAATTAATGATGGTGAGGATGTTCTTGTTGTGTATGGTGAGAAAAGAGAGAAAAAGGTCCTCTTCCACAGTTTTACATCTCCAAAGAACCGAAAATAAATGAAACAGAATTCAGTAATCCACGGAGAGATCCTTGGTTTTCTTTTTGTTATGGCCTTTCTACCTACATTTATCTTCAAGTTTGATATTTTTAAACCATTTCTTTTCTCCCATTTCTTTTTCTTTTTTTTTTTTTTTAAATTCATTATGTTTTGTCTGACTTGACAGTTGAAGTAGTTCACGTGTACAAGCTGTTGTCAGAACAGACTTGGAAGTGGTTGTCTGGCTTAGAGGAGCTTGGTCTGCTCCTTGTCCTCTTTCTTTTATTTTCACTGAGAAGGAGAGTTGTTTGTGTTGTTGCAGAAGAAGCGGTCAAAGGTCAAAGGTCAGTGTCGCTCATGAGGCCACATCTCACTTGGCCAGAGAAGTTGCAGGCATGTCGAGCGAGCGAGACTGACAAATCCGCTGTTCGTTTGTCATCAGCTGATCAGATCCTCCAGGAGTATTTGTTCTGTTTGTTTTTAGCTTCCTGGCAAAGTCACAAATCTTCTTGTTTTACACTGAAGTTCTCGTATCACGTGACAGGCACCAGTCTCTTTGCTAGCCAATTAGCATGTGTCAGTACTGACTTTCCATTGTCCTGTGCCATGAGTTCCTGGCCTTTAGCCAACATCAGCTAGCTAACAACCTGATGACCACTCAATCCATGAACTTTGACCTTTTCAAAGGACAGTCGCCTGTCATACCCACTCCTGAACAGGGTATTTGTAGTAGTGTTGTGTCATGGTGTTCTGCTGCACCCCTTTGTTCTTAAACTGGAAAATCGTGTACACGAGCACCAGGATGCACAGAGACAGAATACATGGGATCACGACAGCGATGGCGTTGACCGTTGTTGGGACGTCGTTGATGGTCACCATGATGTCCACATCATCTAGAGGCAGTTGGCGATCACCGCGGTTACCAGTGCCACCAGATCGCTCCATCTCGGATTGGTCACAGCCCATCCAGTCACGCAGGATGGACTTTGGATATCCAGGTTCCACAGTCAGCTTCTGGTTGTCAAACTTCCAGTACTCCTTCCCCTTGTAGAAGTAGGTGTAGTCTGAGGGGGGAAGGATAAGAGGGACAGGAGAAATGGGGGAAAAATGAAGTAAAGGAAAGAGAAGAAAAAAGGTTATTAATGGGTTAATTACTGAGTAAACATTGTGTCTAAAACAGTGATTCCCAAAGTGTGGGCTGTGAGTGGTTGTTTACAATAAACACATGAAAAGTTTTCAATTAGTTTTCACTGAGTTTAAAATGACTCACAATTACTCCCAGCTCTCATCTCTTTCTATAGATGTGGGGTGGAGAGTGTTCTGACCCTATCTATTAGGGTGTTGTATGGCAACTGCTCAGCACCGGACAAGAAGGCACTGCAGCGGGTCGTTAAAACAGCTGGCCAGATCACTGGGTGTAGCTTCACATCCATCAGGGACATTTATACCAGCTGCTGCAGGAGCAGGGCCTCCAGGATCATGAGTGACCCCACCCACCCTTCATATGGACTGTTTGCCCCTCTGCTCTCTGGTAGAAGACTGCGCAGCGTAGAGGCCAGAACCTGTCGGCTGAGTTCCAGATTCTTTCTTGGGGCTGTCAGACTGCTGCTTACGTGCAATAAGTTTCTTTAACTAGATTTTAGATTTTTTTCCCTCTCAATTTATCATGTCTATTTATTCTGTTTTTCTCTTTCTATTTATTGTGTTTCTCCGGGCGTCGAGTCCAAATTTTGTTCTTTCATGTCTGCATGTTGGAATGACAATAAAGTACCTTGAACCTTGAACTTTCAACTGCGTATAATCACATACTTAAAAATTAATCACAACTAATGAAACAAGTTGGTTAAATTTCATGTCATCCTTCCATAATGTCAGTTTTTTCATGTTGAACTTGAGACAGATATCGTAAATTGTATTAAATTGTATTAAATTGTATTGTATTGTATTAAAGGAATATATAGAACAGGTGCATTAGATTTGAAGAGACCTGGAAACCTTCGCAACCAACCTCCGCCACTTTGTTTTTCAAATTCCTAAAAAGCTGACGCCGCTGAGAGAGAGCTCTTAGTTTAAGTGAAACACATCCATCTTCAGTGTCTTGGCCTCCCTCTCTGTGCTCTGGTGTGTCCCTGTGGCGCAGAATCTCATTAGAGGCAATAACATTTCTATTGTGACACGGCAGTTATGGTGGTTACAGCCAGCGACAGTGTTCTGGTCCCAGCAGTGGTTGTTTTTATTGAAGGGCAATATTATGTAATGCCTGGGAGACAGACCCTGTGGCTGGGAGACAAATGGGACAGTGTGTGAAAAAGAGATAGAGTGAGAGAGAGAAGACTCTCTTGCACACACACACCATTTACTGAAAGTACCAGCATGAAGTGAAATTATCATGTATAATAGCCCAGAACAATATGTTGTATATTATATTGCTGGATTAATGTTGTTAAGCTTTAACATTGAATATATAATATGGTTTAAATTCAAACAGTAACAACTTCATTTTACTGTAGCTAAATAGATTCTCCTTAAATAATAAAGCTGTTAAATAACTGTGGAGTAAAAAGCAGGATGAAATTTAAGATCTCTCAGCTTCAGTAAACACACACACACACACAGAGAGAAGGAAGGTTTCTTCTGACGTCTGTTTTTTTGTCTGCTCCATCACCTCCTAACATCCAGTAGAAACAAACACACAAATACGCATTCGTCTGTTGCCTCCAAAGTCCCTGCAGGATAGCTTCTCATCTAACACCACGACACCACACCCGACTGACCATGTCACCGCCTCTGATCTCACTGACTCTCTCTCTCTCTCTCACACACACACACACAGTCAGCTTTGCCTCTGGTGTCCCCTGTGAGGATGCCACAAGGTCATGAGGTCTCTGCTCGACAAGTAGAAGTGATGATGGCTAGTTTTCTTCTAGGACACAGTGTATGTGTGTGTCTGAGTCTGGCACCTTTGCTTGTTGCCTTTCATGCTTCTGCAGCATCAACACTGGGCTCATACAGAAGTAATTCTGTGTTGGATTCACTCTGAATGAACTGAATTATCAGGACATCATCAGGTCTCTGCAGGACTGAACTGCTACCTCTGACTTGACAAACCAACTACCTGGTTCCTGGACTGAATTCACTGGTTGTGTAGCAGTGTCGTACACCCGTACAGTATTGTGTCTTTCAGATCCAAACAGCAGCTGAACACAGTGGGACGTTCAGCAGCTTCAGAGTTTGATTAACACCTCAGACAACTGCTTATGTTGCTCCACAACTGCTGGATGTGTAAATAAGCAACAGTTTCCCACAACCTAAAGGTGGGAATATGTCAGTGTTGTGTTCACTAACTGCTGATGTCTGCTGACACAAGAAAATCGAGTGCTGCTACTTTAGCTTTGGTGAGCTCATGGACAGTCAGTGGGGGAAGTCGCAGTGCTACGAGCTGCTGACATGGTTGGATGAAGTACAGATGGTGACAGAGTAACACTCACAGCCCTCCCTGCTGATGAAGGCCCCCTGCGGTGCGTCCGGTATTCCCTTCCACACGGTGATGGGTTTGGGGTATCCTGGGTCTGCGGTGCGCTTCTCCTCGTTGTAGCGCCAGTACTGGTCTCCTTTGAAGAAGTAGGTTTTGCCGACTGGCTCCCAACGCAGCGCCGTGTCGATGCCGTCTTTGGGGAGGCAGCTGCCCAGCTCCACCAGGCTGTGGGGGTAACCAGGCTCAGCCGTCACCTCCTTAAATACCCAGTACTTATCACCTGGAAGACGAGAGGAGACACCACCCTTTAACACACTTAATACAATCAATATATGCACCATTGGGAGAATGTTTGGGGCCCCCATGGGCTGAAGAGGCCCCTGATGTCCCCTGATATTGGTACATTTCCTAATGACACGTGTAAACATAATTTCATCTGTTCTTACCTGCCCAGGGACTACAGGTGGAAATTATCAAATGTTGCTAAAACCTGGCTCAAGACATCTTTTCTTGTCTTACAAGATGAATGTTTATTTGTGCATTGTCTCTGTTTTAAATACATAAATTCACATCGCTATTCCTATTCCTAAACATAACACCACTATACAGTGAACTGGTGCAGCCCCAACCCCCCCACTGACGATGTGTGCTGTACCAACTGCCTGAAGCTGAGGCGTTCAGAAAACATCTGTGAACTGTAACATCTACTGATCCACTTTTTTGTTAATTTGTGTTTTTAAGGCAAAAAACTTTCAGATGTGAAAATCGCCTGATTTGCTGATATGAATACAAATCTGAGAAAAAAAAACCTTGAGAAATCTTAAGAGCTTTTTCCTGCACTTTTATATTTGTAGATGATTAGAAGAGCTGAGATCCAAATTATCACCAAACTGTAACAGATTTTTCCTTGCACCAAGCCTGATGTGCCTACTCTTTAGAGACATGTTGAAAGGATTTGAGATGCCCTGATAGGTGAAGACACTCTGTCCACGGCAGAGTCAAGTGTCCATAGATTTCTAAATAAATCAAATTATATTATTTTCTGGGGTAAATGAAAATCATCACAGTTTTGTTTAAACTGAACACAGAGACACGACTTGTCTGTAGCTTTGTCTAGTAACTTCGTTTTTAGTAGAGGAAATATGTGATGAATATGAAACAGATGAAAATGCAGGAGATTAAATCATAAAACTACTTTGTAAAAGCTCTATCAAATCAGAGACTTGACAGAAACTTCTTTAAATAGACTCTATTTAATTGGCTGCTGGAAAAAAAAAACAGGGGACCAGCAATCACAAACAAAGATTAATACATGACCCTGAATCCGAGTTTTACTCTCTTCAAACTCTAATAGGTTTCCAGCAGGCGTGTAAAGCAGCTGGACTCAGTGTTAACACTCTCAAATGAACAGCACATGTAACTGCGAAGACACTAACAGATAATTGTTGCCTGTGGCAGGTACAGTAATTCTTATCATTTCTTAAGGAGCAGGAGGACTCAGATTTCCGTGGTCGAATCAAACAGAAGACAATGAGGTACTCATTGTATAGATATTAGATCATTTCTATAGTTTTGCTCTTTATTGGTACGATATGGGATATTTAAAAAAAAAAGCCGTTCTTCTGTCTGTGTTTGAACCATGAGGGGATACAAAAAACATCTCAGTGCAGTTTTACATCTCCTCTCTCAGGCCTCTCTCTGGAGCCCTTGTAACAATAGGTCGGTGTCAACAGAAGAGAGGAGGCTCTGAGCAACTCTTCTGATTGGCTGACTGATTTCTCAGTGATCCAATAGAGGTGTAGCAGATTTCAGGTAAAACAGTCAGAGAAACCAAATCTTGTAAGTGTTGGATGGTGGGTCTAGGTGGGAGGGGCTCAGTTAATGCTTTATTGTTAGATCATAAAGCCACAGAAGTCCTGATGACTGGTTTTAAGGCTCAACTTTCTAAATACAGACTGTGTGCATTTTTCTCTGTGGACTGAGGCTTTGATACTTTCAAAGTATTGTTATAGAACATAGACTTGCTTTACCTCTACCTGTACATAACATAAGACATTTAACGTGGCATTTTGTCCCCTAGTAATATGAGTGGGTTCCTGTGTGAGCATGCAGGAAAATGCAAAGATGAAAGATGGGAAGGTGGAAAAGATGAAGTAAAATGGATGTAAACAATGCACATACATGTGTTCAGATGTTCAAAGGTTCTGTTTTATGGAGAAGGGAATTTATTAAGTGTGTTTATCAGGCCTCAGGGACACACACAGAGCTGAATATAAACAGAAACAATATAATGTGTTATTTCAAGCTTAAGTTCACTATCTTTGTGAGGCTGACAAATTCAGTGACCTCCTGTGCTAGTTCAAGTGATGCCACCAGATCAAGTGGGTATTTTCTACAGTTTCTGTGTTTTGTGTAAATATTCTTTTGTGCTTCAACCGACAGTGTTTCCATGGTGAGCATGAGGAGCAAAATGACAAAAAGATACAAGTCACTGCTGAAACCTCCTCTGAACTTTGGCCAAACTTCAGTGTGGATTTTTGCACAGAAATATGATGTGATATGATCTGACGCGATCCTCCAGGACAGGAGAAATGATTTAGCCACTGGGCATCTCCACTGATGTAGGAGGATGTGAGTATTATTTAAACTTTCCCTTTAAAAAGTAGAGTCAAAGATCAGTGTTTGATCCACATTCACAGCACGACAGGAGTTTAATCTGGCCACATCTCTTGCATGTATATAAGGTGGAAGTACGCTGTCAGCTGTTCAACCCGTGGCTGTCGTGCCTCGTAGTCCCCGGGTTAATGGGAGATGCTGTTTTTGTGCTGCATGATTATGTGCACGACAAGTTCAACATCATCCATCCATAGGTTTTTAAAATGAAGGCCTGTGAACTGGAAAAGCTACTGAAAGTGCAGTTTTCTTTAGCCTCATGTCACCCCCATGTGAGCTTATGGAGGAGATTATTACCTGCAAACAAAACACACACACACACACTGACAATCAACAAATCCTCCAACTGTCTAATTCTCTGCGTGTGTGTGTTCTGCTCACATGTGTCTTGCCCAAATGTGTGCAGCAAGAAGCATCGTCATGTGTCGGTGTATGTGTGTGTGTGTGTGTGTGTGTGTGTGTGTGTGTGTGTGTGTGTGTGTGTGTGTGTGTGTGTCAAAGCCTGGCTGAGCTGTGTCACTGTGTGTGCTTGCATGTGTGTGTGCGCGTGCATGTGTGTGTGAGCGGGAGACAGAGTCTGCAGCTGAGAGCTCTGAGAGAGCAAAGCTATTAATATGTGCTCCTGGCTGGCCGCGATAGCAGGACACTCCGTCAGAAGATGTTGGTGTGTGCGTGTGTGCATGCGTGTGTGTGTGTTGCAGAGAAAGTGAGAAAGAGTGAGAGAGAGAGAGATGGAAACAGAGAGAGGGAGGGAGAGATGA
The DNA here is from genome assembly GCA_021432705.1 of Caranx ignobilis. NCBI lineage: Eukaryota > Metazoa > Chordata > Actinopteri > Carangiformes > Carangidae > Caranx > Caranx ignobilis. The sequence goes on along the minus strand of MU269985.1, from coordinate 34,592,718 downwards.
CTCCACCGTCAGCAGGCAGGGGATGAGGGAGGTTTCATACACGGACTGAAATTCTATTACTTTAGGCTGGGTGCTCCCCACTGCACTGCCATTCTCTATTTCACACTTTATTAAATATAGTTTCAGGAGGAGGAGGGCATGTAGAGCGCAGGACAGAGTCTTAGAGCGGTGGAGCAGATGGTAGACAGAGATTTCAACACCATTCTGTGATGCTGCACAGATTTTTCTGCAGAAAAACTGACATGTTTGTATTTGAAACTTCTCTGATCTTACTAAGGCAACATGTCTAACAAATAATTAATTAATTAGAGATATCTACTACCACTGAAATCCATTTATAACCTGAATACTACGGTTTACAGCTTCAGACTCAATAAACTGTAATGTAGTGCAAATACTTTGTAATTAATGACACATTAACTGTCACTGGTCATTAAAAACTGAGAAACCCAGGAACCCTTTATTTAAGTTAAACACATTTATAACTGTAGACCTGCAATAAAAACCTCAGTTCATATTCAAGTTTACCTCAATTTTATAACTACTTTATAAATGCATGGAGTCACAACCATGTTTTTACCAAAACATTAGATTTAAAGGTCCCATATTCTATCTAAAGCATTGACCCATGAGAAGATGCAAAAACCATCTCAGTGCAGTTTTACATCTCCTCTTTCAGCTTCTCTCTTAGTGGTGCAACGGATCACAGTTGATCTGTGATCCGATCGCTCCCCACGCAAGTGGCCTGCGGATCAATTGATGAAAAAAAAAAAAAAAAAATCCAAAAATGATTTCATCCGTGACCCCCAGCCCGTGGTCCGGTCTGATCTGTGAGGTTTCTGATCTGTTGCACCCCTATTCTCTCTGGAGCTGTAAAAATAATAGCTCAGTGCCAGACAATCAGAAGAGAGGAGGACTGACTGACTGTTTCCTGAGTGAGGGGGTTCGGGAACTGCTTTGTTGTGACATCACAAAGTCACAGAAGTTCTGACAGCTGGTTTTACGGCTCAGTTTCTGAATACAGGCTGTGTTTATTTCTCTGTGGGCTGAGGCTTTGATACTTTCAGAGAATTAATACAGAACCTATACCTGCTTTATAATCACACTACACATAGACATCTATCTGTATACTTTATGGGCCTTAATATAAACAACTACCTTTAGACTATATGGGATTAAAATGCGAATAAAACATGGACATGGATTTAGTTTGTTGAATGTGATAATTACAAGTCAAACTACTGCACTAGTACTTTTGGTTTCAGATCCCAATATGTTGTCCAGCTATGAAATCATGTGTCATTCTCATCTTGTAAGCTCCAAAGTGAGAGAGTAAAGTCATAATACAAGCTTTTGTAAAATGATGCCACTAAAGTGACGACAACATAATGAATTGGAGCAGCAGTTTGACAAATATAACACAATGTTTACTGTATCTCTGTATATATGTCAGGGCCCCTGAGACTGAAAGGCCTAGTTCCAGGCAGAGCTGTGACACATCCACGGTGATTCGTGGGTGAAAACCAGGTAAATGTTTGCATGCATCTTTTCCTCCTCATACCTTTGAAGAAGACAAATTTTCCATCTGATCTCTCATAGGCAGCGTCGATGCGAGGCGGCAGGCCTTTCCAGAACTGATCAATCTGCATGGGGTAACCCTCCTGCACCTTGTTGTTCCTCAGACGCCAAAACCACCGGTCCTACAACCGACAACAACAATGAAAGTAAAACTTTAATACCAATGGAGATTGCCACACAAAACCTATGGTAAAATCTTCCACAGTTAGACTCCAGAGGCATTATTACACAAATGTCAGAATGAGTCACACGTGTCCAGGGAGAAGTTCCTGAATCACTGAAGTGTCACTGAGCTGCATCTAGTGTGGCAGCTAAAGGCATCTGATTTCATACATACGACTGATTTATTTGTCTGTTTAGTTTTTTTTTTAATCATTTTTATTTGGGCACCGCAGAGGTGTCACTTAGATCTAAGTAGATGTTGATATGCCCTTAAAAATCACTTCTACTGGTGTCACTTGTCAAACTTGTCAATGAAAAGATTAACAAAACACAAATGTAATATTTTGTATTTGTACTATATTGGAACGTTTTTCCAAAGGAATCAATAATTTACAGTAATTTTCATAGAGAACAAGTTTTCAGTGACTCCAGACAATAGATAAAGATGGACGTAGCCTCTGTGACGTCACCTGCAGGCTTCTGCAGCTCTTGGCAGTACCCATCTCTGCCCAGTAACTCCCAGCTAGGCAGCAACATTAGCTGCTTGTCAGTCAAAGAGGCCCCGCCCTCAGTCCTCCATACGTCCAGTGGTTAATAAAATGTTAACAGGTGAATTCTATAAGCAGTCGACATGAAGGAGGAAATTAGCTTTAGAGACCAGAACAGTTTTTTTTTAATTATTATTATTTTTTTTTACCAGACTGTAAACATTTATTTCTGCTGTTGGACATTTTAAGTGGGAGTCTATGGGGGCTGACTCACTGCAGCTTCAATTTGAGCTTCATTTCAGCTTCAGCAGCTGCCACTGTTTCAGACACAACCTGTTTATTTACATTTAACCATAACCACCATCCTTCCTGAAGATTGACCAAAGCGCTTATTCTGCATAAACCTCAATGGGTGTAAACCGGGTCTGAGGTGTCTCAGTCATGAGCGTTTCACTCACTGACCACTGTATTACATAGACCTTGCTAGAACTGTGTTGGACCCTGTTGCACAGAGAACATCTGCTCACCAGATATTTTCCCCTTTTTTGAACCATTCTCTGTTAAACCCTAGAGATGGGTGCACATGAAAATCCCAGTATGTCAACATTTTGTGAAACACTCAGACCAACAGCCATGCCACATTCACAGTTTGAACTTCAGCAGATCCTCTTGACCACATGTACATGACTGAAAGCATTGAGTTAATGCCATGTGATTGGCCTATTAGATATTTGCGGTAACAAGCAGTTGAACAGGTGTACCTAGTTCAGTTGCATCTAAACATTTCTACAGGACAGGTCAGGACAAGTCTCACAGATAGCATTTGAGAGTAAATGAATTAGTGGAGGTTTTGCGGTCAAGTCACAGAAGGTATCATGGTTCTGGGAATAATGTGGATGAGAGGAAAAGGTGTGAAAAAAAGACGAAGAGAAACAAGAGGTGAGAGGAGAGGGAATAACCAGATGGACGAACAGAAGGGGAGCAGAGAAGATGCAGGGATAGAAGAGGACAGAAGATAAGACGAGTGAGGTGATGCAAGGTAAGAGGAGAGAGAAGAGAGGGAGGAGGAGGAGGAGGAGAAGAAGGCAAGCATCAATCTTAGCTCATTATCATTTGGCTTCAGTGAATCTAGGGCAGAGCCAAGCACAGTCCCCACAGTCCTACACACACACAGACACACACACACACACACACACACACACACACACACACACACACACACACAGGTCTTTTTATCATTGTGAGGACATATGTTGACCTGCGGCATTCCCAGGCATCTAACACGAAAACCAAATCTTAACCATCAAACAGCACATCTCCACAAAGATGCTTTCGAACACAAACTGTCCACACAACCATAGTAAGACACACACACACACACACACACACACACACACACACACACACACCATCTCAAATGATCCAGCATCATCCTCTGGCTGCTAATGCTTTTCTGTCTGAACCTAACCAGAAAAAAAAAGAAAATCAATACTTCACATCGAGCAAAAGAAACCACGAGTATTTCTCACCAAGGAAACATCCCATAATGAGCGTCTCCTTTCAAACGCCCACTGGCTCTCACTGCTCTTCATGTCCTAATACGCCCCTGTCCTCGAGTTACAGGGGAGAGAAAACCGGCCCTGTTTTTCTGATCAGTGATGACGACGGCGGCGGCGGCGACAATGATCATGATGATGCAGTTTTTAAAGTCTTATGTGTTTCTGTCAGAACATGACGCCACAGCTAAAGTCCGACTTATTACCACAACCGTTTGTCTGTTGTTGTCTGCCTCTGATTGAACAATTAAACTAATGATTCTAATGAAGCTGTGTTTGCACCTACTCATGACCTCTGACCTGAGCAACTAAATGGGTTGATTTTCTTCAACATCTGACACAACTCATGCTTTTTGAAATAGCACCCCTATGGCAATAGGTGTGCTGGACCTTGGTTGTCATGGTTACAATGATAAACATGTGGACTGTATCACGAGCGGCTTACCTACAATCATTGCCTTGCTTTCTGTGATAGCAGTCAAGGCTTGGTCAGGTTTAGACACTAAAACTACCTGTTAGGGTTTTGGGTTAAAGAACTGTCTCAACATTGGAGATCCTCTTTGTCGTGGTTACCGTGGTTTCACATTGCAATCAAACACTGCGCTCCTGTGCCATATACATCCATCCATTACAACCTCCTCCTGGTGTGGATTTTGTCTTTCTATTTTATGTCACTAGACTTTCTCTTTCCTTCTGTCAAAATCACTATGACCACTAGATGTCACCTAGACTTAATTATGGGTTGTAATAAGTTGCTGCACAGATGACTCGTGGACTTATACACCCCATTTACACCTGCCATTAACATGCATTTTCAGTGATCGGATTGCAATCGGATAGTGCTTCACCACATGAAAGTACAGTTGTAAACGCACCCAAGACATGAGACACTGAGGACGGATTGTGATCCGATTGGCCAAACCACCTCCGAAGGTGGTCAGGGACGCATTGTGACCACATTGACTACCAGTGTTTCCCATTAATTAACGAGATTGTGGCGGTTTGGCTCCGCTATAGTCTCTCACAAAAAAAATTATAAATATATTTTAGAAATTAATAGGAGATAGTTATTAATAACATTTGCCCAAACTGCTGGTGAAGTGTTTGAGATCTTTCTCTGCATTAAATTAAATAATTGTAGCTTTTATGCTGCTGAAGGACTGGTGTGGATAGCTACATTAAAGACAGAGGGTGATGGTGTCAAACCTGTTCAGACCCTGAACACATGTTTATAAAGTTAAAGCCACAGAATCAGAGGGACAAGGCTGAAATATACAGTCACTACTTCCTTCACAACACCGACCAGCATAAGCAGATAATGACCCAGTTTGAAAGAGCTGATGCACAAAATGTATAGTATATATAAATATATATACACATAGAGCTGAACCTAAATTACCTCTACTCACATCTCATTCAGGGTGCAGCTGTAGCAGCTGTGGCTTCTACGCAGTCTCTTATAATGATCCACTTAGTTAATGTTCCTACAGCAGCAGTCACTAAACACTGACACTGGAGGTGACCTGAGTTGAAATAATTCTTTCCTCCTGCTCGAAGTTGATATTTCCCAGAATAAAGTTTTGCAAAAGGACAAACCATTATTAAAAAACATAAAGTTAATGGTGTTAAACAAACCCTGCATTAGGAAGCACTGAACTACAGTAACTTTATAATAAGCGAGCTCCACGCACGTTTTAATGGAACCATCTCTGCCCAAATCTACTCAAAACAGTTTTCAGTGGTTTAAACAAAGCTCCATGTTTGCTGATCCATAAGGAGACAAGAGATGTGAAACTACACATTTCAATAGTTTCACATCTCTGCCCACAGGCTTCTCTCTGTAGCTCTAATAAGGCCCGAGTGTGACCCAATCAGAGGAGGGGAGGCTCTGAGCCTCTTATCTGATTGGCTGACTGTTTTCTCAGTGATCCAATAAAAAAAGAGTAGAATTCAGTTAAAACATTCAGAGAAACCAAATCATACAAGTGTTGGATGGTGGGTCCAGACATAAAGATCTTATTTTTAAGTACTTTTTTGGGCTTTTAGGGCTTTAATGGATAAGAGAGTAGAGAGACAGGAAATGGGGATATGCATATGGGGCACCTGATTAACCCATTGACCTATATGATGCCCCCCAGATATAAACATCTACCTTTAGACCGTATATCTATGGTACATCTTAACCATAAAGATGGCAAATCAGTTAGATGCACTGACAACTGACCTTCTTGGACTGGGTGAAAACATCAACATGTTGTTATGACATGTGCAGTAACTTCTCAGTTCTAATGTGGAGAAGTTTCTTTGCTCAAACTTGCTGTGCGACGAAGCAGAATGTAAAGACCAAACTGGTTCTGGCTATAGGCCTTTTCCTGTGCCAGTTTGCCTAATCGGCACAGACATGCCTTCTTCTTATCAGAGCTTTAATTTAACAAAGTTAGCTCAGTGTTTTTCTTTTCCTCATCCAGTTATTAATTATTTAGACGCAAAGAGACTCGTGAGGCGACAGCACAATCCTCATGTCATGTTGGCTGTCAGTCAGACTGTTGTCAAGAAGGATGCAGAGAGAGACAGACGAGGACGACCAGACAGATGGGGGGTGGGGGTGGGGGGCAGGGGCAGACAGACAGAAATCTACCAGAAAGCAGACAGACCAGTATGTACAGGTGAGTGGAGACAGACAGACAGACGGGAGAGTGAGACTGGTCTGTGACCTTTTCTAACATTCAGTTTAAAGATCAGAGACATCAAAATGAATTTTCTTCCTCTTCTACACTGCTTTTCACTGTGTAACTCTCTCTCTCTGTCTCTCCTCTCTCTCTCTCTCTCTCTCTCTCTGTCTCTCTCTCACACACACACACACGTATATTCTCATGACATTATCGGTTTTTGATCCAAAGTGTGTAGATTTATGTGAACTTATAATGGACATCACATTGTGTACGTATGTTTGTGTGTGTGTGGTGGCGGTGGTGGTGGTGGTGGTGGGTGGGTGGGGGGCACTAATAGTGCTGCCATAGTCTGCTATAACTATGTTGGAAGCATATGCCTGGTGCTAATGATCATAGGACCAGATAGCACCATATGCCACTGGGTTGATCTTCTCCTGAGGAGCCTTATAATACTATGAGAGTGCACATTTTTAGCACAGGCATCCCCCAGCGGGAATCGAACCCGTCACATTGGCAGTGTTGGAGCAATCATTACCTTCTGAGCTACAAAGCGACCGCACCTCACTCACAGCTGCTCAGGTCCTGCATCATCCCCGCTTAATGCACAATTAAGCCTTTTCCCCAGAGTCATCCTGTTCCTTATAGCAAACCCAGGGCTGTATGACTCACCCGCCGCGGGAGATAACACCCGTTAATTACAAACAGAACAGTATCGTGCTCTCAACAAGAGCTGTTCACCTAAAGCAGAAACATGCAGTCTGAAACAGATCAGACAGTTTTTCTAAGTTCAATATCTGTGATTTCCCTGCTGGAAACAGTGTTTCTAATCCTAACCTAGCTTTGCTCCTGCTTTCTGCGTTGAGCATCAAGAACATTTAATAATTGACAGAGCTGCACCAAGGAGGCTAGACATATAGTTACTGACGCCTCACTCCTACTGCAACCAACGTTTGAACTGCTTCTGTCTGGCTGTTGATTCGGGTCCCTGAAGACCAGAGGGGACATATATGAGTCTTTTATTTCCCACATCCTATGGACACTGAAGACAACATGAACCCACCAGAAAAATTTGTTTTGTTGTCATATCTGGTATTTCTTTAACTTGCAGCTGCTTCCTGCTCACAAAGAGCGTTTTTTTTATTGTACTTTCTTTGGGAGAAGCCAAAGACATTTTTTTTACTGAGATGGATGATGGATGAAGTCAAACAACAAGTCAATCAATCAATCATCCTTCTTCCTGAATGGGACTAAGTAACACCAAGTTAATCCAGTCAAACACACCACATGGAGTCCTCTCTGATGCCAAAACCTGACGTTTGCTGTTGAGGCTGTACATTACATTTTCTTTGACCCAATATCATCGTTGGATTATCTTGATGGTATAGACCACAACCCATCAAAAAGCAATGCTTCTAAATATTACACAAACAACCAAAAACTAAATAAAATAACATAAAACCGTTAAAAGTAAAAATGAAAGAAAAAATTCAGAGATAAAAAATATGTATAATTATGCTGCAAAGTCAGATGGCAAAGTTTAGGTTTTAGTTTAAAGCCAGGAGTTAATTTTCTGGAGTGCTGAAGCCCTGACAGCAGAAGCCCCGTCACCCTTGGTCTTCAGCCTTGACAGGGGGATAACTAACAGGTTCTTATCTGAAGATCTCAGTCTACGGGCTGGTGAGTAATGATTTAGAGGCTCAGTCAGGTAGCTCGGTGCCACACCGCGTTAGAACTGATACCATAAATCAATTCTAAAATGGACAGGCAGCTGGTGAGGGGTGAAGTGAAGTTGAAATATGGCTGATACGATCGCGCTTTTGTGATTTGCTTAAAAGTCTGCCGGCTGCATTTTCTGCAGCCTGAAGCTCTGCCAATCATGCTTCAGCTCAAGGCGTGTCAACACAGTATCACACAGACCGAAATGAAAAGTGAGAAAAGCATGAACCGCTTCTCATAGAATATTACAGAAATAAGTTATCTGTTTCTTGTGATATTTGTTAGGCGATGAAAACTCAAGTGTGAGGTTCATTTCTAAGACAACTTGGCTGGTTCTAGTTGTTGATCCAGAGATCCAACAGCAGCCAGAACTTGGCTGTGAGTTAGCTTGGATCAATTTAAAGATTTGCATTTCGGAAGAGTCAATATGAAGATTATATTGCGTGATGACAACTGATCTGATTCTGGTGGATTAGAAGACAAATACAACAGACCATCATCTGCATAGATCTGAAATGAAATATTTTTCTGGTTCATCATTTGATCTTAAGGGAAGAAATAAAGAAAAATAAAACAGGCTGTAGAAGGTCCAAGAGCCTGGTAGTACCCCCAAACCTCTACAATGCTCAAATGGGGGTAAATCCATTGACAGACACACAAATTTTCGAGTTGAACCACTGAAGGGAACTCCTGGAGATACCCACCCATATTCTCAACCTTTCCATTATAATGTTATGGTCCACTGTGTCAAATCTGTGTCCAGTTCATACTGAGATCAGGCCAAACTGGTATCAATCTTTCAACTACATCACCTGTCTTCATCAAGACACTCTTGCAAGAGCAGTTTCTGTGCTGTGACAGAGGGATTAGATCCAGCCGTTTTGAGAAGTGGCAGTCTTAAAATAATCAGAAACAACCAATGATCAGAGTAAATATTGAACTACAACATAGAGAACCTCACATAAGACATTGGTATCATGTCTAGTGAGTTTGATGATGGTGCCACGTGTAAAACAGCAGCAGTTAGGTCTTGGACAGTCATTTCCTTAAAACCATAATGGACCATCAGTTTTCCTAAGATCTCCCTGTAGAGGTGAAGAAATTGGAACAGCAGCAGTAGCGGCCACCAAACACTCTGTGAAAGACTTTTGTTACAGTGGTGTTTTGTCCGTCTTTGCTCACCTTGAACACAAACATCTCCCTCCTGAAGAAGGCCACAGTGTTGAAGTTGCCGTCACAAATGTTGGGTTTGCCGTTCCCAGGCAGTGCAGGCCGGTCACCTGGCGGACGTGCTGGACGGGAGTGACGGTCATGTTTGCGCTCAGAGGTGGAGTGTGTGCGTCGAGAAGGTAAGGTGGGTAATGGCCTGGTGGGTTCCAGCATGGCTGTGGGGATACCTGATGGGAAAAACATGGAGAGCATGAATCATTGCACCGAGGTGACGGATTTCTACTTACTCAAATGTCATTTGTATGTTTAGTTTTACAATTTTTGGCACAGTTATCAGGGGTAATGAAAACTGTGGGAAGTGTAAGTTGCGTGTCTAGGAGTTTAGAGTCAGGAGAGCAAATTTTGATGCAAATTGTAGCTCACGCCTCACATCTTTCCATTTGCCCCCCCTCCCTGCTTCACAGTTTGACAACCTCTGGTTCAGAGACTGTGATGATGCTTTACATAAAACAGCAGAGCAGCACAGCCAGACTCTGTGTTTTTTGGTTTATGCTGGAAATATGACATTGGAAAAAAAAAAAAACTGCCACCTTCGTATTTTAAGAAAAACGTTTAATCCATCTTCAAAAATATTTGGTATTTTTAGGATGAATAAAATCTATACTCCCAAATGAACAGCGGCTTTCACTGAGAGGGGATAGCTGGTGTTTTCACGTGGTGGAGAGACAGAGTGGCGAGGCGAATAGGATGAACTCTGAGCAGATTAAATAACAGGTTTTGTTATCCACACTGAGTGACAAATACAGAGGAAAAACACAGTTGACAGCACTGTTTTGACCAGTGTTTCCCTCCAACACTGACTGCAAATGTCACCCATGTATCATGACCTTTAATGTTAAGATCTGTTTATTTTGGTCTGAAGATAAACTTCCCACTGTGCAGATTTGAGGAGGAACAAAGCAGTCCAATGAATGCCTTTTGGGTATTCGTGAAGTGTTTCTTTTTCCGGCTTCTTTTTGTGTCTTTGCATCATATCAATAATTGTTACACTACATTACAACAGAGGCTCTGATGATTATTTCAGGGTTGGAATAAAAAGCGTGTCAGTAAATGTGTCTGCTGCTGACAGGCCAGCGCTGTTTAATGTTTGTTACAAAACAGAACTAAAGAAACAACAGCTGAAAGAGTTTAGTGGGATGTGAGGCATCGTCTCTTCTCTGAGACAGAACAAAGTGTCCCTGGTGTGACTGCAGAAAAAATAACACAAAGTCACACATTTTGTTTTTCTTTCCAGGTAAACCTTGCTCAGTCAGCACTGCATATTGTTTATCAGCACCATCCTGCTTCACATTCATATACATTCACCCACCACAGGGCTCCATACTTCAGCTCTCCATAATTCAGCTGCACTCTGGGCTTCAGGATTAATAATTAATATCCAAGGTGTGTTGTTTTTGCTTTTGCAAGTTTTTGCTTTCAGGTCTCGAGTGAAGTCAAGTGCTTAGGCAGAGACATCCAAATAAAGTCTCACTGTTTGGACGTAAATGTATAATCCTGTGGCTTTTTGTGGGTTGGTGTCCTCTCACCAGTGCTCCCTCGGTTGATTTGTTACCACGGGAGCAATGTTTGTGCTCAGGATTCAGGTCATCTTCAGTTGTGCAGGTATCACAAAAATGCAGCAATATTATCTCCTGCTCCTGCCTCTCACGAATGGTGCTTACCAGGCAAAAATTAGCTGTTTTTATTTGAAGCAGTCACAGGAAACACAACTTGTAAGGGAGAGCCTCTCTTCTGATTGGCTGATGGTTTTCTGAGTGATCTAATGAAAATTTTGAGCAAATTTCTGTTAAAACACTAAGAAAAACCAAATCCTACAAATACTGGATTGGGGATTGTGGGCGGGGCTTGGAGACTGCCTTGTTGTGACATCACAAAGTTGCACAAGACCTGACAGCTAGTTTTAAGGCTCAGTTTCTTAATACAAACTGTGTGCATTTCTCTGTGGACTGAGGCTTTGATATTTTCACAGTAATAATATAGGACCTAGACCTAATCAAAGAAGTTATTGAAATCTAGAACAACTCAGCACTATGATCTTCAACATGTTGTATCACAGTGTCAAAGCAGCTGCTCACCGTAGATCTTCTGAATGCCCTGCAGGTCGTCCAGAGGCAGTTTGAAGTTGTGTGTGTCCATGTACTGGTAGAAAGGAGCCATGATGGCACTGGGATCGTTGGAGTGCTCCAAACCCAACGCATGACCCAATTCGTGAACAGCCACCAGGAACAGATCGTTACCTGGTGAGAGGGAGAGAGAAAAGAATCAGATCAGAGAGGAAGAGTACAAGACACCGAAGAAGTGAGAGACAAAGATGATGTAAGCCAGGTGGGAGTCTGAATATTTGACTATTTTCTGGGAAAGATCAGAAAAAAATACTTATATAATTGGTAAAAAGGATAATAACTGTATTTTTGAGTATTTTGTGATGTTGTAGTACTGTATTGTGTATGGCCTAGCTTACTAAAAGCATAATTGTAATAACAGAAATGTGTGTTTTGATTCTGTGTTTGACTGCTGGGTTCAGGCTGTTGTTCAGGTGTTTAAAAAGTCATCACCCTAGCAGAAAGGGAAAAAAGGATTACTGACAGACCTAAAAAAGGTTTATAAAAGATTTATAAAAGATAATTTCACAGCAGAAATGAGGATAAAACAGAAAACAAGAACTTATTTGTGGCCTTTTTTCACATTTCTGATGGGAAAAAGCTCCTCCCTGTTGCCTGGAACAGAGCGGAGTCTCCCTGGTGTAAACACAACAGGAAAGACCAAAGACACAGCGTCACATATAGTAAAGAAGTGAGCTGAAGTTAGTCTGTGAAGCTGTTGACTCATCTGCTGTGTAATGTGAGTCTCACATCAAAGCAGAGTTTGTGGTAAATGGAAGCGACTGTCAGGCTGTGACTCTGAATCCCCCGTTTTTCGTCTTTAAAGTCCACCATGAGCCGGTTCTTCAAACGCTGCTGTTTGATGGGGATTATTTAAGACTACGGCAAACTGTTTAGTGCCACATCCAGTAAAATTCACAAGTTCATACTCCCACAGATTTTAAATTTATAATCTGTGAATGTATAAATAATGTGCCGCTGCTTCAGGAGTTTCAAATACGCCTGTGAACGGGAAAATATGTTGAATTTGAAATCTGAATCTGAAAATATCCCACTGGATCCTCTCTGCAGTCTGATATGTCATTGTTTGAATGTTTCCGCTCAAAAATAGAACAGACAGTGATTCACATGCACATAAAGCTGCACAGACTTTCAAATTAAATGTGTCATGCTCTATGTAGGTTCTGAAAATGTATAAATCACATAAATATCACAAATTATTGATGGATTTGGAAAGGCGAGGGAGAAGTGCGAATGGTTCATCCATCCAAGTGTTTGTGAGGGTGTGTGCTGAGTTGTTATGTTCATCTTATGTAGCCCCGCCCACTACCTCTGTTTCCAGAATACGATTTCAATGCAAATCAAACCGCTTTAAGTTATCATTTGTTCCAGCCTCCATTAAGCCGTTGAACAAGAATAAACTATAGTACAACAGAGCAATGTGCAATCTTAACTTATTCTTATTAACTGTTTCAAACCTTTTTAAACCAGCGTCTTGTGTATCTGTGAGGATACCTTTTATGTGATGTTATTGATCTGTGTCGTTTTATGTTTTTAGGGACAATGTTTTTTTTATGTGATAATATCTTTTTAACACTTTGAAGCAATGGACTGTCGCACTGTGCCCAAAACTAATTTCCCCTTGAGGGACAATAAAGTTTACTTTACTGACTTACTTTACCTACTCATCTACCAAAGTCTCATGACCAACAGGGTGTCAAGTGGGGGTTGAAACACAATCAGAGGTGAGACCCAGGTGGCCATGGAAAATAAACATATTTTCATAACTGGTTCATCAATTTCAGTGCAATCAGCTTCATGATCCTGCTAACAAAGATGCTTATGCATATGCATCAAAGTGTACATGAGAGTTTCTTCTGTCATCTTTTGATTGGGATGAAAACCAGGCTGTACCAAAGTTGGAGACCTTAAAATCATTAAATCCTCATGAAACTGTATTAAATGATGGGTGTAAATTGGGTCTAAAAGCATAAATATAGGACGTTCATGGAGAAGCCATGAGATGATGAAAGAATCTGGAGCTGACAGAGGAGAGAGCCACAGAGAGGAGGGTGTGATTCAGGCAGAAAGGGAGGATGTGGATAATCTCTTAACGGGATGATATTCCTGCTGGAGCGTCTCAGTGCGGCAACAAAAACAACATTACTTCTACTATTCATCTCGCCACTCTCACTCTGCTTACAACTAATCAAAATAAAAGCAAGACAGAGAATGGAGGCCTATGTTTTCCCCAACGCTGTGTATTCCTGTGGGCTTCTTTAAACCTGGGCTCTCTGTCATAATCTGAAGAGCTGAGATTTTGAGTTGCTGTCAGATGCTTAATGACTTCTTAGGGCCTGAACACAGAGCTCAAATTAATACATTTCATCGCCTCAGTAATTGGGTTTGACTCTGTTTGAACCTAATTACAGAACATAATTATCTTTCTTTCTTGACTCAGGCTCTTCTGTTTGAAGATTATAGCCTCGGTGGCCGGCAGCTGACTTATAGACTAATGCAACTGTAAAGATGGTCAGAGCCAAAGAGCAGAAGCTGAAGTCTCTCACATTAATTTTCTCCTGCTTTTTCTGTCTCTAAACTTACATAATTCTTTTTCTTTACTGCCACCATTTCTTCTCTTTCGCCCTGCAACATTAGCTCAATACACAAGTTTCCAGACTTCTCTCTCACCTTTGAACTCCTCATGAAAAAGAATGACCATTGGGCTGCTGGTAATGAAAGTATTCCACTCTTTATCCATCTTCCCTTCCTTCCAGCAGTGTTTCTATACTGACACTTATATTGCAGAAATCCCCCATTTTCCTGACCTGAATTAAGATGGGGAGGGTGTGTGTGTGGAAGCTTTCTTATTCTTCAAAAGCAAGAAAAAGGTGCTTCTTAAAACTGAAGTGTGACGCATTGCACAGCCTTAAGAAGCAGCTTTTTCATCCTGTCAAGAATCCATGCAGGGTCACAGGGGGCTAGAGCCAATCGCAGCTGACATCGATCTGATGCATAGGTCTTGTTTAAAAGTCTGAAGCCATGCTAGTGGCTCTGAAGATGTGTTTAAACAGTGCTCTAAGCTAAAGGCTAATATCAGCATGGTAACACAAGCGGAGCAACAGTGAGGACCAACAGGACTGAATGGCAATATGCCCCTAATTTCAACTTGGAGGAGTTAATGCATTATTCTGGGATGGCCTTTTTTTTTTTTTTTACTGTGTTCACCATCAGGTAGTGAAGCCATTGCTCTGTAAAGTTTGCATCGTCTCCATACAGCTAATGGATGCTATCATGCTGTCATTTAATACTTCTCACTTAACACAAAGCCTGGCAAAGGCTGATGTGAAAGTCGTTAACTTTGCACTAGAGCTTCTCTATTTGAATTGGTGCTGTCTGCTCTATGGGGCTGCAAATATCTCCATCTCTATCTACTTTTCCTCTGTAACTTCCTATTTTTTCTCTACTTCTTCTCTTTCTCTCACTGTCATATGCACACTGCTTCTTTCATCCTTCTCTTCCTCATCCTCCCTTTATCTCTCCTCCTCTCACCACAGCCCTCCTTCTCCTCCTGCTCCTCATCCAGCAGCTTCTATCTCTTTCTTCCATGTCATAAAAAGATAAAGATGATTTTAAAGACGTTCACTTCATGCACGATGGCTTGAGGAGATTCCCAGGGGACTCTCTGTGCGCAGCTGCCTCTCCCCTTGTGGTCGGTCTGTCGTCTACTGAGATGGCCCACAGCGTCGATGACGGCTTCGTCTATCATGTTTGCCCTGGCGGTCGTCTTCCCGCCCGATGTTTGATATAAGCTGTGATGAAACCCGTCTCTCAAGCAATCCCAGTGTGCCCAGTCTGCTTTGTTGTCAAATGTTCATTTATGGCAGAGATGAGTTTTTCATCATTTTGCACAAGCAGCATTAAACATTAATTTTTTTGTCTCACCTGTCAAGTTTAATCCAACATTTCACCTGCAAAGAATATTTTTCTTTCTCTCTCCCACTGAAAGAAATTATGTCGACATACTCGAAACACGCCCTGTGTGAAATATTCTTTCAATCAGAAGATAAGAGCAGATTTATTCAACGCTTGCTTCATCACTTGTGCAGAGGAACAAGTCTGTAAATCATGAAAATGAAAAGATGAATGTTTGCCTTGTACGCGACTGTCAGCGGCTGAAGGTGTCAGCAGGAAATGTGGAGGGAAAACTTCACCAGTTTATCCATTAAGGACACATTCTTATGGCACTTTGTAATTTCAGACCCCGAGTTTAAGAACTTCCTGTTTGTGTTTTGTGTTTGTTTTCCAGATGTAGTACAGATGTTTGAAGTTTTTAAATGTGCTTTAGGAATAAATGTGATTTGATATGTTGATTTGTTTCTGATTGGTAATATGTCATTCTCTTGGATGATAATGGGTCTGGTTGTGCAAAACATCTTCGCGTATTCTACTTGACTCTTAAGGTCTAATCTCTCCTTACCTGGGGCAGTTTCTCATGGGTGTTCACAGAAACTCTAAAAAGGTCAAATTTCTTCATTTATCACCATCATCAGAGGTACCGTTCATTTTTTTCCTCCAGTGGTGACTAAGGTCTTTTGTGCAACCGTTTAACTGATTCCTCAAGTATAACACTAAGATACGGAGAAAACCTTAAATACTTAAGTGAACAGGTTAAGGAAACCTTAACGGTTCCGGTTATTTAACAACACACTGACTATGCATGATAACGTCACCTCACACAACCCAACATCAAATACCCAGAAGTATAACTAAGGAGGGACTTCAGTGCTACTGTTTTTTAAGAACCCTTTAACACAGACCTTAAGGAAAATCTTAACATAAGCGTTTTCTGGATTTTTGATTTTGGAGGCTCAGAGAAAGAACTGATGCGACAGCTCTTTCGAGGTTCAGTCCAGTGTTTTGATTCAGGCTTAAAAATCCCGACAATGAGGGGCATGAAGTTTTCGGTGGACTTTTATGAACCTTGTCATCTCGCCGAGAACAGAGGACAAATTGTTTTCATTCTGCAGCTTCAGTGCCTCATATCTTGGATGAGGCCACTTGTGCCACTCACTTCTCTACTCAAGGTGTTGGGAGGTTAATAACAGAAACTGCTCCTCAGCAGCAGCAGAGAGAAAAAAAGAGAAGAAGAAGAAAACAGGTTTTAAGCCGAAGTGAAAATGAGGCCCGTTTGTCCTAGCGACGTCCTTCTGAAGCCGATACCATGAATTAGTTTTCCAACTGTCTGAGAACTTTGCCGTCGCACTATCTTCTCCCTAATCTTTCAATTACTGTGTGTGTGTGTATTGGAAGGGATTTTAGAGATAAAGAGACGTTTGCAAGGATGTGTATGAGCACCTGGGTGACACACACACACACACACACACACACACACACACACTGAGTCTATACTGACAAATCATCAGTTTAACAACTCGGAAAAGTAAAGATAAATTACGTACGTGTGCAAAGACTCGACACAACACTAAACTCAAACTGCCTTATTGCATCCCAGGAAACACTCCATATTTCCTGGGACACCTCAGACTGGGGGAAGCTTGCTGTAATGTGCTATGGCAAATTTAGAGCTTCTCTGTCAAAGCTAATTCTCTTTTCTGCTAATCTCTCAAACCAGATTCCTCTCCTGCTCTATCACCCCCTCTCTCCGAGTCTCTCTCGCTCTCTCTCTATCAACATGTTAGTTATTCAAGCAGAGGGAATCTGGCATAAGTCATTTGTCAAACGGAGATAGAAGACGCGGGGAAAAAAACTACAAAGTGAAGCGTTTTTCCCTCCATTTTTCATCTGACGACTAAACGGTCTGGTGCTTAGAGATAGAGCAACTCAGGACACTTTTGCACATGCATTTCATTTACAAGTGCTTTTGTATTAAAAGTAGAAAATAATCACTCAATCAATGGATCATTCCAACTATCACTGACAATGCTAACACCTGCTGTAATATTGATACCTTTGTCTAATTCACTCGAGGTCACACTCAAAATCATACACTTACTACTAATAAAAAAGTTCTGGTGTATTTTAGAGGGGCTATTTCCACATAGCCTATGTTAGCATTAGCAGCTAGAACAAGTCTTGTGAGTTTGTGGTTACTGTGACTTTTGTCTCCATAGGTGGGAGGCAACCATCTTGTATTGCTTCCATCATTTCTTTCCCTACAGGTACAGGTGGTACCGGCAGCTTTTACAGACCCACAGTCACTGAGGAAGGTAGATTCAGGTGTAATTATTTTGGGAACGCAAGTTGAAAAATCATAAAAATGGCTATGGGTGAGGATTAAAATCATTCACTGACGCAGGTAAAACTGAACCCCTGCCAGAGACGTGAAATGAAATGAAAAGTGAGCACAGAGAAAAACACAGGAACCTTTAACTGTCTTACCGTCGTGGTTGGTGTTGCCCAGCGTCCAGGGCTCGTCAGAGTCAAAGTGTGTGTCTCCTCCAATGCCAGCACCAGGGAAATACGCGTGGGCTAGGAAACCCCCCTCTCCGTCAAATGGGGAACTGTCACCATGGAAACCAGAGGCAAAGAAGATCATGATGTCCGCCTCCTTACCCTCGTTCTTGATCTCTGAGTATGGTACCTCCTGCGCATGGTCAGAGGAGAGAGGAGAGTGAATACACAAAAACTGACACGCTGGTGAAGACAAAACGTCAGTCTCAAAATACTCATAATTGGATGTGACTCCATCTAAAGTGACTCTAATATCCCAGATGGCAAAATGAAACTTCTGGCCCAAACATATGCCTGGGTCATCAGCCCGCATACTGTAGTCCCACATCTGGGCAGACTGCTGGCTGGCAGCCACAAAACTCCCCATGTGCATGCCATTTGTCCAGATGTTGAATTAGTACCTGACAATCATGGTGAAAGTAGGCCAGAGCTGGACCAAGGAACTGGATGTATAGTGGGCCAGATGAAAAAATGCAAGACTTATTTTGCTGTCTGGGATTTCAGCTTACTATGCTCTAACTAGAAAACTTTTCATGATGATGACAAAGCTGTTATACCACATCAAAGGCAATATGACAGAAAGGACTATGTGTAATGATGTTAAAGCTGAAAGATGATTTTCTCAGACCTGGAAGGAGAGTGGAGTGACCGCCTGCCACACATTGAAGGCCTGTCTGATCGCTCTCTGTGTGTCCTTCTCTCCCACTTTAGGGGTGAAGTTAGATATGCTGCAGGGAAACAGAAGAAACACAGTGAGTGATGTGTAGACAAAATGAGACACAGGACCAGGGTTGGATAGTGCTGTTGTGTACCGACCACTGACCACACCTGGATGACTGTTTACACCATATTACACACAATAAAGGTTAGGTTTCTGGATTGTATTACATCTGCCTTAAACAACACAAACCCACTAACTTGGCACTTTGTGTTTTTTTGAAATCAGAGCAGTTTCAGTCTGAAGATCCACAAAACTGCTAGAGTAACAGTCCTGATACTTTACTGTCGTGTGGAGGTTAATGCTGTCTTTCTGGTCTCAATGCTATTTTTACAGTTTTTGAGCACTTTTGATTTTGCCTCATTATACTATGGAGAAATTGTTGTTATCTATACCAATGTTTGGACTGTTTTTCAGCTCATCATCTATATTTCTTTTTCAACACGAGACATAAAAACACACAAGATACTCTTGATCTGTCAGTGTCAACAGTGCCCGTTTACACTTGTATAAAGGGATGTCCACTTGTGATCGGATCTCTCAAGATGCATTTCAATGACAGGTGTAAACAGGCTCTGTGAGTTTAGTGTTGAGTATTTGTAGGTTCTTCAGGTTTGTTCTCAGACTCTGTAGCAGCAGCATCACAGCTAAGCCTTTCTCCCTGTGATGCAGCTCACAGCTATAAGAGACAAATGAGGCAGAGAGGTCATTACAGAGTAATTGCAGGAGACGAGACGCAGCATCCATATCTATTTTGCTGTGAGAGAGGGGACGGTATATCATTACACATTTTATCACTCGCCTCACCGTAAGGAAACACACGCGCGTAGCGTCTCTGAGCGTTAGAGGACAGATGGGGGTGATTGGCAGAAGCAGAGACAGGGTGGGGGTGGGGCTGTGGGAAAGAAAAGCTAGGACGAGAGCGCGAGATGGCAAAGCGGGTGGCAAGAGATCATTTCACACAATCTGTCTCTCAACAGGGGGCAAATACTTTGTTCCCATCCAGAAAAATTCATTATGGAAATAAACACCAGTACATTACACAACTGCAACAACTCAACACTGATACATGAGCGCACAACAGCGATAGAGTGAATATAAAACATGATCTGAATGATCAGATGGATGACTTCTCTTAGTGTTCACCACAAATTCAACTGTCCCACATGCTCATGTTTGGTTGACATTCGCTTTACTATCTCACCATTTGAGGTCCCACAGACATGAATTCATTTTTTAATAAAAACAATAATAATCTTCTTTTTGTTCTCTTAAATTCTGAAAACAAATATGTAGCAAAGAACTAACCCAAGGTAAACAACCACAACAGATGACTGTTCAAACCCTTTGATACCATATGTTGGTTTAGAAAAACATCATGGTTTTCATATCAAAATTAGATGATCTCTGGTGACACAATGTAAACTGCTAGTTTCACACAGGAATTGATAATTTGTCTGTTTCATTATCACTACTACTACTACTACTACTAGATATCACCAACAAACTATAACCACTGGTGATGATAAGCTGCTCAACAGATGGCCTATGGGCTTGTCTTCTCTTCATTTTAACTCACACTGGACTCACATACACACACGATGTAAGCCACAAAAATATAGAAATAATTTTAAGCATTTTTATAACACTCAATGAAAAAACATCTTAGGTTTGTTCGGCTGTATAAGCACGTCGCTAACATCTCATTGTGACTCTCAGACAAAGAAGTGGACATTATTATATCCTAATTATTCATCAGATAGCAGATCATTAAAAATACTAGTTAAACAATGGACATCAAATAAAACAAATGAGAATCAATCAAAACAGGTAAAAATAGAGGTTAAAAGGTCAGAGGGTTAGGATCTAAAAATGACCCAGACATACCAGTGACTTTATCATAGCATGATTATAATTTAAGTTCTACTTCATGTTCAACACCAATTACAGGTTTGGATCTAGTGAAGAATGTATTAAACCATATTTTCCAGCCCTGACAGAGGAATAATGTGTACTTTTTTAGTGGAACCATGTATTATTCAATTCACATAAGTTTATTAAAGGTCATCAAAGTCATCAAATGCCAAGTCTGAGCTGTTAAACTGAAACAGCTCAACTCTCATCTCTTCATTAACATGTTGTTTTGTATTTGTTTACACAGAGTGGCTTTGTGAGGAAATGTGAAGCGACTGCAGATATAAAACATGACTTGAAATTTAAAGAGGTTGTTGTTGTTATTGAGTCAGAGGGAATTACTTTCAGGACTGCCAGTGTGTTTGGCCGAAGTCAGTGCTGTCTCAGCTAATCTCGAGGAGCCACACTGACTCTCAAAGTTAAGCAAATTTAAGCCTTTTTAGTTCACTTCTCTGACAGGTTGTTTGCTGCAGCAAACGGCTCCGTAAACAAGTCTTTCTGAGTTTGACCTGAAAGAACTGAAGAAATGAAAAATTAATTCAACTTGTGTATTGTGATGACAGATTTCATTGTCTTTGTCATGTTTGGAAACACGGAAAGATGAGGATTGATCATATTTTTACAGAATGGATGAGTTTTAATGAGTGCCTTATAACAAACGCCAGTGGACACAATTGAGTGTGAGAACCCGAGTTAAGATTTATGCTGCTGTTCATATCTTTGTGCACACAAATCCCTTCATAAAGTTTATTTATAAATCCAACTTTCAACTTTAAAGCCCAGTGCCTAATGTGTGTGTGTGTGTGTGTGTGCCAGGCAGACGGCTAGGTAGCAGTTGTCTGATTTGAGTAAATGGCATGGAACGCTATGGCACTGAAGCTGGCCAAATGACCTGTGGCCAAAACACACAGATGGTCTGATCTCTCTCTGCCACACACACACTCACACACACACACACACACACTGACATACTTAAATAACCGCAGATAATTAAAAGGGATCAAATGAAGGTAAAAGGCAAGAATGAATGAAAATCAATGTGTCTAAGCAGAAGACAATGAATCTAAACTTTACAAAACCTTTTCCTCATAAGATTCAGATTCTGTGGAAGGCTTCTAGTGTGAAAAAACGATTGGAAAACAGGTCATGTACAGGCTGCAATTAGCCACACAAATGACAATGCTAAATGTTTAGCACTTTTACCATCTTGGCTTAGCATGTTGAAATGCCAACATTTACCAGCTAGCAGTAAACAATGTCCAGCTGTGCAGAGACTGACTGGAGAGTCGTTAGTTTTATAGGTATTTGGTTATAAACCAAAGAATTGCACAAATTTTGACCTGATGATGTCAAATGATAAAAAGATCAAGATATAACAGTTTATCCTCAGCCGAACATGAATACCTGAAGAACATCTCATGGCAATGCATCCAATAGCTGTGGAGATATTACAATAAAAAGCAATACATGTCAACCTCAAGGTCGATATCCAGAATAATCAGGAGCAGAGGTCAGTACGATTTATCCTCTGAGGACCATAAATGTGTTTGCATCAGAATTGTAAACCAAAGTAGTGAACACATTGAAGCTGAAGTTGCTGACAGATTAACTGTTTGGGACCTAGGTTTCATCTAATGCTGAGTCTTTCTCAGACATATCAGCGTATGCTTGGGCCAATAAACACCAATGTGAAGACCTTTGTCCCTTCAATCTTTGCAGTTGAACTGCAAACTCTCTGGGTATCATTTAGAAATGATGTCCACTAGAGAAAAATAATGTCAAGGTTGTGCCATTCAGTTTGTGCTTCTCTCATTTATATAAGTTTGTTCCACACAATACTGTAGGACTGATGGGGGCTTCTGAAAATAAAGTGTGTCTTTATTGTCATTACTTATTATAGGCTTTTGCCCTTTTTCTAGTTTTTTTTTTCTATTGACATTTTCCAAGAGTTCACTGCAGTTCTGCACTGAAGCCATTAATAAAAGTTATTTATTGTTAGACAGTAAAATGTTGAGCCTCCAATACACGGATTCCAAAAAATGTGAGTTCCTGTAAACATGAGAGATATCATCTGATTAATTGTTTATCAGGCTTTTTTACACCCAAATCCAGACCCAAAAATCCCCCCATCTGACAGTCCCTAATGAAAATACAGTGGCTCACAAAAGTTATAACAAATGATCCTCAGGGGAACATGATTCACTGCACTACACTCAATAATTGTCAAGATAAACTTAAAAAAAAAAAAGCATTAAAAAAAAAACAAAAAACAGCCTCATGGTCGATCTGCAGGAAAAGTCAGGGGTTGAAGTGAGTAGTGTCTGGGAGTTGTGTCTGGGAGCCATGAAGTTCAGCCCATCAGAGTTTTCAGAAATGTTAACCTGATGACAGCATTAGATGAAAGTTCAGTACATCAATAAAAAGTTATTACAGTAACTCAGGGAAACATGAATGTCTGAAGCATATGGGAGAGCCATAACAGTGATTCCCTATCCCTAAAGCCACGCTGCTAGCACAACTAAAAATAGATGAAACAAACTTCATGCACAGAGGACCTGCAGTCAGTCAGAACTAAAGAAGCACAAGTTTCTCTGTTCATGCTTATCGTCTTTCAGTTTCCGTAAAATGTGCTTTGTTGGCAGGAAAGTTAAGAACAATGTTGCCGAAGCATCAACATAAAACTTCAACATCTTTCTTGTGACTGCTCTATCTCAGCTTCTGCTATTTTATTTTCTTCATTTCCCTAAACTTCCTCTACATGTGTCTCTTTGCAGTGCTGTCGGTGTCATGTTTGTGTTTTGCTCCAGCCAAAGCAGCTGAATGGAGCAGAGAGGAAAATCATCCTGACTGAGCTCATCAATATCCTAAGACTTCACCAGTTCCATCAACAAACTGAAAAAACAACCAGGATTCATTTCTCTTCTCACTATTTCTAGGTTCTTTGTGGGATTAAACCTCCAGATCTTACACATTTCCTTTGTTTAATATTAAAGTGATAATCCATAAGGAGATATAAAAACCATCTCAGTGTAGTTTTACATCTCCTCTCTGGAGCTCTAGTGAGAATAAATCAGTGTCGGCCAATCAGAAGAGAGGAGGCTCTGATTCTGATCCAATTAAAATTGAGTAGATTTCAGGTAAAACCAAGTGCTTCAAGTGTTGGATGGTTGGTCCACGTTGACAGGCTGGCTTGTTGTGACATCACAAAGTCACAGAAGCCCGGCTGACGGCTGGTTTAAAGGCTCAGTTTCTGAATACAGGCTGTGCATTTCTCTGTGGACTGAGACTTTGATACTTTCAAAGTATTAATACAGAACCTAGACCTGCTTTATAGTCACACTACACATGGACATCTACCTTTATACTCTATAAAGCTTTAATAGCGATAAGTCCTTCACTTCCTGAGGGTTCCTTTTAGCAGTGTAAAATGTTGGTGAGTCATTAGTCCAAACAAAAATGTCTCAGCAGGATTGCAATAAAATGCAATGAACAGCCATTCATGGTCCCCATTAGATGAAGCCTCCTGACCTGCATGACTTCCAAACCTTCCCTCTTTTGCCACCATGAGGTTGACATTTTAACTTTTTTGGGTTACATCTTGACAGAACCTGGATCTACTGAAATTCAGTGAGTTTTCCTGCAGAGCCACAACAGGAGATCAGAGTGAGTGATGGATTGTTTCATCCATAAAATGTCAGATAACTGAGACACAACCAAAAGTGACTTCTTTAATTTTCTTGGTTTTATCTTCTAGCAGATAAAACCCCAAAGAAATATGACTAACAATGATGAACTACAGATTAAAGTCATTAAATTTGAGAGGCTACAAGCAGATTTCTGGCATCTTTGCTTGATACTTGGCTGTAAATCAAAACAATCAACTAAAAATCTATCATCTATGTTACTGTTACATCACATTTTAATACTTCTCTCTCACAGTAACTCACTGAGAATGGCCTTGTTATTGAGAGCAGCTTCACAAATAAACTTTAGGAGGATAAAAAGCTGAAGAAATATCGATCACTGCAAGTTTAAGATCTGACCTTCTCCAACAACTTTTCTTGGGCATAAAACAGTTTAAAGCACTGGAACAAAACCTTTGTGAACATCAGTCTGCATCGTGAATAATGTAATCCAGGCTGCATTAAGCCTCCTCCAAAAAATTAGCCATCGCAAACTGGTTACATGTGAGTGAAATTCAAAGGAAACAGGGCTGGCACTGGAGATGCTTTGGCGCCTAAGAAAAAGGACAATTAAGTTAAAAACGATTGTAACGATAATGCAGCTTGACCAGTGGCAGTGAAGGCAACATGCAGTTCTACTGTAGGAATGTGACAGCTGATAGCAGGCGAAACATGAGCAGGGCCCGGAGACGCAGATACAGTAAAGGGAAACCAGAGAGGACGGTGATCTCACACTTTGGGTTTTATGTAACGCTGTAGAGTGGGTAGCTGTAATGCAGGAGAGCTGGGATGCATTCAGTGTCTCGTGGGAGTGGCGTAATTTACATTAGACCTATAAAGCCCTGAGTAGGATGGTTTGGAGGAAAAGGAGGAGAGAAAGGATGAAAGGACGGGTGAGAGAAGAAGAAGAGGCTAAAAGGAGAATAAAACTCTTAAATAAATAAAAAAAAACCCAAGTGGCAAAATAACAGGTTGTTAATGATTAATTGTAGCGTGTGATAAAGAAAACAACTGAGAAAACAGGTTCAATGGGTAAAACACAGATAAAGAGAGGGATGGCAAGAAGCAGAGAAGGATTTATAGTGAGTGAGAGAACAACAGATTAAAAGAAAGAGGGCGACGGTTCTGGACCTGATCCCAAACTCAGACAGAGGAACAGTTTGACATTTTTGGAGAAGACCTTATTCATTTTTTCAGTCTGGATTTGGATGAAAAGGCTGGTACTGCCCTCATTTCTGAGCATTAAACATGAGGCTACGACCAGCAGCTAGTTAGCTTAGCACAAGGTGTTACGACAATAAGAAACAGTTGAGGATCGGACTCTGCAGCAGGACCGACTGTGTGAAACTAAAAATGCTGGAAAAACAAAATGGATATGTTTTTTTTTTTTTTCATTATTACGCAGGAAAATGTTTTAATATTCAATATTATCACATTTCAGCCCTGTTACAAACATCTGTATATGACCTTTGGTTCGCGTTCTTCCTTGTTTTCACTCCCTTCCAAACCAGAACCAATCTGACACTGATCAACAAGTTTCCATTTGAAATATAATATAACGAAGTGAATAAAACAACAGAATGCTGTCATGATGGGAGGACAGTGAGCGAGCACCAGCCCATCCTCACACTCTGCTAACAGGCGAACCAGCTCCCTCACCAGCTGCAGCCTTCAGGACGGCCCTGAAGGCAGCACCAGCAGCTGCCTCCCAGCTCTCGCTCTGCCCAGTCTTGTTGATCTCGGACTGCATGATGCTGCACAAACATTCCTCAGCCTTCTCAACTCAACATTTCATACTGCTCCTCAACTTTGCAGGAAAGTTACATGATTTACAAAAATACCAACACAACCTAAATGTTACTGGGAATCTAATTAAGCTGTGTGGACAAACCACTGACTACAGGCAAATGAGGAAAGAGGCAGCTATTAGGACCTACAGACTGAAACATGATCAAAACACGTCCGGGACGATTAATTTGCTGTTGCTTAAGAGCTGCAGATTTTCATTCTTTTACTGAAATCTAGGATCAGGAACTGATGAACTAAAGCAGGTTATGATAAAACATCTGATCCAGATTTGAACCTGAAGCTTGTTTGTTGATACTGGCGGACAGCTAAAACCTGGAGGATGGGAATACAAAGAAACACATTCAGCATTATTTCTATTTTATACATTGCAATAAAGCTCATTTTGAATTTGGATTTGGGAGCAGAGGAGACAGGAGAGATGTGGAGAGAGGCAGGCAGGAGAGGATTTGGTAGGCAGAAGCCACACTGGGAGCTGGGATGTGTTCAGTGCCTCGTGGGACGTCTCTAATCTGCATCAGACCCATATTACATGACCGAGCTGCTGGCTTTGTCGTCACATCGCACGGTGAGAGAGTTTAAGTGCGTGGAGACAGTAGATGACAATAAAGCAAGGTGGAAAGAGAAAGAGAGAGAGAAAAGAGAGGAGGAACGAGGGAAAAAAGACGGAGATGAGTGGGTGAAATGTAATGCAGGGATGCGAGATGCATTCAGGGTCCTGTGGGACGAAGGTAATTTACATTAGGCCTGGCCAAGTTGAGGCTGGGAGAGAGAGTAGGAAGGAGGCAAACAATCAGGGAGGGCAGGGCGGAGGACAGAGAAAGACAAAAGAGAAGAAGACGCATGAAGAGAAGGGAAGGATGGAAATAAGAAAGACCAGAGCAGAGACGGAGACGGAGTACCTGTAGGAGATCTTTTTATCTCTCCACCTCTGTCCTGTCAGGGCGTAGCGTTTGTTCCTCTGCCGGCGGCTGGTGTGAGGATGATCTGGGACACCACAGCGAGGTCTCCTCATCCACCTGAAAACAACAGTCATAGTCAAACTTCACTAAGCAGCAGACAACCTGACAACTCGACAAACATGTGCGAGGCAGAGGAGGATGTGTTCATCATGGAGTCACTGGCATTAGTTTTATTTTCAATCTGTGGAGATAAAAAAAACCTGAAGACATTAGCCTGCGAAAACCCTCAGTATCTCCTTCACTCTAATAGGAACAAAAGCAGTCTGTCATTTGAACCAGCAGACTTAATCAGTTTTGTTTCAAAAAGAAAACCCTGTTAAACAGTCTTTAAAGGAGACATATTATGCTGTTGCATATTTTACAACATCCTTACAATATTATAATGTCACATGTCCATGCTGAACTTCTGCAAAGTTGCACAACAAATGGCTACAGGGTTCCTGCTGTAATCTACCAATGAGATTTCCCATGGTTTCCGGTCTCTCTGACTCCCTGACTAACTCCACTCCACTAACACATGACATTATGCTATAGGCGCTAACGCTAACAGCCGGGACAGGAATCGTAATTCTAACAGTTCTGTCTCTGTGTCTGCAGCTCTAACATGAATAAATGCAATTGTCTTTATTGTAAACATAATTTAAACTTGGTGCCAGCAGCAGGAATGAGATGGAAAATGCACAGGTAGTGACAGGAGATCAAAAAATGAAAAGGGATGGTGGTGATGGCTCATAGGACAAATTCAGTTTTACAGTGTTCGTAAAAAATCCTTGTTGAGACAATCTGCAAGCTCAGGTTCATCCAGGAAGCTGCTGCTCGCTGAGGTTAGATGTATCAGACCAATTAAAGCTGCTTTACATTCGATGGTTATTCATCTGTGCGGCCTTTGTTCAAAATGTGTCTCAAAAGGTTTCAGCAATAATGTTTCTGAATTTGAGGGAGGAAGAGTCGCCCACACTGTCTGTACAACCAGCCTGGACTGAAAGTTGAAGCAGCTGCATCACATTTACATTATTTAAATCTTTGATGATCAATATTTCTGGATCAAATGACAAGCCTGAAGAATCGCTACCTGATGCTGCGCCTTCCTCGGGTCGACTGCTCACAGCTGGTGTTGACCTGCATCAATCACTGTGATCCGCTCTGAGTGCATCTGTTTCCACCTGATACACCTGACACGTGACTTCACTTTCTGTTTTTAATGAGAATAAATAAATGTGTGTTTTTGTTTTCAGATGGGTCTGTGTCAATGTGCTTGTGCGTGAAAGAGTAGAGAATAGGCAGCTCTTCAGATGACATCATAAGAGTGGGCAGTTCCTGACCATCATGTTGTCCAAACCTCTGGATGTGT
This sequence comes from Caranx ignobilis, assembly GCA_021432705.1. Taxonomy (NCBI): domain Eukaryota; kingdom Metazoa; phylum Chordata; class Actinopteri; order Carangiformes; family Carangidae; genus Caranx; species Caranx ignobilis. The sequence continues at coordinate 34,564,306 of MU269985.1, read as the reverse complement.
CTGAGTGATCAGATCTAAAATGTACCTGAATGCGTCTTGGGTTCTGACCATTGATTGGATCACCTGAGACAGATGTTAACAGCAGCTGTGAGCAGTGTCTGAGCTTTAGGTTGATGTAGAGAAATAAGGAGATGAACAGGAAGCTGTACTTTCATTTGATCATATCAACCTAATAGCTGATGGTATTTGATGTGGTTTGATGTGGTACCCAGCCCCGCCCCCAGCCCCTCCACTCACTCTATTGTGGTCTCGTCCAGTATGCCTGTCACTGGGATCCCATAGAAACGCTGCATGGCGGCCACAGCCGACTGCATGGCTTTCTCCTGCCGCAGGTCAGACGTTCGGACATCATGAGGCAGCAGGTAGCCGTAGTTCTTCAGCCATGTCTGAGGGGAGGGGAGAAATAGGGAGGGGGTGGTTAGTAAACTAAAAATAATCAGTTACAAAACATTTCCTTCACTTATGGTTCCAGGTTTAAACGGTGGAAAGGTTTGTGCTGTGAGCCGACACTGAGCGGAGGGAGCGAGTTCAGCTGGAGGAAACAGGAGCTGGTCAAAGCTTCTGGTTAAATATTAAAGATGAAAACATGTTTGTGCACATTAGTGTGATGGTGCAGCCGTCAGTCTCCACTAATGACTAATGGCTCACTTTCCACAAGAGGGAGACGACAGAGCGATCAGATCACTGATCAGCTCAGTGGAGAACATCGGCCCATCTGGTTATTTTTACTTCCACGTTGTCTTCACTGCTCAGACGCTGACCTCCAACCAGCTGACTGGAGATGTGACAAGGCTTCATCTTTTATGATCAACTAAACTGACCATAAACACACATGCACACGTCAGCGATACACCGAGGGGAATCTTGAGTTCAGTATCTTGCCTGCAGACACTTTACCGTGTGCACTGGAGGAGCCAGGACTGACGCACCAGTAGAACAAACAGATATCCATCCCATGACAGGTAGTTATTAAAGTAACCCATAGCAACTAATTGACAGAATCTGTGTAGATGTTTCACTAACTGTCATAACAAACAATGTCCAGAAATCTGTGGTGAGCTCACAGGAAAAAAGACGTTCCACCTGCAGAACCACCGATGTTCTTCAGTATCACAACTAAGTTCAGTCTAAGCTAAGTTAAGTCTTCACACAACAGATTCACGACAATCCGTTTCTGTCTTTGATGTGGCAAAGCAGAACAAGAGAAAGGAGGGAATGAAGGGAGGGATGACAAAGTGAGAGAGGATAAAAACAGAGTCGGACGTGCAGAGATTTATCGGATATGTCAGAGAAACTGAGGGAGAGAGATGAAAGCAGCAGAGGAGAAGCCGTTCCTTCCGAATCACAGAAAATTTGATTCACACTGATCCGAAAATCGATGTCGAATCCACAAGTTTCCACGGATGATTCTTATTATGTCGTATTTTTCACTTTGCTGAGCTGCTGTCTCTTTAATATGACATAACACAATCTCACAGCCCTCCTGAGAGACAGGGTGAAGGAGGGAGATGAGGCAGAGGGGGAGGAAAGAGGGGAAAGTAAAAGTGAGAAAAGTGGAAAAAAAAGGAAGGAGTGGAAGGAGAGAAAGAGCAGGAGAGAGAGATAAGAGAAAGAAGAAGGTTGAGAGGGAAATGAGAGGAGGGTGGGGAGAGATAACGGCGGCGAGGCTGAGCTCTTCTCCACAGTGGGTCATTAATATTTCAAAGTGTGTGCCAGCCTCTCACAGCCGGCCCAGGCCCGGCAGCCGGCACTCAGCCACAGTATCAACGTCTGCCTAACGACCATGACGGACGCAGGGTGGTTACGGAAGCTGAGGGATCGGGTCCGTCATTTCCACCAGAGACAAACATTACCGTCAGAATAGAACACACTGTACCACCTTAAAAGTGCTATACCACCTTAAAACTCTCAGTCAGGACTTTGAGCCTGTTTCTAACAAATCTGACATGTTTTGATAAAACAATCATAAAACCTAAACTGTTTCTGTGAAGATTTTAGTGTGCTGACGAAAACAGTGCAACAACTAATCAATTTATCAATTAATCAATTAATAAAAAAACTGTTAGTTGCACTGATGTTTATTCATGTTCACTTTGTCTTGCATCAGTGTGTGTCCTTTCTTAATGTGGGTGTTTTGTACTCTGTTTGCCCTTTAAATGACCTCGGGACAAATACAGTTATGGGAGGAATAAAACGCACAAAACACAAACAAACACACAACAAAGAAAGATACAATAAAATGCAACAGAACAACAGTGGCTCATTTGTGACCTGACGACTGACTCCTTTTTACAAACTGATTCAGTTTTAAATGAACCATTTTGAGCTGTTATGGGAAAATAAATAATTATAACTTTGTTTATATAGAAAATTCCAAAAGAAAGCTACAAAATGCTTTACAATAAAAACCCAAATGAGGATTTACTAAAGGATCCTGACACTTGGGTGGGTCAGTTATCAGTGTCATAGTGTCATGGTGTCATAGTGTCAGAGGAAGTTGTGGTCAGTAGTAAATCAACCAGCGGCCACTGTGATTTAAGATGACCTCACATCATTGAATGGCACTGATGCACTTCAGTGTTTTAGCTCTTGTGAATCTGCTGAAGATCAACATGTTGATGTTGGATGAAAAAAAAAACAAAAATAATGTTTGGTATCAGTCATTTCCCTTTTTTTTAATCTTTGATCTGTTGATATTTTGATCTACATAATAAAACATCTGACAGACAGCATCAAAAGGTCCTGTTTGTTTTGGAGGGGATGTCGAGTCCCTGTGTGAATCTCATAATACAAAGCCAGAAAGTGAGTGTCAAGCCATTTTCCCTCAAAAGCTGCATGTTAACTTTCAGACTGGTGTTAATCTGTGACAACTTTAACTTCCTCTTCAGAGCGTTTAAGACTGTGAGACTCTGCTTGATTCGCAGCGTTTTAATGTGTTACTGTTAATAATCTGTCAGTTGTACCAACTCACTTCAGTTTGTGCTGCAGGGGGTTTGACGGCCGGTGTAACTCCCATGTTTAGACGGCTCATCTAAACTGCGATCTCAATCTGCTTTTAATCCTGAAATCAAATGTAAACACGGCGAGCCAAATGGTGGCGGGCTGAGAGGAAGCCACTTCTCACAATCTAATTAAAAACTCCTCCGCAGTAAATCTGTGGCGACGACAGCAACAACAACAAAACATCTGATTTCTGTAATTTCATTCCTCTCCATCCAGATACTAAAATACATATAAATACGAACTCAGCTTCAGGCAAGGATCAGCAAAATAGCTTCACAAATGTCAAGTAACAGGAGCTTGATTTGAAAAAGACAAAGATCTGTTCAGTTTATAAAAATGAAGTGAACAAACACAATGACATTGTTAATGTGTAAATGTCATGTAATGTTGTTTGTGTGTTTTTTAAGGCCTGATGTCATGTCATCACCAAACTGCTCCTGCTCTTTGCAAAGCTGATCCACACTGATCGATCATAACGACCTGACAGAAGCTCTGATCTGTTTATTGTTAGAGCTGCATCACACATACACATGCATGCACACACACACACCCACACACACATGCGCACACACACAGCACTCTGTAATGAAGCCTCTCAGGACCTCAATATTGCATTAGTCAGTATGTTTGTATGTTTGTGTGTCTTAGTGAGAGATGGTGTGTGTATGTGAGTGCATGTGCTGCTCTGTGCTGTGTATGTTATGGTGTGGGACTGTGTGCAAATGTGTGGGTCCTTGCAACTATAGGTGTGTGTGTGTGTGTGTGTGTCCTCTGCTGATGAGCGGACCAGCTGCTGCTTGCTCAGAGGAAGCAGTTTGGATTGAAATATTCACCAGCTGCTATTATACAACAATTATCACACACACACACACACACACACACGTTACATACAACATGAGTGCAGTGGCATAAATCACTGGTGAGATTAAAACCTCCGTGTGTGAACATGTTTAATTAATATTCTCATGTTATAGACGAGGACACAAAGTGCTGTGTTACAGCCGCAGGCAGTGATGCATTCAATGTTGTGGGAGTTTAGAAAAACCAGAGACACATACTTCTCAGTGAAAGCGAGAGAGCGAGAGAGTGAGAGAGCAAGAGAGCGAGAGAGAGAGACCTGGTTCATTGAGGCGCTTTAACTTTGCTTTAAGAGGAAAACATGATATTTACACAGAGGACCAAACCGTGTCTTTGTGTTGTTGTTGGGTGTGTCCCACTTCAGTTTCCTCATCCTTCAGGATGTCGAGGCCAAACTAAAATGAGACAGTCTGGCCTTGGACCATTTTCGCTACGTAAAGTCTGCCTCCCGTCACCTAGCAACCTTAACAACACATAACTTTTATTTTTCCTCAGGAAAACTTTGGTGGTTGGTGGTTTTAGCAGGTTGGATAACCAAGGACCCGCCCACTGGATCCTTTGCTACCAATGAAAAGACAGATGCATTTAAAATGGGACAGTGTCGCTGCACCGCTGTGATGCAATCTGTTTCCAAACACATCTTCTGAACTGGGACAGTTCATGGGCAGAATTTTGTTTCCCTGAGTGTTTTACCAGAAATCTACTACATTTTCACTGGATCACTCAGAAAACAGCCAGCCAGGCTAAGAGCCTCCTCTCCTCTGACTGGACACAGATGAAGATGATTTTTGGTTTGTTGCGTATCTTCTTCTGGATGTTAGCAGTGATATAATATCCACCTAGTTGTTGCTGCTGTTGTTGTACATTTGAGAAGCTAATGAGGGTCTGAGGGTTTAGGAGGAGCGGATGAAGAGACCTCCAGGGAGTTTGAATGCAAATCTCTTCTCCAAACACAAAATTAACACAAATTACACATCCATAGTTATCACAGGAAGAAGTAAAAAGCAGAGATGAATTTTAATTGAAATATTGTAACGACTCTTCAATGCCTTCAGTCATCACACAAAATCAACTTTCATGCCAACGGAGTCTGATATCACTATGCACTGTGTGTTGTTTTAGTTTCTCGTGCCCGGAGCATCAAGATTATTCAAGGGTCAATAGTCATGTTTATCTTACTCATCCTCTGCTCAGTTAATTGAAAATATGATGACCCCAGAAAGATGCAGCCTAATGTGCACCCACTGCCTCTACTCTGAGGTGACTCACTTTTCACTTTGACATTACGTCATGAACAGAAAGAAGTGTGGAAGACGAGAGATGAAGGTCTGTTGCAGAGGGAGTTCAGCTCTGAACTGTCGGACACGTTTCCTGACGATCAGCCGACGCTCTGACGCAACAAGAGAGTTTGTCCTCCATGGGATGCCAGCGTTTGTTCCAACACTGAGACTGACGCATGTTCTGGACTCAGAAAAACAGAACCAAACAACACTTGCACGCCCCAAACAACACTTGAAGTGATTGTGATAAGAGTTTTGCTCACGCTGCAGGCTCTAGAGTGCTTCTACATCACTACGTTTTCATTTTATAACAGCATTTTAAAAAGATCTGTGGTCTCTAACGAACCCGAAACACATATCTGATCAAACTCTGAGCACGTGTAAGTCATTAAACAGGAAGTGGACTGACACCTCTGCAGCTGAGAAAAAAAAAAAAACTATAAATGAGGAGCAACAAAACCTGAACAGTTGAAAGTTCATCTGAAGATAGCAAGGTCGATGACACTGATTTCATTACCATGTTGTTTTCACCACTGCTTTTTCGAGGCTGACGAGCCAATCAGGAGACAGTGTGGGAGTTTTGAAATTTTCTTTTTCAATTTTTGCCACCCAGACGACAACACACTCTGGCTTTCTTGAACAGGATCAACAGATCAAACCTTTTTAGTCGTGGCTCAGTCATGTTCAACACTCAGTCAGCTGACCACAGCATTAACTTCATCACTCACTCAGTCTGAGACTTTCTGGGATGTAGCACTGGCCCAACCAATAAGATGTGGCTCAACTGACTAAATGTCAAATCAGAGCAAGGCTGTGTTGGACATGTCAAAAATAGATGTCAACAAAAGGGACAGTATGTACGAAACTGTTACTAAAGGTTTATGAAATGTCCATAAAAACAACATGAATTAACTTTGTCCATTTTGACTCTGAAGCTCCTCATGACTCAGAATGAATGTGGGACCAATCAGACGCCACCTGATCGATGAGAATCTAAACATCTAAAGTGCCTGAAACCTTCACATGGACAAACTTATCGACCAAAGTCCTGCTCCACAAACCAGAACTCTGAAGCCTGACGTCAGCATCATTTGCATCTTGCTACTGGCAACAACATCTTTATATATATATGTGTTTTTAAATCTACATTTGGATCCCATTATCTCAAACTGAAGACATTTTGCTCTCTTGTAAAGATAGTGATATCAGTGACATTTTTCTTTAGCTCACAGCTTAGGCAGCTCTGTCATCACTGTTCCTCTCTGTATAAAAATCCATTAGGGCCTCACGCAGAGCGAATGATGGAGGAATGAAGAATCTACTCATGGTGAGAGAAGGAGGGAGTGAACAGACTTCTGTGAGCTGACAAATATGAGGAGCCTGTGGTGCTACACGTGTCATTTAAACATGAATGTACTGTTACTACATTAATACATTAATACTGCAGTTTGGTTTCAAAACAGTGAGATTCTAATGGAGACAGATCGTCTAAAATACACCCCCCCCCCAAAAAAAAAAAAAACAGTTTTAAATAATACAATTCCTCCTGTATGAGGAAGACAGAGAGGTTTACTGGACATTGTTATGTGATGTATGAGTGAAGCCAGTGTTTCATGGCTCTCGATATGATGACTGACTGAGGAAATTTAAGAGATAAAGGTAAAAAATGTGATTCCTGATTTTCTTAATGCTAAAAATAAAACAAAGAAAACAAATGGAGTACCTCTCCTTGTATATCTTCATTCTGTATAATTACATAAAGTCATAATCCTTGTATTTTCATCTCTCCAGTTTCATGCCCATGAATGTAGGTACATATAGGTTTATAATCCTGTTTATTACGAAAACGAGCAACAAATACAGTCCACACCACTAACTTTGGCTCAATAAAAATATGTTTTTATGGTTAGATCTACGAGTTAATAAACAAATTAAGATTTTAAGAATAAAAGATTTGATGAGCCTATAAAATATGATGCATTGTTATAGATGAAATGACTCAACATTAAATCCAAATAGTTGGCATCAGCTAGTTAATCATGATTCATCACGAATGAATCGCACATCTTTATTTGTACCTTTAAGGGACATATTTCAGACAAACATGCTGTTTTATGCAAATGTAACATTATTGTTCATGAACCAATAACAATGACAGAAAGGTCAAGAAACCCTCAAAGGCCTTTTTTAGCAAAAACACAAAGAAGCTCAAATAACAAGCAACATGACGGCTCCAGCTGACAGAGACATTGGATGAGGGATGAGTTAATCCAGTGTCAATATACAAATAAATAAATAAATAAATAAATAAATAGTGGGGTTAAAGGGGAACTTTGCAAGTCTGGTTGCTTATCCTCTGTTTTGCTAACCATCCTCCTGGCCATGTGCATTTGTCGGCAAGAAAGCAATCCATGGAGCGGTGGATAACGTCATTTATCATATACGCATCACAACGTGTATATTTGTGTAGTCTATCCGTCATAAACAAGAGATTATGGGTTATGGGGTGTGTTTGCGTTGCGGTGCTGCTGAGACGAGATCTGGGACACTGGGGCATAGGCGCTGATGTTACGAGGTTAGTTTTCGGCCAAGAGACACTACGTGGAAGGCAGAGAGCCTATTAACCATCACAATTACTCCAAAACTGTTTAATTAAGGTAAAAGTGTTGAATAATTTAGTTAAAAACCTACATAGTTCCTCTTTAAAAGGCGTTTGCATAAACGTGTTATCACTTCAACTTTTACAGCCTTAATAGGAACCAAAGCGGTGACTGAAGCACCAAACCCACCGGACCATATCAAACATTAAATATTTCCACACAGTCAAATGTCACAAAATACAATGTGTCGGTAAAAACTACAGTGTGCGATATCACTGAATATCAGACTGAGAGCCTAAACCCTTGTAGTTTAATCATATTTAGAACCTTAAAATAAACATGGCGGAGGATGTTCCCTCCACCAGCTCTGAGGTTTGTACCATGAAACTTCAATTTCGTCCCTGTCTGTTTGCATCTGTGTCCACCTGTCTCTCTGTCTGTCTGTCTGTCTGTCTCTGATGCATCAACCTGTCCGCCAGCTTGTGGTGCGTCTGCATCTCCGTCTGTCTGCTGCGATAAAAATAGTCCTCACCCCCCTTACTCCTAATAAACTATTTACCGTCTCTCAGCCTGAGTGCAAGGAGTGCAGCTGTCGAGCGCCCCTCCCTCCCCCGCCTGACCGCGGTGATGGCCTAATAAGTGGCTGTTTAACAAACTGAATATTTCCTATGATATCGGTGCATGAAACTACCTGGAGGTGCAATGAATGTGAGGAACCAACTGAGACGAGTGATGATTTGAATCACTGATCTACATAATATTGTCTTGATAAACCAATGAGCTGTCTGACCTGTAAAATGCTCTTCAACACTGTGACGTCCCTTTGTTGTCTAACTATTATTGATAAAGCTCAGACACATTTAATTTATTATCATACGAGATAAAAGTGGGCTCAAAACAGAAAATGAAACTGCCTTAATGGATTATCAGGACGTCATTTGTGTCAGACATGAGGTCGGCTAAAAATACAAATAATTAACAATTAAAGAAAAAAGGAAATGAGGACTGAAAAAGTGCACTTCAGAGTCTGAGAGCTTTTTTTTTAACTGCACCACTCCTCATAAACATTTTACCCTCCTTTTTACATCAGTACCACTGAACCCTATACATTTTTTAGAGGGTTTTATTTTATTCTCAGTGATGCGTCTGCCGTATGTTACAGTACATCACAGACACATAATCAAACTCCCCTGGTGTTCCCCAAAGTGAAAGTCTGGCCTTTCGCAGCCATCACGTCAGCGTCTGACAGAGAGATGGTGAGTAGCTGCAGGAAGGTGAAAGTCCTCTGAACGGGAACTTAGTGACGCTTTCCTGAAATTTCTAGGAAATCTACCCAACAACAACCTAATTTAGGAAGTTTCCTTTAAATACCAACATCTCTAATGACTTATTCTGTTTTGGTAATTTGCCATTTTGTTTTTATTTCATCTCATTTTACATCCGTGCTTATCACACGTTTTATGTCTTTTCATGTGACACACTTGGTGCATTTGGTGATTTCTTTGTTTTATGTTTCCTGAAGCAGGTGCCAGGTGCTGTACAAGTTTGATCATTTACATCCAACACTGCAGTGTGATCATGTTCCTGATGGAGGTAAACAGCTGCTGGAGGTTAGTCTTCAAAAAAGCTCAACGTGCATCTGACATTTTTGCTCGTTTCATGTGTCAGTGTGAGGAAGGTTTACGTCTCCCCTTCGACGCTCTGTACAGATGTGATCTCTTCACTGGGAGTGATGAGTGACATTTAAGTCACGTGTTTCATGTACTACACTGGTGTTTGTTCAGTCGTTTCTGCTGCACTTTTTCAGTTCAGTTGCTTTTATCAACAAACATTTTCCACCTCAGCCGAGACAGATTCACTTCTTTAAGTGCAGGTGGAGAGAAACAGTTAACACTGTACTTTACAATTTTTAAACCTCAGTGGTACACACACATCACACACACACACACACACACACACACACACACACACACACTCATACACAGATGCGTTTTGCTTGCTAATCAAAAAGCAGCACCGGAGGAAGTTTTCAGAACAAGCAGGAACACTGATCGAAAATAAAACAGAAATTAAAAGTAAGTATCAGCAAAACAGACCCAGAGTGTCAAAAGTAAAGTACAGTACTGTACACTGAGCAACTTCATTAAACTATTGGGATGTTTAATCTAAATTTATGACATCATAAGTACAAAGGTCATCATGTGTCTTGTTGATCTGCAAAGTCACTGAAGCCAAATGAAGACAAATACATGCACATATTGTCCAATATTTGCCTGTGAGCGTGGCAGAGCAGCTGTCTACACTGTGGGTGCATGTTCAGATACATAGATACAGTTGGTCAGGATCAATCGTATCCTATCAGGACCTTGGAGGATTTTCTCCGTGAGCGGGAACAGAGCAGGAAGTGAATCAGTCTAGGCTCTGTGCACTCACCTCCTCACTTCTCCTTGCTCCTGCAAGCATCACCTACATTAATACAACTGCACAGAAGAAACTGAAAGTCAACAGTGATGGCGGCGTCGACCAGCGAGTGATTAATGAATGAAATCAGCGTTTGCCGTGGCACCCAGAGAGCTTATATCTGCAGACGCGCTTTTATATCAATACTGAGAGCAGAAAAAGACTTATCATTGTTTTCTCAGAGGAGAAGGGTGGGGGGGCTCCATCATCAGGGGGCTGAAGAGGCAGATTCAGAGATGTTTGGTAATGAAATTATTCCCATCATTTTTGCACTCTGTCTCCTCAACCCGATTACATGCAGCAGGAAGAGACAAAGCACAGACAACGTCTGCCGTGATTCAATTTATAAGCTGATAGGGATTCTGGGTTTTCTCTCCTCTGCAGCTGCACAGACGATGAAACAAACACTGAGACGTGAATGAGCTTCAGCAGCAACAGGTCCCTTCACTGTCCTCAACTCAGCTCAGGTCTCTTCAGATGCTCATGACTTGCATTAGGGATGCACCGATGCATCGGCTGAACATTGGTATCAGCCGATATTCTGACTGACATCGGCAATTGGAAAATACTGATGGCTGTGACAGGGGATGTGAATCTGCCGAGACGCAAGAGGCTCATTTTTCCACACCCCCTTTGTGTAATGTCTGGAGGGGGTCAGTCAGCTTACTGGGATGAGGTGTAGCGACAGTCTGGGTGCCACAGAGACAACAGCCTGACCCTCAATACCACTTCTACCAGATTTCAGGTAGAAGAAAACAGACACTCAGCCCATCAACATCATCAGCAGGGAATGTGTGGAGAGCATCCCAGACTTCTGGTTCCTGAGGGTGCTCACTGAGGAGGACCTGACCTGGAGAGCTAACACCACTCATGTGATCACAGACCTTAAAGTGACAACGAGGAGTTTCGGAAAGCGGAAGTGTTTTCACACTACATTTCCCATGAGCCTCCGCACGCACGGTCGCAAACTGGTCGCAAATGAGCGAGCTAGCCAGAGCGAGCCGTGGGAGTTTTGAAGACTGAACCAACTTTGACCAAACAATGGCCACAGACAGGTTTTACTATTAGTAACATTTTTCACCCTGACTCTTCTGTCAAATGGCTCTGCAAGTCTCTGTCAGCGCATGTTGTAAATCACGAGTCGACCACTAAATAATAATATCAAAATAACTACAAAGATAAAACTATACATGTATCAAAAATGGACACAAACAAGTGTGGGTAATGTAGATTCATCCACATCAATATGAGACTCTTTTATAACCAAAAGCAAAATTCACAGGGAATCTTTAAGGATCCTCAGGAAGAGCCACCTCACACAACAACTGACCGCTCCTCCATAGAGAGCACACTGACATACTGCATCGCTGTGCGGTTTTCCAGCTGCACAGCAGCAGAGAGGAAGGCGCTCCACAGGGTCATCACCACCGCCCAGACAAGCGTTGGGTGCCCTCTCCCCTCCCTGGAAGAGCTTTAGAGTTCCCACTGCCTAAACAGAGCCCAGTGTATATTGAAAGACCCCTCCCACCCTGGACAGTCTGCCCTCAGGCAGACATTTCTGGACAATCAAAACATGGACAAACAGACTGCAAAACAGCTTCTACCCAAGAGCCATAAGTGCATTAAATGCTGCATGTAATAAAGGCTCTGTGCAATTAAGGAACAGTAGCAGGTGAAATGTGAATGTCCTGTATGTGTGTCTTTTTTAGACTTTTAGAGCCATTTTATTCATTATATAGCCATATTTATTTTGTAAGGGATAATGCAGAGTGAGCAGGTTGATATAGAGAAATAAACCCAGACAGGATACATCCTGAAGCGGTTGAAAAAGGCTAAAACTGCGCCCATAGCAACAGCCGAGCCACATCATACAGTTAAATCTCAGACAAACAAACATATTTTGCACCTGTTTGGACCTGTTTACATGAGAAATGCTACTGTCCTCTGTTGTGATTTGGTGCTGAATAAATAAAGTCATGAAAAGCATAATAACTATATTTTCCATGAACAAACCACAGACAGTGTCTGTATGGATGTGACAGCTTCTGGAAGCACACAAACGTCTTTTTGTAGGATTCGGTTTATCACTACAAGAAACACACACCTTCCATCTTCATCCATCTACAACCATCTTCATCTCTGCAGCGACACGGCAGCAGCTCGTCACCATCAGGGACTCATCTGTCACAAACGCTCAGAGGAGCTTTCCCTCACACACCTCCTCACGCTCTGTGATTGTTTCCCTCTGTCACGTTCAGAGAAACTCAAGACAGAAAAACAACACAGCAGCGTAGGTGAAGGCAGGTGAGGAGTTCTTACTGGAACCAGGTAAAGAAACCAGAGCGGGAAACTGTGCAAAGAGGTGAAGATGACACAGCCAGGAACAGAGTCTGAGGTCTGGAAGACTGTTAAGACCTGAGGGGGGAGGTGGGAGATTTCAGATTTTATGTATGTATGTATGTATGTATGTATGTATGTATGTATGTATGCATGCATGTATGTATGTATGAATGTATGTATGTATGTATGTATGTATGTATGCATCCATCCATGCATGTATGCATGGATGGATGTATGTATGCATACATACATGCATAAACTGTGCTGGTGCAGTCACATCTGAAGCTGGTTCTGTTCTGTGTCTTGCTGGTTTTAAATAGTAGCAAAAACAGGACATTTCTCTCAGTTGGTGACAAAATGAACATGAAACACTTTTCTCTCTTGGAAGCAAGGCAGCTCATTTTCTGTTTGATAAGAGACTTAAATGTCTGCTTTGATTCTCTACTTTATTTTATTGTCTCTGGTAAACAGCTCCACACACTCACCAAGCACTGAGCTGAGGATGTTTCAGTTCAGACAAAGACCTACAAGCAGGAGCAGGGACTGAACGTCGACTGTGATCTGCGGTAACGGACAGAATGAAGCACTAATGCAGCAGAGGTTGAGGGTTCAAATCCCACTGGGGCAATCCAAGCTTCAAATGTATGCAGCCATGATGCTGTGAGGCACTTTGGATAAAAGCATCCGCCAAATGGCAGAGTGTCGCCACCGGGTGAAAATCGTCCCTCTCAAAAATGTCAAACTTTTCAGGTCCCAAAAATAACAGCGGTGTTTTTAGCTGATGACAGAGCTGCCTCAGAGTCTGTCCCCCAGTTCTGACAGAGTTTCACCATCTGATGGAGAGAAGTTTCTTTGATTGACCAACATAATTATTAATAATTAACCTCTTCTGATCATCAACCTCTTGTTTACAATAAGTAAAATGACTTTACGCTGGGAAAATATTGAACTGTTTCGGTTTTAAAAAAAAAACAAACTTGTTTGTTGCCATGGTTACTGGACTTAAGATAAAATTTAACAAATGATCTATTGATGAGCTGAATGAAACGTTGACAGGTAAAAGGACCAGAGCTGCTGCTGTGAACCAAACATAACGATACCGAGGCAAACAACAAGATCTTGTTTGAAGTTGACGCCAACAGATCACAGTGGTCTGATCTGGAAACTGTGAGGTCACCAGGTCCTATTTTGTCACTGTCTGATGACATCATTATCTCCAATAAATAAATTTCCACAATTCTGTAGGAAATTTGCAACAAGGCACTATGGGAACTGTAGTTTCACAACTTCAGAACCTGGAGCGTTCAGCTCTCATCTTTAAAATATTTACAGCAGATGTGCATATGTCAAACGGCACAAACACATGCACACACTGCTTCTTGGGTTATGTAATATGAAACCCTTTAGAAGAACGCCCAGGTGGGACTGATGGGAGACTGAGTGATGACCTCATGTCTGAGGTATCATATATCAGTCCACACATTGTTCACACACTCACACACACACACAGAAACGACAGCAACACACAGTCAAACACACCCCACAGATCTGCAGCCACATGCTGGAAGATACAACGATCAATGAGTGCCAGGATATAGATGGCCAATGACACACACACACACTTATAAGACAATCAATTGTAATATGTAATAGCCCATATTGGAAAGCAGGTTGTCAGGGGAGCACCATAGAAGAAGAGAGAGAATTCACTGTTTCCCTGTTAGGGTCTTTTCTGATAATCAGCAGTTTGCTAAAACCTGTGATTGGGTGAGCAGATCCCCCCCGACCCCCCTTGGTTCATGATGGCAGCCGATACGGTTTAGAGTGAAAATGTCGCCAAAGAAGTTGAATTTGAAACTCAATAATCTGCAGTTTTTCTTTTTCACAGGAACACATATGGAGTGAAGCTGTTCCACTGCACTGCTCTCTGTAAACAAACATCCAGGACGAAGACTGGCTGAGACGGCTGCGTTCGAGTGTGTCGCAAAATGAGGGGAAAGAATACATTTTTGGAGACCAGCATGGACCAGAGTGTCATCCTGGTTCCCTCCACAAGAGGCCATCTCGATTTCAACATTGTCTTTTGGATCAGTGCAGACAATAAACAACAGTTTCTGATCCTGACAGGTTTCATTCAGTGGCATCATCATCATCACTAATTAACCACTTTGTGAAGTTTGAAGTCTAAATACAAGTACAAATTGAATGTTAACAGTCACATGACTTCACCTACACCACCACTTGACTTGCTCTGAGCTCTACTACTAAAGCTTTTCCTCTGACACACAGTGAGTCTGTATAAACACACATTCAGACTATTGAGATGAGACTTTGTTTAACATCCCTGACGACCTCTGTCGTGTCATTTACACACTTGTCAGCAACACTTCTTTTTTCAGCAAACATAAAAGCTCAGTGACCTGGATGTTTACTGATTTATTTTAATGTTAAATATCAGTTAATCACAGACTTTATTTCAGCCTTAAACCAAAATCCCATACAGCTACCTTAGGATGAGACAACCAGGGCTGTTAAAATGCAACTGATTCCTGTGGTGATAGATATCTACACTGTTGACCTTCAACATCAAACTAAAACCTGGCTTCACCCTCTGCCTCGCCACATGTAAGGAAACTACTTCCTGTCCCGAATTGAGTCCTGACTATGGTGCAGAATCAAACAACATCAATCATCAACTGAATATACCTGTATATGCATCTGTATATTCATCTCGTGTTGATGACATCATCTGGAGTCAGAGTCTCTGCAGTGACCAGGAAGCTGCTTGACCCAATCACAGCTGTTAATCATGATGCTACGCCGCTGTTTTAGAGAATCAAATAACTAATTATAACCAAACTAATCATAAAAAGGAGCACTTGACAACCAAGTTCTTTGGTTTCACATTCAGGGAGCTGTGACATCGTCCAGCTTTCTTCAGATATTGATAATGTTATAGTTTCCAGTGGAAACAAGGTTGAATAAACTACAATGTAATAGATATTTTCATGTAAATAACAATTGTGAGACTGACTGTTTAAATGCTTGACATTTGAAATGCTAGAGCCTGCATACAACAACAGCATCCTTCAATCATTCCGGCTGTAAATCAAAGCAGAGACAACAGCAGGAAGTTGTCACCTTCAGTGCGTCCTCAATAATTCAAAAACCCCTTCAGGTGTTCGTCAGTTCATAAACTTCTGTTAAGTCATTAGATCCAGTTCAAATAAAACCCTCATCAGCATCTGAACATGATGAGTCTCCGCCTCCTCCTCAGCACCTGCAGCCTCCTGCTGTCACGCGCCCAGGGAGTCGTGATCAGTGCACACTAGGGCTGACCGATGAGTCATCATCGTGATATGAACATGCGCGATACACACACATCGCAAAAGGTTGTCTGAAATGTATTTGTATTGTATTGTATGTAATGAGGTGATTTTCATCCAGTTTCATTCCGGCAAACCTTCGTTCTTAAAAAGTTCTCAGCTCTGACATTTCTTTTGTTTTTCATTCACAGAATGACACTGACCTCAAACTACTGTCTGCACTTTTACTTTCACCGCTGAGCACTTGTCAGTCACTCTGTTCATCTCCGGGCAACTGACAGCTGTTGTTTTTCTCCCTTTGTTGTCGTGTTATTAATTTGCATCTGAATAATTCCTGGGCAACAACAAATTAACATCAGTGAAGGCGCATCGTGAAAGACTGAAGCAGAAACACCGTCATAAAGTAAATATAGAATAAAAAAAAATAACACTTATGTAAATGAGTTCAGACTAGATGCTGTTGCAACACTGACAGTGCTGGATTGACAGGTGTCCTCCGTAAAACACACGCAGCTGCATCAGAATGGCACAGCGCCCACGACGACTGCTGGATCGTTACAGCGTCGCTTCAAGGTAAAACTTTTCAGTGCAGGCTCTGAGCACGGTGACGGACAGAGGGATAAACAAACCATCCAACAGATCGATGGAGGAGTTGACAGATGAATAGAGCAGAGGAGAAGGTTGTAAGAAAAATGGGGGAGGAGGCCATGGGAGGTTGAAACCCTCAGACTGCTGCTGTCATTGTACGTTTTCTTCTGTCCGAAACATTCAATACATAACCATCAATACTTCATTTGTGTGCGTTTCCCTCAATTCTTGTGAAAAAGCAAAGGTAGCATATTTACATTTCAAATAAAACCTAAAGGTGACAGGAAGTCTAGTTTTTCTTTTAACAAACAAAACTTCAGAGAGAAAAGAGGCAAATCCATCACTTGACAATAAACTTGTTTTGATCTTATCCATCCATTCATTATCTCAGGCTGAATTCATACCTGGCTTGTTTGGAGCAGCTGTTCTGAAACAAGGAGCGTTTCACCCCAAAGATTGGTTCATTTGGGCAAATATGAACACAGCAATCGCACTCAGATGCAGAAGAAAACAACTGAGTTCGCTTAGAAAGGGTGGTCTTGGCTCGATTCCCTTCAGGCCCTGGAGCAGCTCATTTGCTGTGAGAATGTGATTGACTCAGCAACCAGTACTACACGCCACACGCTGCTGATGTTCCGTGGTTCTCAATGATAGGGTTCGGGTTCTCGGATGACTTGGGTCAGCTTACTTATTTTTTTCGGGCCGTGTTCGGGATGGGTTTGGGCTAAAAACATACACAAATGACTCAGATAGGGTCAGGTCTGGGCTTCGACCTGCTGTTCGGCCGGGCCGGGTTTTAATTTTCAGGTCCGTTGAGACCTCTATTCCATGGTTTTTGTTTTTCCCAGGTAACCTTCTCCTCCTTCCAGATAAGATTTCTGACCAAGAAGAAAACAGCTGGTTTGCACATGGCATTTTTTCACAACTTTGGACCACTGTGTGAACACAGACGACCCAAAGGAAAAATGCAACAACAGTATTGTTTGAGCCCCTGAATCGGAACAAAGCAAACAAGCCACAGGTCTGAACACACCCTTAAACTTGCCTAAGTGAGCTGCAGGTGTCTGGTCAGTAGAAGGATCCTGGAGCTCCTGCAGGAGGAAACTCCACACAGAAAAGCTGCAGCTGGACCGTCTCAAATGTTCTTCAAGCTACTGAAGCCAGAACCTCTTCTCAGTATTCTGACCTCTGTGTCGTCCTTCTATGCAACTTTTAATTAGAAAAGTCCCGAGGAAAGATTTTTTTATGTCGGTTTAAAAAAAAAATCAATGACAAACAATTTAATTACCATATGATCAGTGATGAACATTGTGGTGCTCCACCAGGATGATCTGTTCTAGCTGCAGGCTCATAGTGTAATTAAATTTACATCTTGGTGTGAAATTGTTTCCCCTTCCTGTGCCGCCACAGCGATGAAACCTAATCCAGACTCTGACTCTCTGTGCTGCAGCTCACAGAGGATGCAGGGCGCTTTTTCCTCACAGCAGCTACAGCCCAGCCCTGCGTCCATCTTTAATTAAAGCTGCACTTGAATTTCCGTCCTGCTCAGTGTCTCGTGTCATGAGGCTCCTCTGCTCTGCTGGACTCTCATCTACAACTACAACAATGACAACCTACTGCTCCACAGGCTGCAGCGACCCACAATGCAGTGCACGCTGTCAAAAAGTCCTGTAACCATGATATCTCCTGCACAGAGTTTGTCACTGCAAGGCCTCACTGCTTGTGATCATGTCACATGAAATGTTATCACTGCGTGACAGAAGTGAATGAAACTGACCGACACATTGGAACTACTTGGTAATCGATCATTAAAATAAGTATTTTCTTGATCAGTGAACATGTTTGGGTTCTGTCCTGCTGAGCAGACAAAACAAGACTTGGACAGAGATGTTGACAAACTGAACAGCTTTTTACCTCCCAGCCATGACAAGAGTTTCAGTTCGCCACTCAGGTATGTAAACTGGTCAGGGGTGAAAATGGTGAGAAGGATGCATGAGCATGAGAAAAACACAGACCCCTCGAGACATCTGGAGATCTGCTCGCCAGAGATCTTTTGAAACATTTTTTTTGAATTCCTCCTGTGCTGCTCACCATACGACAAAATTCAAGACTGAAGAAAAGAAATGACATATTAGTATGAAATCATTAAGTGCAAGCACACTTTCATATATAGACATGTATACTTTCTTTCTTTTAGACAAACCTAAAACTAACAAACCTAAGTCACCTAAGAATCAGGTAGGTGACCCAACACTGTCACCTACTTATTGTTGCTTTATTATTAAGCAGCAGGTAATTATTGACAACAGTTTTTGGTTGGCTCCTCAGATGGCCCATTTGACCTTTGTCCTTGACCTCTGAAAAAAGCATAACATTTCATTCCTCCAACAGGCAACACTAATATAACATTTATAAAACACTATAACATATACAGTTTTACTAATGTATCTGTGACCACAACATCTGCTGTGAAATATTTACAACTGCAAACGCTGTAAATAATTAACAATAACTTTTAACGGCAGACGACTTCCCAACCGTTGGACGATGGCTCAGTACAATGTGAAAAACATGCGTGACTGGTTGACTGCTGTTAAAGACTTAGCAGTTATTTATGTTACAACTATTTAAGACATTCACTGCCTGGAGAAGATGCTCCAATTAATGGGTAATGAATCATTTATGAAGAATTTACTATTAATAAAAACAGTCACTGAAATGACTAGAAAGGACCAGAGTACATAATCAGCTCTAAAGTAAAGTTTAGTTTGTGTTTGGTTTGAATTTTTAGTTTGATAAACTGCTAAAGGATTTAATTCACTTTCTATCTACATAAAATATATTAAAGTAAAGAAGGAACACAGATTATTTATATCTGCACCAGACTTGTGCTGTGCGTGGACTCAGTGGCCATAATAGAGGGACCATCAGGCAGTGATGCATATTATGAATTTATATCATAGTGTTTTTAAAAAGCATGTAAATTATTTAAAAGCGGGGTTGTCGAGTTCGGCTGAGCTGAACGGTGCACCCCGTCTCAGCACTTCCAACCAGTTTCCGATGTAGTTTGTCCTCAGCTCGCCGCTCACACACACACACACACACACACAGCACAACGGCCTCATCAAACACACAGTGACAACTCCTCTTATTTACAGCTGCACCGAGTGTGCAGTAAAGTGCGCGTGGGCGGACGACAAAGACAATGGCTGGAGAGGAGGCAGTGAAATAAACTGGAGACAGAGAGGGGGAGAGAGAGACGGATAAATGAAAGGATGGGGGGGTGAAAGGACGAGGCTGTTGATCAATAAGCCAAAATGTTCAGAGTGGCTGCTGATGGTGAAAATAGATGTTGAGTATCAAGCAAACGCTCCATGTGGGAACGGCAAATGAGGACAAAGCTTAAGACGACTAGTAACAGCCATGAATTCACACACTCGCCCACACACGTACACACACACACACACACACACACACGGCTGTGATTAGTGCAGCACTGCAGCCTCGTTTAGCCCATTTCTCAGGTGTAATGTAGTGTTTACAACACTCCAGGGACCAGTGCCTCTCCCCTCCACCACCCACCCCCCCCAGCTCTTCTCCTCTTGGGAGGGAGGAAGAAAAACAGACAAAAAAGCCCAGGGAGGTTTGGAAACACTTTCATCACATAAAACCCATCAGCTTCACAGCCTGTGTCCATCATCATCATTCTCATCACAGTCAGGGGATGGGCATTTCAAGGCATTTTTATATCCGAGTACTCTCATTATCTTATCTTACTTCTGAACAAGACTCAGTTACTTGCATGTGATAAAACATGTTTAAAGAGGAACTATGCAGGATTGTCCCGTGGCTATGCTACATTTTTACCTTAATTAAACAGCTTCTGGTTAAATACATGACTTGCAACGTGTTGCAGGGAGAATGGAGGCTCTCTGCCCTCCACCTGGCGTCTCTGAGCTGAAAACCAACCTTGCAACATCAGTGCAGTACCTGGCCTCCGCCCCGGTGTCCCAGCTCTCGTCTCTGCGCACCGCGACACAAATGCACTCCATAACCCGTAATCTTTCATTTATGACAGTTAAGACTACACAAATATAAATGTTGCATCATGGTATATGTTATATAATGTTATCTACTGCTCCATGGATTTATTTTTTTGCCGACTTCGTTAAAAAAATGCACATGGCCCAGATGAGGGTTAGCAAAACAGTGGAAAAGTGACCGGACTTGCATATGACCCTTTAAAATAGAGGTGGGGGTTGAGTCTTGATACATGGACGTCATTTATCGTGTAAACTGAAAATACAAATTGAGATGACAGTGAGATGAACAGACTGAGAACTTTATCCTGTGAGACGAAACAGATGTTGACAAAGTTTTACTTTCAGGACATAATTTCCACTGATAAAAAGGCATCACTATCTGTTACTGCAATACTCATGTTTAAAATGTTTGAAATCAAGGTAATACTGAGTGAGACATAATATTATATTTTGGGGTTTCTGGTGATTCACACTCCAAATAAAAATATAATATAATATATTTTACCACTCAAGTGGAGCCAGTGTTAAGTTTGTGTTGGAGTGAGAGAACATTACTGTCTCAATAAATTAGAAAGCATGTGCACTTTCAAATGTGTTTACTGAACGACCACAGCAGGCAGCTGGATTACGTTGCCGTCGTCAAACATTACATCCGTAGCGACCGTAGGGACTCTTTTGTAACACAATCAACAGCCTCAATCATAAATTCAAAGTTAAAAGGAAAACTCTGTCACCCACAGGATTTATTTTACTGTTATCACCATGTCTTCACTGTTGCAGTACAGTAATTTTCCTCAGCTTCTGCTTCTCTACAATCACGGTGGTTGTTGTTATTTTCCTCAGCTCCACAATCAATCACCATCACCATCACCATCACCATCATCATCATCATCATCCTGCAGGTACATGGAGCCATTTCCGGAAGGTTTTTCACGCTCAGAGAGTAAAACTGAACAAGCAGAAATAGTCTTTTCAAAAGAACTTGATGATGGTGGGTGCACACACACACACACACACACACACACGCACACAGGCCTAGAGTGATATCCCACTAAATCCATATCTCAGTTTTCTATTATATCAGATACAGACATAATACTCAGGAGTGTGTCTTCAACAGCCCTTTGCTCTCTCTCCTTTAAAGCCACAGTGACATTATAAAATTGGCTTTTTTCCTTTTTCTACTCCGTGCCCCCGGATCACAGTAAATGTCAAACAATTTATTCTTTTTTTTTTTATTAGTTTGTTACTTTAAGTGGGGGGAGAGAGGTTCAAGTGAAAGAAAAATCCAGCCAGTTTGGTTTTGCGATTCACAGTTGTTGTTGTTGTGTGTGTGGGGGTGTTCGGTTCATTCGAAAATAGACTGTGAGGCATGAGCAGAAAATCTAAACACAGTAACAGTGAAAAGGAAACCTTGTGACACTAACACAGAGAAACTTCTCAGTTGGCACAGATGAAGTGTCGAGCGCAGCTGTCAGTCAGTCTCAGCACTGTTAGATCTGTCAGTGTTTCAGCTGGCCATATGGAAGCGTTACAGAACAAGTGTTACCTGTTACCTGTGCGACACATGTGGCCTCCAAAGTGATGAAGCCAACACTGGAGTGTGTGTTGACCGTGAGGAGCAGTGACTCCTTAAACAGCCTCAGCTCATTCAGACTGAAGTCAGAACAGAGTGTCTGAGTTATGCTGCATGTGTCCAAGGCTTTCTCAGTTTACCATATGCGTCGGCCGATAAGAAGCGAGTGTGACTTTTGTCCTTTTTCTAGTTATAGTTATTCTATTTCTATTCCTATTTATTTTATCTATATTTCCCAGGAGTTTACTGCAGTGCTGCACTGCATAATAAAACTTATTATATATATCATTCAACAGTTAAACAGGACAGATTCATCACAAGTGTTGAAATCATATTTGAGGGGTCATTAAGAAAACTGTGCTAATGTGAACATGAGGAATATCAGCTGATTAATCGTTATCAGAATTTTTTACTCCCTAATATTGCAATCGAGCCCAAAAGTCAGATACTGGATGGACTGTGTGTTTATCATTGTCATCAAAATACTGACTGCGTCATCACACATCGCATTTTTCCTCATGTCGTGCAGGACTGATGAACATGAATCATATAGAGTTTCATTAAGCTCAGTCTATTTTACAGCCCACTGAAGGATGGTAAAACCTCCATGAACACAGACTGCAGAAAAAATAAATCTGTTCAAAGTTCCTCAAAGCTTGAAAAAAAGAGAAATCGGTCACGATTGGAAAGCAAAGAACGAAACAGAACATTCATAAATCTCAGATTTTTATTACCCTCATTAAGAAAAAAACCCTTAATGATCCAGGAAACACCATCAACACCATCTAGTCACTGTGTATGTGTGTGATTGATAAACATGTCATTCTTGACAAATCAAACAATCGATTTAAACAACCATTTAATCACTGAACGGCATTAGGCCAGTCACTGACATCAGGATAATATATTGTTAGACTGTGAGCACAAATGTGCACACAACAACAACAACAACAACAACAACAACAACAGCAAAAGCTACAGCTACACAACAGGTGTTTGTACCTGTTAGCCAAAATATTCCCTCCAAAACACACAAACAGTAGTAGCACAGTAATTTGACCTATTGTGTAAACAGGCAGGCAGACAAAGGAGCATGAACCAGTGAGTCAGACAAAGAGCTCAACGCCTCCTTCTCCCTCCACTCTCCCTCTCTCTCCCTCTCTCTCCTTCTCTCTGCCATGTCTTCGCGCTGTGATTACTGGCCGGGGAAGCGAAGCTCTGTGCCTCTGTATCACAGCCACAGCACCTGAAGGCAAGGTGGGCGGTCAGACGTGTTCACACGGTTCAACGTGGGGCTGATGGACGAACAAGCAGGAACACAGGGTTGACCTCATTCTGTTTCAATGAGAAAACAAGCACCAACGTGATCTAAACAACAAACAGGACACCAGTGCTGCTCCATGCTAACAGGGCAGATTCAAAGCTACATAAAAAGGTGGATGTGCATGTGTAGCATGATTATAGATCAGGTCTACAGGGCTAAAGCCTCAGTCCACACAGAAATGTATTCAGAAACTGAGCCTTATACCAGCCCTCAGGACTACTATGACTTTGTGATGTCACAACATTGCAATTACCAAGCCACACCCACTTAGACCCACCATCCAACATGTTTCAGGTTTTTTTGAGTGTTTCACCTAAAATCTGCTCTATTTTAACTGGATCACTCAGACAACAGTCGGCCAATCAGAAGGTAGACACAGAGCCTTCTCTTTTCTGATTGGCTGACACCAATCTGTTGTTACTACAGCTCCAGAGAGAGGCTTAGAGAGGAGATGTTAAACTGCACTTCTCATGGATCATTTCTGATAAAAAAAAAAAAAAAACATAAGTAGAGGAGACTATGGAGATGAAAAAAGAGAACTTGAAGCTTTGAAGCTAAATCAAACTGATCAAAAAATACAATGTTAAACCTTTTCACCACTCATCGACCTGTTTCCACATGAAGTAATCCTGTGATTTAGAGCAAGATAGTGTTTTCGTATAATGTTGAGCAGGATCCAATACATTTACAAAGCTCAGTGTTGACAGATTTAACAGACAAGTTGAGGCCCAATCAGAGACGAGAACCTGTTGAACAGGTGAAGCCGCTGTTTTACTGTGATGCTGAAGAAAGACTTTAAAACCTGATCATGCTCAGGACTGTGGCTGCTGGTTGTACAGCAAGGGCTTTAAATTCTGGTGTTACTACATTAGTACCAGCTTTTAAAATAAGTTTCAGGTGTATCTGATTTGTGTGTAGCCATACGTTATAATGTCAGACATGTTTTAAAACATACTTTTACTTAAAAAAAAAAAAAGCCCTTTTAACCCATTAGGCAAATTGTTATGTAAATAGGTACAAGCTTTGTCACATAATTACATTGTTACGTATCCTTGGGCATTTTTAAGTGGTTTTTCATCTCTCAGCGGGAGCACAGTGTATGAGTACGTGATCTCGCAGCTTGTGAGAAGTGCAGTATGCTAAAGAGTAATTTAAAGAATTGCCAGAAGATTATGTCTGATTAATATGGCTCCAGACTGTAGCCCTTAGAGAGGCGCTTTCTGCCAGGGTCCATATAAAAAGTATACTGTTTTTGAACTGTTCCTCATGTGAAACTCTGCACAGATCACAGAGAGCCTGAGCTGAAGTTTCCTCCCTATAGAAAACAACTTTACACCTCGTTACATGGCAGCATCACAGCTCTGTTTAACTTGGTTTTGCACAGCTCCAGGTGAGGCTGACAAATACATAAATGA
Source organism: Caranx ignobilis (assembly GCA_021432705.1). Lineage (NCBI taxonomy): Eukaryota > Metazoa > Chordata > Actinopteri > Carangiformes > Carangidae > Caranx > Caranx ignobilis. Next base: position 34,539,493 of record MU269985.1, on the reverse strand, counting down.
CGGCAGAGGTTTGATGAAAACAGGTTTTGATGCAGCTTCACAGCAGAAAACTTAAGATGTGCCCTTTGTGACCAAAGTTAAAGCCCCACCCACAGAGTTGTCATGAAAAGATCGACTGCTTTTCTACAACATCTCTGAAATCACAGCGTCCCTGCGGCTCCACCAGGGTCTCCGAGCCTTTTTCAAACGGCAGCGAGAGGACAGGCAGCCGTTGGACGACCTGCACACCAATCCGTTACCAATTAAGCCCACAAATATCAAGGGGGAAGCATCGAATAATTAATTACAATCAGCCCAGGAGGCCTCGTCCTCGCTCAGAGAACGATGTGAGCTGTGTTTCCATCACTGCGTCTTTGTTGTTGCACTGAATCTTTGATTCCAGAAAACAGGACCCAATTACGACATCAAGAGCACACATCATCTTTACAAACACCATCTCCTCCTGGTTCGTGTGTCCACGCCGTCGTGCACACAAAGAAACCCCCGAAGCTGTGAAAATCTGAGTCTGAGTGCGCTCTGATTGGCTGGCTGTGACTTCACAGGGGAAGCTTTATTGAAAACATCACATGCTCTCATTTGGACACGTTCATGAGAAAACATGGAAGGAAAGAAATACTGCAACTGCTCTTTGATTTCAGTGATGTTATCTCTGACTGGGACTGACTGAGAGTTGTTTGAGGAGATGTACGGAGCACTTTCTTCTGCCAATTCCAACATAAAAACATTTGTTTAATCCATTTTACACCCACTATTAATGCAAAAACTGACCATGTGTAAGAAATAAATTCTAACTGAGACTGTTTCAGTGTAACCTGCAGAAGGAAATGTAGAGGTTTGTTTCAAAGTTAAAGATGCACCGATATTTCAGTGTGTTTTCCCTCGTGAAATCATCACTGGCACACAGGTGAACATGGTGAGAGCCTGAACAGTCAAGTAGCTCATTGATAAACTGACAATATCTATCATCAATTATGTTTGGATACTGGAGAGTTGATTTGAATAAGTTTTTTTTTTTTTTCAGTTTCTATCATTCTGGACTATCTATTCATAGATGAATTAGATCGGCAGATTAATCAATAACCAAAATGATAAGCAGCTGGGAATATTTATACACCGGCCTGAGACATGATCTCACTCTCTCTTTGTGGTCAATCAGGTGGAGGACTGACAGGTTTCCAGCAGCTCGTTTTTTTAGGTGATCTTCTGCAACATTTTGTAATCAAAGCTTAAATTATGGGCAAAAACAACAACAATAAACTCTCCTCAGTACATTTGTGTGCGAGACCACATTAACATGACATGTAACAACAACAGCACAGGGGGGGATTATGATTTCACAGGGAGAAAACCAGGCTCAGTGAAAACATCTCATCCTTTGTAGAGCAACCATGACATACCCCGGCTGTTAGCAGCCGCGCTCAGCACAGCCACAGGCGCTTCCTTTGTCTGAATGGAAGTGTCACAAGCAACACAAACATCACTAAACACCAACCCGTCATGTCTCCGCGAGCCGAAAGAGCCCGCTGCGAGCTTCTCATTTCATAACACATGACCCAAATTTCTCAGCAAGGTATCATGCATATTCAGCAAACAATGCATATACGTGCATGTCTGCTCTGACTTACACCTCCTGAAGCCAAACAGCATGAGTGTGTGAGCGTCTCCTCATGCAGTTTCACATTTCACTGGCACAACAAAGAACTTTCACTCAGCATCTGTGACAAGTGACGGGAACAAGTACCAAAGGATCTCTCTCTCATTTAAACTGAATGTATCTGTCTGCATCCTCTCCCCTCTCTTCTTCTTCTTCTTCTCTCCTCCAACTCCTGCCATTTCCATAAATTATGGAGGAAGGCTATATTTGGCCTCAGTGATGGGAGACAGGGGGGGAATGGGGAGGGTGGTGGTGGTGGTGGTGGGGATCTGGAGATGCTTTGTTCAGCACTCATGGAAGCAGCACGCTCATTCAGGTTCACTGCAACGCTCTCTGTACGCTGATGGGTATTTATGGACAACATGGCTCATGACAGTCTCTCCTGCAGCCACCACAAGGAGCCTGCACACTGTCAGACGCACTCATTTGCATGTGCACATTAACCCTCCGCTTCCGCTCCGTGCTTCCAACTGCGCGCAGGAGATGTGGCATTAATAACCTGGATCACCCGTGAACGAACGGGGATAATTAGCGGAACGTGAATCAGCCACGCAACGTGTGAGCTGAGGCCGCTTCTAATGAGGGTGTTTGACACAGTTCCTGGCGCCTCACCATCTTGGACCGAGTCCCCTCCTCCGCCGAAAGCCCATCCAGCGGAGGAGCGGTTTATTTGCGACCGAGGAGGATGGGGGGGGGGGGGGGGGGACAAGACAAAGCGCTCAGGCTGAAGTGAACCTAATGAGCAATTAAGGCACCTTTGTCTGTAAAGATTCACTGGGCTGCAGCTGGAGGGCTCCAGTGCGCGCGCCGTCCCAGCGTCTGAAAACAAAAGCCCTGCGCACGGCGAGCACAGCGCTGCTCTCCGGCTCCTCTGCTTTAATTTATTCACTCCCCTCAGTCTTTTATTCCCCTGTTCCTGCACACAGGACGGGTTCGTGTCACCGTGGTGGCTCTGGGCGGGAAGCAGCGCAGGAGAGGGGGTGAAAATATAAACAAAAACATGAAAACGCGCGTGAAAACATCACGCGGAGCGCACGAGTCCGCTCCTGTACCTGGAGCGCATTGACACGGATCAGAGCTGAAGTGATGGAGTGAAAGAGGGAGGGGATCGATGGTCATGCCTGTACGTTCAAGGGGAGAGATGGAGAGGGAGGGGGCAGATAGGTGGAGATATGAACACACACACACACAAATGAGCCCCACTTTCTGAAAAACCGTGTGTGTGTGTGTGTGTGTGCGCAGGGGGGGATGCGCCTGCGTGTGGTGGCCGCTCGGAGCGGGGCTCTCGCTGCCTGCCTACCTCCACGATGAAGGTCTTCTCCTCCCCGCACACGGAAACGACCCAGAACAATATGGGAAAGTAGCAGGTTTTCCAGCAGAATCCCGGGAGCCCCGCTTTCCTCCTCCGCCGCACTCCTCCTCCTCCCGTCGCCATGGCTGCGTCCCCGAAATCCCCCCCTGCGCTTTCCGCCGGTGATTTCCCAGACTCGTGCTCCGCTTGTCTACCGGAGGAGACGGCCCGTGTGCTCCTGCTTCATCCCGTCTGCTCGGACTGTCTCTGTCTCTCCTCCACCTCGCGCTCTGCGTTCACTCTCACTCTCTCCTGGTTCGTCAGTGAAGACGCGCTATTGGCTTCCTGCTCCTGACGGGAGCCCATTGCGCAGGCGCACTGAGGCTCCGCGGAACAGCTGGAGGACGCATGGCTACAATAAAGCGCGGATTCAGGTTGGTCCGCTCGGGTATAATTGGAGAGGGGACGGTGGGGGAGATGGAGAGAGTGAGGGAGAGGGACAGAGATGTGTTGAGTGTTGTTGCTGTAGCGCTGAGCGAACACCAGGGGCGCTGCAGGCGGCTCTCTGACCATCTGCACCTGCCAACTGGCCAGAAACAAAAGCCACTGTAACATCAGACCTCTGTTTATCCCTGTTGTTAAGCACGTATTTTAGTTTCCCATTATGAACCTTTAAGTCAAAGGCCTGTGTCTCCTCTCCTGTTCAACCTGCTGCCTGTCAGCTGAGCAGGGAGAAAGAGACAGAAACAGTTTTGTCCAAAGTCAGCTAATTAATTTGTCCTCTTGGGCTGGCTCTGGTTGAGCTGAGATCAAGTATCTGAGCAGCATCATAATCAACTGTACCTTGACTTTTCATGTTATAATAAGGCAAAGTCCCACATTTTCAAACGACACCAGTAGCCATGAATAATGACAGTTTGTTATTGGGTTGTTGTTATTTTTGTCGCATCGTGGCTGATTTTGTGCGCTGCTGCAGTTTGTCTTCTTGCAAATTGTATCTGTAGCTGTTTTACATGTGGGACTTTACAGCATGAAATGTTCCCACTATTCCAGCTGGCTCTGGCTAACACTAACCAGGAATCTCTACTTTGCCAACAACACCTGACAGTAGCAGTACAGCGCAACTGCTGTTTTGGAGCAGAATTGATTTCCAAGGTGGAGAAAATTGCTTTTTTTTATGAAACCAATACTTTATCAAAGACGTGGTTTCAGATTTGCATACTTGCTAGAGGTGAAAGGGTTAAAAAAAAAATCCATGGTTTGGTTCGTATCATGGTTCTGTGGTCACAGTTCTCAGTTTGGTTCGGTGTGCACTGTTGTTTTTAACACAACAGAGAGAGAGCGGGACATGGTGCACATCTGAGTGCCTGCGACCGTCCTTCACCTCCACACTCAATGAAAAAAAAGAAAAAGCTGCACACGCGCATGAACTGAACGACACATGCGTCTAACCGAGAGTTGAACCGAACGGTTCAGCGCGTTTTCATACACTGTTCCATCGCTAATACTTGCTGATGCTCTGGCATTTTTGGGAGAAGTGTGGGCATTATGAAGCTGGTATAGACTTCAGTTAGGGTATGTGTCTTTGTCTTTGTGTCTGGGAAAATGGTAGTGATGCTGCATGTGGTACATAAGTTGTATAATAGCTCAGTCAGATGAAGTTATCTTTCTGTAACCTCATGATGTTTTCCATTGTGGAGGGAAAGAAGTGGTGAGGAAAGGAGATTATTTTGACTTCTTGACTGTGGCCTTTCTTCTCTCTCTTCTCTCATTACTGGATGTTTGCTCATTTGTTTCTGGCTTCTTTCTGGGTAAAAACTCCAGAGACTGTTGTGTGTGAAACTCACAGGAGATCATCAGCTTCAGAAACATTCACACCAGCCTGTTTGACACCAACGATCAGGCCACGGTCAAAGTCACAGAGCTGTCGTGCTCAGCCCCAAACCTGGACCTGCAGGATTTTACACTGAAATGTTGCCACATGAATGGCTAACTGCATAAATAAGCAGATGTACACGTGCTCTGTGAGTGCATGAGTGCAAGAGAGCTGTGGGTAGGATGATTTATTACAGAGAGGAAAAATCACAGCACTCCACAGCCACTATAATTGCTTTTTGCTTAAAATGCTGTGTAGCTGCTGAAGCAGGGAATCTAATGACAGCCCTGTGGACCAGCACTCTTTGACATCAGTTCATTCATTCACGTTCTGATCAGAACAGCTGCCTCCGAACCTGCACGGCTAAATTACAGTCTGTACTGTATAATCAAATCTACAGAGTTTCAGAAATGTGGACTCAGAAATAGCTCAGAGGAGTTGGCCGTCAATGTTGGTGTCACCTCACAGTCATCTTCTCTCACCTGGCTCCATAGGCACTTAAATCACGAATGAGCGACCACGGATTCATGACGACGCTTTGTACGCTTACATTTATATTACATGAGGAAAAATACGTCTCTGCATGTGCTGTAGGGGAAGAGATGCCTCTTTGTTTTTAACCTTTAAGATGATGCATTCAGTGTCTGGGAGTATGTCGAAAAAAGCAAAAAAGGGGATGCGCCAGCAAGGTGAGGTGTAAGAGGAGGTGGGAGATGAAGAGCAGAGATGATGTTTGAACAAATCACTGCAACGCAGATGCTGCGTTCAGGAGCTACAGTAAGGACACCTGAGCTCCTCTATCACAGAACTGTTACTATCACCAGCGCCTTTGGACCTGCACGATATCAAAAATGCAAAATATCTAGTGTGTGATGACCCTGTTCAATATTGCGATGACGATCACGATGACTGAAAATGACTCAATACCCCGAGTACATTAGCCAGGCCTGTGGTGGCGCTGAAACGCTGCCACACAAATACACCAAAAACAGAGAAGAAGAGTGGAAAGCTTGCGTGCTGTAAACAAACTCAAAACATTATAAGTTGGCTAAACACGAGAAGTCGATCCCAAACAAATATTCTGATCGATGCCATGTAGACCTGTTTCAGCCGCAGTATCTGAGGGACCCAATGGAAGTCCGCTGTTGTTGTTGTTATGTTACTCAGCAGTATAGCTCAGGTTACAGGTATGAGTGTGAATGAGTGTGAAGACATGGAGCCTGTGTTTATCGTGCATGTTGACATTGCGATGACAATGAAAATAAGATTAATCAGTCAGCCCTAATCACCAGGGTCAAAACTAAACATGAAGAAACATTTCATTCTATCCTCCATTGTGCTCCATCAGAATGCAAAGATTCTGTATATATCTCAACTGTTCAACAGTAAACAAAACAGCTGTAACCCTGTCATTCATATTTAAAAACGTGATGTTACATAATTTTCATAATCATTCAGTGAATGTGCAACACCTTTGTTTATTACTTCATTACTATGGTGATGGTATGGCTGCTTCAGCTTTACACACAACATCAATGCTGAAATGTCCATTAAAAACAATATGAAGAGGTAATGGTTCAGTCATGTGACGTTTCATTGCAAATGAGCCATTTTTCTATGATTCAACCAAGTGATTTAGTTAAAAACGACAAACACAATTTAGGAAGAATGTCAACGTTCAGCATCGAGTTGGCAGGCGATGCTGTTCCTCCTGCGATGATGCTAGCAGCTGTTAGCATGGCTAAAAAAAACAAAGCACAAGAGACAAGAGCAGAGTTCAGTACTAAAATTAAATAGTGACTATTAGTCAACATGTATGAACCCTGAAGACAAATAACAACAGAGCGGAGGAGGTGCTGCTGAAAGATGGTCTTCAACACCTCCCCCTCTCCCTCTCAGTCTTCCCCCCTTACTTTCACACTGTGGTCTCTCACTCCTCTTTTTTGTCCATCTACATCACTCAGCATGCAAAGTATCTGCCCCCACTTCACTGCTGATCAGCTCTGACAAGTCACATGACCTGGACTCATCCTTACAAATTTGATGACTTCAGACCTGATTTGGCAGCATCAAAAAAAAAAAAAAAAAAAAAAAAGTCTGCTCCATCATCGAGGCCTTGCACTTCAGAGAGAGAAGAGATTTTCCTCCTGAGAAAAAAAATGACAGAATCAGTCGTGACAAAGACTCTGGCAGACGAGGGAATTATGACTCACGTCCATCAGGAGAGGAGGAGGACGTCAGGGTACAACACTGTTACAGAGTGATGGGGAGGAGGACAAGGTGGATGGATGGATCCAAAAAAAAAGTTGGATTTTAACATGGGAGACTGCTGTTTGTTTCCTGTTTATGACTCAAAGTCAGCACTGGTTTCTGATGCATGAAACCCTGGCAGTCTGAATGTTTTATCAGACTTAAAGTAGCGAAAGTGAAAGTGATGGCTATGACACGTGTACTGTACAAATCCCAATGTGTTGTCGTGGATATCAAATGGCTACCTCACAAACTCAGGAAACCAAGGTCCCTCTAAACACAATGGCCATATTCGAAACCACATACTAGACTGACAGTACGTGCTGATTTGGCCGGAAAAAGGAATTATATCAGCCAGCCGTAAATCTCAAAAGACCTGCAGGTAAATACATACATATATATGTAATTTTGACTCAAGACCTCTTGATTCTGAATGATGCAATAAAATGAAGGAGTCTGTATAAATCTGTGACTTCAGCACCATGGACAGTGTCACAGTTGAGTGTGACAGACAGCATCTTGGTCTAATCAACAAAACACAGTAAAGATGGAGATGACCAACGCCCTGTGCTGAGGAGTCTGTCAATCCGTCAAATGGACATGTACCTTAACATATGTACTCATAATCCACATGCTACAACAGTATAGATCAAGTTAAACTGGGGCCCAACTCTTATGGGAGTTTTGGGACCAATGCTATGTAGTACACAAACTGCCCTCAGACAACAAATCCAACCGTAGTCTTTACCCACAATTCTTGCTGCTCACTGACAGACACTGTGTGAATAAACACCATCTGAGACTCACAGGGAGCCAACAGACCTACATCCATGTTAATTGTTACTATTTGTCGTGCATATCCTGCTCTTTGAACCGCTCTGGCTGATTCGTCGCTCCTCCCTCTCCCCTCTCCGACCCCTCTCCTTGACCAATCAGCTGTCCACCCTCAAAACACTTCATTCCTTCTCTGCAGCCGTCAGCTCAAGGAAGCAGCCTGTAGGCCAGCCAACCACACGGCTCTTTTGCCCCCCACCCCATCACCACCACCTTTCTGATTTTACACCATCTTTAAACCCCTGTCCTCTCCTGTCCTCACGCTTGTCCTTCAGCACTCGTTAGGACTCCTCCTCACTCCTACCCCTGATTTCTCTCCTCTCGTATCCTGTTTTCTCCCCGTCAGTCAGACAGCCAGTTCACACCTCCCTCTCCCTCCTGTTCTGTTATAACGGCCTGCAATTTCTGGGTTGTGACCCACTTTCTAGCAGATGACATGTTATGTTCTGGTCCAGGACTGGGTCTCCATCTGTTCAGTAGCCTTTGGTGTCGACAGACATTTAGCAACATTTGGGATATGATGTAACTCTGGAGTGAGCGTATCTAGTAAACATGTAAACCAAACCGCGATGAGCGATGCAGGCGGTTAAAAGGATTACACAGAATGAAAAAGCACTAATAATAATAATAATAAAATTAATAATAATAATAACAATAATAATGTCTGGCTGAAGACACTACAGATGAACAGATGTCTCTCTACAGCAGATGTCCCTCTAACACATAATGTCTGTCACTTAAACACTTATTGTATATGACATGCACACAGTTTCTCGTCTCCCTTTTCATTGAGTTATTTTAAGTTATAAACATAAACACACGAAACCTCTCCATGAAGTGTGGATACCTTCATAAATTTTTTAAACATGCCATTTATTTGGTAACTGACATTTTGTGTGAGCAGTGAAACTGTTAGATCCTTTCATTTAGAGATTTATCTGTCATTGGAAATGTAAATGCAATGAACACATTGCATTTACATGAAAACTTCATTTGATAATGAGGCTTTTAAAAATGAAAGGACATTGTTTAGATTGTATTATAATTTAAACATTTATTATATACACAGATGCTTCTCTGCTGCATAAATGTGATACTACACTCAATACCCTATGATATCAAAGTGAAAACTGCATTTCAGAATTATTTGAAATTGTAATAAAAAAAAAAAAAGTGAAATATCACATTAACATAAATATTTATATTCTTTGCAACACATCAGAGCAAAAAACAAACCAGGAGGAGGGAGGAGCTGCCTGCAGAGCTCAGAGATAGGACTGTGTAGAGCTGCAGACCGAGGGAAGGCTACAAAAGAAATGTAGTTCCATTGAAGATCCCTAAGATCACAGTGGCTTCAATCACTCTCGGAAGTGGAAGATGTGTGGCCCCCTGGCCAAACTGAACATTGAGAAGAGAAGGGCCTTGGTAAGAGAGGTGATAAGGAGTGTGATGGTCTCCCTGTCTGAGCTCCAGAGTCTCTGTGTGGAAATGTATGAAATATCCAGGTCAATCTAAGCATTGTCTGATTTCCACAAAACATGCCTGTAGGTCCCCATGGTCACACAAGGTGTGTGAAGCTCAGTCAGAGTGAGCATCATCAGGCTCTTAGCCACCTCTTCACCAAAGCCCTTCTCCCCTAATGATCAGATTGCATGGGTGGTCAGCTCCGGAGGAGACTCTTTCACCAGATTTGCATCTCAAAATAATCCTGCCTGAGCTCTGCAGGCAGCTCCTTACACCTGTAATGACTCAGTTTTTGCTCTGATATGCTTTGTCAGCTATGAGACCTTGAGTAATTGTGGCAAGCCAATCACAGGCCCGACTGAATCCTCCCCCACTCAGCTGTCTTGTCCAATCAGGTGAGGATGCACAGGTCATTAACATACAAGCAGTTTGGCTAATAAAGAGCTGCTGTTGTCTGTCCTGCTTCGTCCTGACTGTTGGATGAGGAAAGGCTGGAGTTTGTGTTGTGAAATATTCCTGGGGTCTGAGAAGTAGGAAGCCACTATACATGAAGAACAAGATTCTGCATGCAACAAGTTTAAAGGGCTGTTGAGGGCAGGAATATAGGTTTAGCTCTCAGGCTTGGGGGTGGGGGGGGCACTGTACTGGGAGATGAGCCTGTGGGCTAAGCTCTTAATTTACCAGTTGAACGTTTCCCACTCATCACCTGCAGTCACGATCTCTAGGTAGTGAGAGACAGAATGAGATCATGGATACAAATTGCTGAAATTACATTGTGCAAAGTGTCTAGGCTCAGCCTAAAATATGAGAGAGGGCTCAGAGTTGAGGTGCTGCTCATTCATGTTGAGAGAAGTCAGCAGAGGTGGTTCAAGTTAGATGCCCTGCAACCTTCTTTTGAGATTCTCCAAATGGGAGGAGAATCTGGAGATAGACCCTGAACTCCATGGAGGGTTTACATATCCCACCTGCTCTCAGAACACCTCAGCATCCATAAAGAGAAGGTGCAAAGTCTTGCCACAGAAAGGGATATCTACAAGACCCGACCTAGCCTGCTGCCCACGGGAGACAAGCTGTAGAAAATGATGGACGGACAGGTTTAGCTTAAGGGATAAGAAATTCATAATGTCAATGAAAGGTCCAAGGCAGGGCTTCTTATGTAATATGTAAAATCACCAGACAAATACAACTTCAGCCAAAGTCTGGAGCCTGGAGATGATGCTGTATTTACTTTCATTCAGACACTATCACCGCTGTCAAACTTGGCTTTTCAATGCAGATTCCAGAAAATAATGTGCCGTGCAAAAGAGTGTAGTAAATACACCTCACAGCAAGATGGAAAATTCAGTGTTTTTCCCCTTTTGAAATGCACTGTAGTCTAAAGTTAGCAGACATCAACAGACAGACAGGCAGGCTCCAGCTGTGAGTTGGCCTACTGAACTAAATCTCCTGGGTGATGGAAATGGGAGAAAAGAGAAAGATATCTTTGGATCTCCGGAGGCTCTGAGTGTGTGTCATGTTGTACCATCCGTCTTTTACAGAGGTTCGATGCAGAGAGGAAAATACAGACAAGAGATCCTGCAAACTGAACCTGTTACACTCAAGTGAACAGGGAAACATTTGGACCTGCAGAGCTGACTTAATGGTATTAAATCTAAATGTTGTTTTATGATACGTCAAAGGGATACCTAACCCTAACACCACAATTACTTTTCCTCCAATATACAGTAAAGTTTGAAATTGCCAGTGCTGATGAGACAAGACACTCTGCTGTGTCATGTGATATGTATGATATATGAAATATATGTAAACCACAAGATGGCAGCACTTTGATGTAGATCACTGAAGGTAAATCTATCCATCTATCTATCTGATAAATTCAAATCAAAGCTATCACAATGAGCGAAGCTTCTGCAAGTAATTAAACATCGGTTTCTCCTTTTTTCTTCACTACGACATTCGAAATTCCTGCTCAGTAAAGACTAGATGATCAGACAGACTAGATGACACAAAAGCCATTAAACCTGTGTATAAACTCTACAGAGAGCAGTGGTGAGGGGTACTCTGCTGCAGACTCCCTCCTGTGTCATGGGAGTTGAGTTTTTACAACCACTAGATGGCAGCACTCTGATGAAGCTGATGAAGTCTCATTAACATTTTATTCATTCAGCAGGGAGGCTTCAGATCACCAAAGCTTGTAGCATTATTTTCTCATTTACATGCACATGTTGTTTGCCCGAGTTCTGGACTTAAAACTGCAGCGAGCAAATCTTACTTTCATTTACACTCTACAGCAGTGCAGTTCTTCATATAAGTGCAAAGTCATCAGGTTAAGAAGTAAGGCAAAAGTGCCTTGTAACTACTAGTTTGGAAGTAGGGGTGTTAGAGGTGGAAGAGATCAGTCTGAGCTCTAATAGCACCCCACCCTTGTTGCCCATTTCTATGATTTTTAGAGATATTTATGATCAATAAGATGAAAGAACAACATTTGTAGTACAAAGACAACAGCATCTCATAACACAAATGCTTAGTCAGACACAACTGGATAAGGGGCGTCGTGCTTGTTGTCTTCTAGCCCAGTAAAGTACAACCAGTTCCATGGCCCAAATCTGGCCCATGATTGCTACATGCTCACTTGGTTAACACTGCTATCCATTGTCTTGCTGATTTTTTACAATCTTTGGAGAAAGTGCTTTAAGTGAAAACCTCTGCAGTTATGCATAAAGTCTACAGAGAGCAGAAGTTAGGTCCAGACAGACCTCTGCCGTGTCATGTGAATATTTAAGCCACTAGATGGAAGCACTCTCATGTAGTTAACTCAAGTCTCACTCCCATTTTACTCATTCAGCAGATGATTTCATCAACATGACCAAAGAGGGGGACCCAACAATTGATATGACTAATAATAATGACTAAATTATTACGTCAACATAATATTTTTGTTCATGATCTCAGGATCAGGCAAGCACAAATAATTTCACTGTAATTCAACTGTATGCATCAATGGAGGAAAGTTCTGCTTTTAATTTTGAATACATACGCAACAAAAACAATTACTTTCAACGTCAAGTCATTAGTAACTAGCAGATGCATCACTGTGCCATAAAACAAAATCACATTACTGACGTAGTCCGATGCATTTTCTTTTCAAGATTACTATCCATTGCTTTTGAATGAGCTGAAAGAACAAAAAGCAAAGCAGTGATCTTAGGTCTCTTCATGGCCAAAATTGGATGATAGTTTGAGAAAACATGACGTATGATGACTTTAATCATTTTATCATGTCCACAACTGTCAAGAGTAAGTGACTGGTAAAGAAGTTCCCCTGAACAACCCCTTAACCCCTTAGTTATTTCTTAGATAACATTTCACTGGAGCACACCAAGAGTCAAAGTAAGAACCACCGCAAGGTTGGTGTTCATAGGCTTCAGTCGTACAGATCTTGTAACACTTGTATTCATTCAACAAATAGGCCAGGTCCACAGACACAAGTCAATGGCAGCACTGACTGAATAAACCCTGTATGACAGAGATTGGCCAGCCTGTCCAATCAGTCTTTCCTGATGGATCAACATCTGGATGTGATAGGAGACTCCATTAACCCAGATTTTGAACCCACATGTGCTCATCAGTCACGCAGTCACGCAACGGGGAGTTTTTGAGGATGGTGAAATGGTTGCTCAGCTTAACTTCTAATCTCTGTAGTTCCCCTTTGTACTGCTGTTCACTGTGTATAAATTGTCTGTGGCTCTTCATGCTGATGTCTAAGATCATGAAAGTCCCACGACCAAACAACTGCACAACAGGCTGACAAGCAAGTATGTAGATACAGTCCAGAGTCAGCTGGCTCATATGTAGCCAAGATGACAACAGCAGTAACCAACCAGGTCTCTATAATGCTGAGCGTTTTCCAATTGTGTCAGTCCAGAGATTCTGATGAATTACTGACCTCAAAAATAGACTGAGAATCAGCATCATACAAAACCAGATCTGCCTGTATATCTTCTAGGTAATGGCAAGACTTTTCTGGAGTGTAACTGTACACAAGGCCCCATTACTCTTGTTGTTAAAAACAAACAAACATAATGCCACATATAGGTTAAGTATGACTGGAATATCTGAACAACTACTGGATGGATTGTCATGCACTTCACACCACATTTGTGGTTTCAGCAGGACTGTAATGCAGCAATAAACCAAAAACTACCTCTGGCTTCCTGCAGAAAGAAGATATCTGTATAAAAGGTGCTAACTGTTCTGTAACAAGAAGAAATACTTTGGTACCAAGTTGATGTTGAAAATTTTGAAAATGTGCTTGTTTTTTTGCAGCAGTAGGTACTGTAGATGCTCCAACCACAAGTGAGACAAGACTATTCATAAAATGGGATGTCTGTTGCCTGTGGAATATTCTGTATGTTGTAAATCTTAAACTCAGAAACAGCGAGAAGGTCAGCATGAAACATCCCTCCCAAGCACCTTCATCATACAAAACAGCAGATGAAGACAGTAAAGAGCAGAGTAAAGAAGACAACAGACAGGAGTTTCACAGCTGTGGAGAATTGAACGTTGTGACATGCTGCTGTGTTATGTGAGTCATGTGTCTTCAATACACGATACCAACACCAAGACCCACAAACAAATATGTACACAAACTGCATGTTTGTGAGCATATCTTTGCTCATGCATGCAGGTGGTAAACACAGTCTCTGTCTGACACATGCTTCGTGTTATGTTATGGATTAAGACTCAGACGGCAGGAGACAATAGGAAAAGGTCTGATGAAATAACACTGACTGGTGGTTAATCCTTCCTTCGTGTTTAAACCAACTTGCAGACTCTACACTATTTACAGAAATACATATCATGACCAAACATCAGACCAACGTTGAAGCACCAGAGGCTGCAGTTCCTCTACTGACCACTAGACTGTGTCTCTAACAGTGAGTCAGTCCCCACAGACTCCCATGTTAAAATGTCCAACTTCAAAGCAGATATACAGCCAGGTACAGTGGACTAGGACTAAAGTTTTGTATAATGGAGGACATGTATGCCCACCAGGAGCCACCAAGCTCTGAGGATACATCTAACCCATGCAAAAAAGTACACATCAAAACAAATACATCTGTGGTATATGCCAAAAAATCATATTGCCATTAAAAAGATTTCTTTTGTTTCTGAATTTGTCATATTTTTTATGATTATGATGTGATTTTTGTTGGGTCTTGTACCAAACATGTTCCCTTTACATCCAGATGATATGATTTGTTGGCTGAGACCGCTCTTTAGAAACACAAGACTTATAATGCTAACAAAGCACGACAATGTTTTGACACATTTTATCTACTTGGCCATATTCTGACTCTGATTAGCCCTAAAATCAAAGGGTGAAAATAATGTTGCCATTAGCCTCTTCACATTGTAAATCTTATCTTGAAATATACTGTTAATGATTGTGTCACTGTCTGTAGTTCAGACAGAGTAAACTGTATTCAGTTTACAGAAACAGTGCTGTTGTGTTATAAACAATAAAACAATTGGCAGTAAGCTGGCAGAGACAAACTGAGTGTCTGGACTGTCCAAATCCAGAGAAAGTTTAAACCCTCCAAGACAGCTGAGAGGAAAATACACAGCAGAACACACACACACACACACACACACACACAGCAGAAAATAGCCGTGTGCAGCAGGAAGAACACTGCATCCTGAAGATAACATCAAGATGCCGCTGTGGCTGCAGGAAATGCTGCTGGTGCATCGAGGCAGGACACAAGGACACTCTACAATGTTTACAGTGAACCAGTGCACCAGCATCCCATCATAGATTTAGTAATATACAACTATATTTGATTTTCAGATGAAGTACTCAGCTGTTTTTACTGAGGGTTAGGAGTGTTACTACCACACTTGAGTTAACGAGAAACGAAGAGCATAAATTACACTCAGCATCCATAGGTGGTTTGTAGGGCAGACAAGGTAACACAACCCCCTCCGGTCATGTTTCACACTTAAACTCTGTCACTGGCGTCTGTGTCCCCCTGCTGAGGAGAAGACCGCCTCATTTCTCAGACATCCACACTCAAACAAATGTGTCCCAATGGGTTTTTGTAAGCCTGTCCCCTCACTAAAGAATATGCCCCAAAACAAGAAATCCACTACAAAATTGGGTAGGATTTTTCTTAAGTAGCAGTGACTGAATTATCCTCCAATGAGACAATGGGACACACTGCAAGTGCTGCTGGACATTTACAGACATCACAGCAATAGTCTTGACAATTACAAAAGATGTCATTACATGATGTCATGGAATCATGAAGGGTTAGGGCAACTGCCAGATTTGTTCGGTGTCAGGTGGAAAAAGTATAAAAATGTACCTCAAACTTGAACAAAAATTCAATCTGAGGTCGTTGCAGGCAACATATCCACCGATGCATGTGCAGAGATATGATGCAACTGACATGTGACCAAATGAACAAAGCAGGCAACATCACAGGTTTCTTTGCATATGTGCACACCTCAAACAATATGACGGAGGTGTTAATGCTTTTTTTGCCTAGTTGCAGTAGAGTTTGTCTGTGTTCACAAACTGAGACCTGAACCCAACCACAACCCAGGTTTCACAGATCAAAACATGCTGCCAAAATAATCCTAGGCCACGTCTATTTAGGAATAAGTAGTGTACACAAATAAAAGTTCAAAGATTCACCCAGGATTATCAAATAAAACCTCAAACTGCATTTAAAGAGCCAATTTAGCTGGAGGAGAGTAAAGAGGACGGAGGAAGATCAGTGAATGTCTGTGAAGGCCAGACTAATGCAGTAGCTGTAGTAAAGAAAAAAACTTGGTCTGCTTTGACCTTATTAACAACCAGCAGCAACAACTTGTAAACCTGTTGCCATGCCTACCCAAGAAAAACAACCAGGCATCCCGTAACCAGGCCCACATGTCAAACAACAACTCTCCTAGCAAACTAGTAACTAGCTATTCACGTTAACCTCCTCAGTCTGGGGTGTATTGTGTGGGAGACTCCTTTGTAGACATTTCTGAGCTGGGTGATGTTCTCCAGAGAACAGGAAGGAGCACGACGCCTTCATCACACTGACCACAGAACACAGTTGGCCCCATAGTTTTGCCACTGTTTCGTGCTGTTTAGAAAAACAGAGCTGCAGCTTTTTTTAAAGATATATTTTGGACAGGTTTAAATTTATTGGAAGGGACAGTGGAGGAAAGGGGGACAGACACGCAATGCAATATGATCAATCAGGAGTCCAACCAGCAATCTCCTGCATGCTTATTCAATGAACTGGACTTTTTAAATTCAAACCATTTCACAATACAAGGACATAATTCACACTTTCCATTGTTTTGTGAGTAACTGCAGCATGTGTTGTCAAATCAGTCAAGATGTTTTCTGAATTTATTTGTGTTTTGTCTATTTGTATATGTTTTCTGAAGCGGTTTAATAATGTATTTAATGCCTCCAATTTCTTATTCTGTTCTACATTGAAATAAATATTTCTGAACTTTCACCCTAATTGATATTAACCTGGGTATTTTTACACCGCAGATGCTTTTACTCTCACAACTTGTGCTGGCAGGGTGAAAGCAACAAAAGGGAAAGAAACCCACTGTGGGCACCAGGAGCAGAGCCAATGTGGTTTGGTATACACTCTGGGGTAAAGGGTTGAGGAAGCCAGAGAAGGCAGTTCAAACAGACATCAAATCCAGTCAGGAGCAGGCAGGAGTCCAAAACACATTAAACAGGTGAATAGTCAAACCACAGAAACAAGATCGGAAGCACACAGCAACATAACATCCAAGCAACGAACAAAGGAATTGAACTAGTTTATTTGGTGCAATGTTAATCAGATCATGAGGCGCAGGTGGGAGTAGGTGTGTGGATGAGCGCAGGAGTGAGGTGATGACAAAAGGGAAAGTCTGAGGACACCTTGTGGACTGGTGGATGAAGGAAAATGAGGGGAAATGGAGGGACGAACATGGGATAGGAGAAGTGAGCAGCAGCTGGAAACAGGAGCTGACAGGGAACTGAGGAGTAGATAGTGAAAGCTCATTTTACAAAAGACTAACACAATATTTACAAAGACCCTGCCAGATTGATCTGAGCTGCACCTTTTTCAAGGCTGATGCCTGGAGGGGGGACCTTGGACCCATGTTGATATTTCAGCAGCATGTCTACAAAGTAGGTTTCCCAATGATGACAAACGATAGCAACAGTGGTGCTAATGGCAGTCAGCAACACGTTAGCTTCAGGTAGCTTTGGCTAGCCTAGTCCTCTCAAATGAATCACTCCAAAAACAGGAACACACTCAAGCACAAAGATCTCCCTGACCATGTGCACAAACTTCACTGATACACTAATAAACAAACGTGAGTGTTGCACCTGCCGCCGGTCACCGATTAGCCGGTAAAACTAACAAATAAAACATCTGAAAAATTCACCAGAGCAGTTTATAACCTCCAGTATTAAAGTCTTGCAGCCATACTTAAAAATACAAATCTAGCCGTACTCTAACCGAGCGGTATAGACATTTCAGCAACATGTGCACCCACACCACAACAGGACATGTTCGTTTCCATGGGTACCACCCCCTTGGTTACTAGCCATACCTGTAGCTCAGTTAAGCATTGCACGTGCTTAGCTTCAGGTAGCGAGCTTAATCGTCATCGCTCCAAAATTACAAACACACTCGAGAGGCAAACATCTTCCCCAGTATGTGCACATATTTATCTGATATCACAAAAATCAGCAATTATCACGAGTAATCACGAGTAATCACTCACCCAAAAGAAGTACATTTTAAAAATACCATGGACAAAAACCTTCTTCAGCTCCTCATTGTTGTGGGCTGGAGACTTCCGGGTTCGTGCGTCTTCTCTTCCTGTTGATTTTAGGACGAACATAGAAGTAAAATATAATAAAGCGTAAAATAAAATATTAATATTGTAAAAACATGAAAATGTTCTAATACCAGGATATGAAATGTGGAAATACACATTATTCCATCCATCACACTAACTACTGCACCACCACAGTGCACCTTTGAGATCTAACACGTGGTAATGCAAATTTCCTTCCTTACATTTGCAAAGCGTTTTTTTTTTAAATTCTAAATCCAGTATTGTTTTCATTCACTTGAGCTAGCTTTCCTCTTCCTTCCTGTCTTTGTTAGCATATCTAGGCACATACCACTACCTGTTTATCTCACCTTTTATTTTGGGGCTGAAATTTATCTGAGATACCTTTAGGATATTTAGAGAGAGTTTTACGGAGTTATTTTAGCTGGATTTTTTTTTTTTTTTTTGTACTTGGAAAATCCTGGACCCAGGTTATGTGGAAGGAGCTTTCAATGTGATTCTCTCAATATGCGAGTTAAACAGGGACTCTGATACAAATAATGATACAAATTAATACGACATGAGCCTCACAAACAGAATGCCACATGCATATCAGCACACAGTCACTGTTGGTGGCCCAGAGAGAGTAATCTTCCATTTAGTCTTTGTTTCTGTGTCAACAAACAGAGATATTTTTGTCTCAGGCCTTGGGACATAAATTATGGATTTCTGGAGGGTGATGATATGATTGTCCGGACCAGTTTTGGGACTTTTGGGGCACAGTATCTTTGATGCTCCATTGTTCATGTTTCTGTCTGTTAAGAGTTTTTATTCTGTCACATTGTTAATGCTGTGGCCTGTGACCCAGCCCCTGAGACAGACTTCCTGGCAGGAAAACATACAATATAGGATCTCAGCAGGGAAAGTTGATTCCCAATGTTGAAGCACCTGACACACACAAACACCACACACAAACACACACAAATCTAAATATGACCTGCAAACATCCTCGCTCCACTGACCTACTAGAAAGCACAAGTTGGCCTTAGCGTCATTCATAGTTTGCAAAACAAATAGTACTGTGTTGAGAATTTTGAATTCAGAAAGCTACTTTAAATCAGAACTCTAGCTATAAGTTATAATTGAATGAAATTAAACTGGGGAAGATGAGATCTGAGGAGAACATGTGTACATGAAAATAAGGTCAACAGGATTCAAAAAAATCAAGGACTGACCCGACATTCTAAGCAAAAGGTTTTTAGAAATTAGTTTCGAGAAGAGAAAATGCTTGAAGAATAAAAATATATATATAAATACAGCATAGTTGACATTTCTTAACCTTGAATGTTTCATCTATACAAAATGTTATAGCAGCACACAACAGTTCACAAAATGATTCGCTAACTTTAATCAAATTTCAAAGCTCTGATGCAGAGAAAAAAGACATGTAACAGCTCTTGGTGTCAAATTTTGTATTTAATTAAATCCTTAAACATTTATCTTACAAATTAAGACCGACATAAACACACAAAATTCACAGTAGTATATAACATATTGTAAAAATAAAATTACATGAACAAAATCAGTTTAAAAGAACTGTTTTACTTTTTAAACAAAAACCCAAATTCCTGACAGTCAGTTCATGTGCTATATACAACATCATAATGTACATTACTCAGATGAACACAAGCCGATAATAAATCAGTCTGAGAACTGTCCGGCTGATTCAGCTTCGTAGTAATGACAATAAAAACAATGACAAGAACAACACTGCCAACTGGAATGAGCAGTAAACAAAAACACACACTGAATGAGAATGCGTTTATCAAAACAATTGTGCCATTGTCAGTCAGTATTGCCCATGTGACAACAGCAAGAGTCATTTTTCGTATTTAAGTATTTAAAGACCCCCTGTACAGTACAGATAACTACAAGAAAACACACTGAAATAATATAATTCTATTAATTGTTTCTAAATGGATTAACAGCTTATATACAAATCTAAAAATGTGGAAAAATGCTGTTAGTTGTAAAAAATGTGCAGCATGAGGCAGGAAGCCTTGTAATGAACAACTTTGTGCATGAAAGAAACAATTTCTTTGAACAGTACTGTAGGATGCACATGCAGGTTCTTTAAAAAGATGGGATGATAAGATTTTCACCTGCATGGCTTCAAATGCACAAGAGCCCTTCAGTTTCTACATTTACATCTAATGTCAGGAAAACTGTCGTGCTTTTTGTGCTACTATTTACAATGAGGTTCTTTCTGTCAGACGAACAAAGGCATGTGTACCTCAATCAATCAAATAACATTTGTTTTAAGCCACTGCAGATATTCCTGTTGAGTCTAAAGTATGATTGTAACCATTAAGGCATCAAGGCACATGTTGTAAGGAAAAAAAACATAAGAATTACAAGAAAGGAATACAAATCAGGAAGTTTTTGTGACTTTCATGGCTTCATTGAACCAGTGTCTATCCACAAATGAGCAGATTCCTATCACTGTGTTCCAATGTCTTTGTATCAAAACATGTGAAAAAAGCCAGAAACCAAAACACTCCACTGAACAAAAATAATCTGTTGAATCCACAAACACCACTTTTTCTTAAAAGTTAAAACTCTACAATATATAATGTTGTTCATGAACCCAGTGTTTCATGTCAGTAAATGAGTGGTGAATCTGTCAGGGGGAACCAGGAGCGACGACTCTTCAGAGACAGAAGGAGCAGCTGAATCCCTCTATCTTCTAACTTAACCAGCACTTCCTATCCACTTCTTTACCTTATTAATTTGCATTTTTGAAAAGATGTAGCGCTCCACACTGACACCGGCAGACTGACCTTCAACGTTCAACTTGAAATATGAAAATATAACAAGGCAGGAACGACTTGACGGACTAATCAAACCCACTTATCTGGCAACCAATGTAATCACACCTCTTGGTGTCACACAGCCATCAAATACATCACAGCTGGTTGTCTTATATCTGCAGCCATGTGGAGCAGAGTGGGAGAGAGAGAGAGAAAACAAAAGATCCAGTTGCCATGGATGCAGCTAAATACTGCTAAATAAGTGACATGTCCATCAGGAGGGCAGGTAAGTCAGGCACGTTGTAGCATTCTAGTAATTTAGCAAGTCTTTTAACCTTTATCTCAACAAATAGGGTTAGTGTACAAAATTTGATGTCAAATGCCCAGCTTGAATTATTGTTGCAGTCTGACACTATGCACTGATGTCCCTCACTTTAAAGTTGCTTTGCATAAAAGCATCTGTAAAACCAGTAAATGTAAAAAGTGTGACCATACTGTGGGTGTCATGGTAACCACAGGTTTTGCAAATTCAGCCAGAACTGAAATCTTATGGATTTCGTCTTTTGGATGGTGATGTGTTCAGACTGGTTTTGTTATTTTTAAATATGATCAATCCGGTCAGATTTGGTTTATGAAAAAACCTTTGATGCCAACTTGTAGCGATGACTCAGTGGGGCCTCATGGCTCACCTGGTGGAGCGTGTCCAACCTGTGGCTCTTCGCTGCACATAAGCCCCTCCCACATTCTCCCCGACTTTCCCGCTTCTCGCTCAATGATTATCATAAGGCCATAAAAGATCCAACAAAATAACTTTGACATGATGATTCAGAGAGAAATAGTTGAACTGGATAAACTGATGATCACTGTGAGTCTCCACCCTCTGTACAGACAGACAGGATCCTTGGAGCCAACATGGCTGTAATGGCTCCATCAGAACTGTGGAAGAAGACACAGGACCGACATATCAGCTGTGGCTCAGGAGGTAGAGCGGGCAGTCCCTTAACTGGAGCTCAGCGGTTTGATCCCCATCACCTGAAGTCCATGTGCTGAAACGTCCTTGTGCTGATGTAATAAAAAACACCAGAGGAATGTGGAAAGTTGAATGTTAGTTGGAGCTTTTGAGCTCGAAGCGGCTGTACACCTGTTTGGATTTCATCTTGTTGTATTGATTCACCAGGTCCAGTTTGCTGTGGCCCAGTGTCATCCGCTTCTGGTCATGCCGGCTCATCACCGCACCTGGGGAGGGCGGAGGTGGTGGGCTCTGCTGGCTCTCTGGCTCGTTTTGAGACAAGTCTTGCCCACCCCAGAACGAGGAGCCGTGAGGGGACTGTGACCTGAGTCCTCCTCCCCTGTAGATGTCTTTGTCTTTGTGCAGGAAGCGGTCAGACAGCTTGTTGAGGAACTGGTTGGAGGAAGTCCGCTGCTTGGGGGTGAGTTTGCTGTCATTGACCGGGGAAGGGGTCTGGGTCTTGGGGTTCAGATTTGAGTTGGGGGTGCCATGGAACAGGTTCAGTTTGTGGTCATACAAGCCCAAAGACTGGAACTTAGAGGGTACGCCACCCATGTTGGACCTCATGATGTCTGCTGCGTTGGTCTTGCTCCACTCAATGCCGGCTGTCTGACCATATGGTGGTGGCGGTCGATCAGGAATCATAATGTGATTGGCTGCTCCATTAGCAGAACCCCGTGGTCCTGGTGTCGGGGTGTCTCCCCCTCCACCTCTCCGCTCAGGGCTGAGGTGAGAGTTGCTGTTGGACTCCTTCTTGTCATGGCCTTGAGTGACCTTATAGACGTTGTTAGGGGTCATCCCGGGGGCGGCCTTCACGCTGGAGACGCTGTTGCTTGATTGGCTGCTGGAGTTTTCAGAGCAGCCTCTGTCCCTCTGCCTGCAGGAGGAGGCGAAGATAATATTCACATTATGTAAATTATGTTTTAGCTGAAAGTTAGAAAAAAAAATTGTCTTAGTAACTTCGTACCTTTCAGAGATAAGATCTAGCCCCAGCCCTGGGCCGAGCCCCATGCCCATGCCCATGCCCATGCCCATGCCGGGGCCATCATGGCCTGGTAGGGCGGGAGGTAGGGCATCCCGTCCTCCTCAGGGTTGTAGAAGCAGTCAATGATCTGCGAGTCGGCATACAGGCATCGAAACTCCCGGTCGAAGCTGTCAGTGATGCGTCCTGAGAAATGCATCACCATGTTGCAGTGCACCTGAGACGACAGCCAGGTGAAACTGGAGAGGAGGGAGGGGGGGCAGACACAATGTTAGCGGGAGACGTCAGGTCGTCAACATGGAGTTTAAATATATTACAATAAATAGTATTAAATACACTGAATTACAAATCTATTATTCATATTAATTGACGTGTATTGATTTGTTTTAAAGGAAAAACACGTGTGGACCATTTCATGTTGTTGTTGCAGTTTTTCTATGTTTTACATGTTTTTTTTTCTTATCCTGGTATGTGCTGTTTCTTCTTTTACTGCCTCTATTTATTGCTGCTGTCTGTCTATCTATATTTATACTGTGGTGCTTAGGGAACAGAAAATGAGGCTCAGACTCAGATCAGTTGCGTTTGTGTAAATGAACTCTTCCACCTCCAGCTGATAAAACTGCAGATCCGCCTCAGCTACTTCCTGGACACTGGATGAGTCACTGGAACTGTGAATCATGAGCTTATCAAGAGTGGCATAAAAAACTGTCATGGCTGAACAGAGGACACAAATGTTTAGAAAGGGCTCATGTTTGGTGAATGAGATGTGTCACCCAGCAGGTCTAAGAACAGGCAACCAAATGTTCTCCATTTAGAGAAAATCACCAGGAATCAGAAACCAGAGCAACGGCCCATCAATCAATCAAACGTTGTTTGTATAGCACATTTCACTCAAGCACCGTTTTACAGAATAAAAACAATTAAAAAAATTCCTCACAAAAAACTCCACTGGTCTCACCTTCACACCCACAGAACAACTATGACTAAGTCAGAACAACAATAATAAAATAATAATACTGAAGAAACACTGGAGAGCAGATACAGTAAGAGAGGTAACGAAGGTCAGGAAGGCTGATAAAAATAATTAAAACACTAAAATAGAGGAATTGTAATTCAAAGAGTAAAGCTGGAAATAACTGGTGGATATTGAAAATGAAGTAAAAATGAAGATAGTTTGGGAATGTAGAAAGTGTGTTGTAATGACTAACTGGGTGATGAGTGACTGGTTGAATTAAGAACCTGTGTGTGTGCACATGTCTACATCTACACACTGCTCAGACAGCTGCAGGTGTGACTGTTAAAAAGTTCACATACCACACACCTTAACAAGAGGGTTTAGGTTAGTTAGTTAAATCTGTATGTGCAAAAATGATCTCACTGATCAAAACATATTTTAAATCTGATTTGGTTTGGTTATCAGAATCAGAATCTGATATACTTAAAGTAATCCTATTAATTAAACTGTTTTATTACAGTGCTCCAAACAAAATATACAAATATTCCTTAAAATAAAAAAAAGAAGAGTATATATAATAATACTACAGAACTAGAGAAACTTTACGTTAGTGTATTGAATATCTGAGGCTCAGTCAGTTATTTATTTACAGGACAGTTCTCTTCATGAAAACTGTGTGTGTGTGTGTGTGAAAGTGGTTATAAAGATCTGTGTAGACGCTACGTGTAGATTCGAACCACACTCCCTCCTGTGAATGTGGAGGCTGAACTGCCCGGAAGGTTCCTCAGCATCTCTGCTGCTGCTGCTCTGGGAGTGTCTCGGAGTCCCTGAGCAGCAGCAGCAGAGATGCCGAGGAACCTGCCGGGCGGCTCAGCTCCGCCATCAATCACTCCGAGCTCAGATGTGTTGGGACAGTGTACCTTGTAAGGAATCTCTGGCATTTTCTGAACAGGAGGAACCAAACACAACACACCTTGTTCACACAAACCTAATACGTCAATACATTGTTTTCAGCATCACCACTATAAAGTGTTACGGGACACTCCATTAACTTGACCACAGAGCTGATGTCATTATAACTGTGGGTCATATTTTCCATGTGAGGGCAATAATGCTGAGATAAGATCAGTGAGACTTCTGTTGTCTGGAACAGTTAATAATGAAGGATAAGGTAACAAATAACAACACATTTAACTATTTACTTTTGTAGTTTTAGATTTGTTGAGAAAACAAACAGAAACAGAAAGACATAATATAATACTGATTTTAATTGCAATGGATGGAAGTGAGATTCAAGGTTAAAAAATAACACATTTTTTTATTCTTTAAAAAGTTGCTGGTGATTATTATACATTTTATTATTATTTCCTTCTGCCATCTCCATCCATGTCAGTATTTGTTTTTTCCCCCTGTAATTTCTTATTGTTACTTCTCTTCTTACTATTATTATTATTTTTTCTACTATTTATCAATTTATTTATCTACTAATTATACATGGTTGCCCTCTTTTTATTCCTATTATAAAGGTTAATTATGGTTTAGAGGTTAATTTTCACCAAAGTTTGGAATAGATTGATCAATAAAGTTTTGATAAGGTATACACTTTGTCCATCAACTATAAATCACATTGTCACAATCATTTCATTAAAGAGGTAACAAAATATTTTATTCCAACTTTATGGGCAATCATGTATGACAGTTCACCTGTCTGTATCTCCACAGACTCAGACTCACTGACTCAGGTAACACACTGACTCCCAATAAGACTCCACATCGAATGACTAAAACTATCACCTTAACAGGTAAGAGCCGTTGTTATCTCCGTATCACTGAATCAGCGTTTATTATGTGCTACTCAAGTGCACTAATCTGGTTTTAAGGAACAGATTCGGGCGCTGCCCCGGTATCAAAGGGCGACCAGGTGTTTTACAGGTGTAATATCGGTGGATGTCTGAAGATGTGGAAGGGTGAGGAGAGAGCGGTGAGGGAGGGTGGAGCAAAATCAAACGATAAAACAACATTTCCCTTGAAATGGCTGCTGACAGCTCGTCAGACCTCGCCCTTCATTCCACGGACAGCTGTCAGCCCTGCCCACATTCCTGACCTGACTTTACCTGTCCAATTTAACCACACACATGCACCTGACACCACACTTTAATCCAGGGATCAAAACTTCTCCTTTGTCAATTCTGAAAATTATCTGTGTTCAGCACCTGGATGTAACATGATGAGGAAGGAGAGCAGGAAACACCAGGAAGGAGAGCAGGAAACACAGGGCAGGTGAATGAAGCTGGTGACACACCTGCATCAGGCAGACTGCACACAGGGCAATTATAAAAATCTCTCCTGACAAACACCTGACTTATCAATCACGAATGTGATCAGAAATTTGACCAGCCAATTTGTTCAGACATCAGTCAAGAAATGAGACTGACTTTCTTGAATTTCTTGAGCTGTGGAGCTGCAGCATCACCTGAGCAAACCACTGGATCTGCACAGACTTAGCTAAAGTTGACCTCTGACCTCCCTAGAGAGGACAAGAGGAGGGAAACGTCTCTGATGGTTAGAGCTTCTTTCTGTGTCCAACCATCCTACCTCCACCTGTCCTTCCTCTGCCAGTTTTTCACAGAACATGATCGAGACAAAATGTGAAAACACAGAAAAAAAGTATAAAGAAATGGTCCACATATGAATGAGTGGAAAGCAGTGACAAACACTTAATTGTGCTTTACATTCATATTGTTTCCTCTGTTTTCCTGTGATAAAAGGATGTTTGTCAACTTTGTCCTGAAAATGTGTGTGTGTGTGTGGTAACTCCTTGAACAAAAGAGGTGGAGTAAATGGTAAATGTCACTGGTCAGGTGCTTTAATAAAGCTGAAGGTTTTACTGACACAGTTAGTTACACCAGGAAATACACACGGACTCATTATCAATATGCTTTGACAGTAAGTTGTTCAAATCCCCTGAGTTTTACAACACTGTTTGTTATGCAAGCACACACACACACACACACACTAGTAACAAGCTAAGAGCAAAACAAAATGGAGCTGAGCTGAGGAAGAGTGACAACAGTTGTTTTAAAAGTTGCAACATTAAGTTTTAGTCAACTGCCAAACTTCTGAAAATCGATCGTTATCATTAAATCGATAATTTTTGTCCATCTACAAGAAAAAACATCACAAACCTTTCACAAGAACTCTGAGATTTTGATGCTTTTGTTTGTCATATGTACTGTACATGACTGCAACAGGAAGGGGCAGCATTGTGGTGCAGTGGTTACCACTGTCGCCTTACAGCAAGAACAGTTAGCTTTGGCTCTGGCTGATAACTATGTATAGGAATATGGTCGTGTGTGTGTCTGTGTGTATGACGACTCCTCAGCCTTAGGTTCACATCAGCATGGCTGTAATTACATAATTACAGGTCTTACTCAGACATTTTCTCAAATGCAGCTTGTTCCTGGTGTCTCCACTGCACACACAAGCTTTTTCACATGACTTCTGTGCGTGCGCGCACACACACACACACACACACACACACACACTGACATTTGCAAACTTATCCTGGCTGCGCTCAGGCAGTTGGTAGACTTATCAGGACGATGCAAAGTAAATGTCAAACACTGAGCGCTGCCGGATGTCAGTCGACACCTATTAATGTGAGTTTGTTCACTTCGGCAGCTTGAATGTGTCTTTGTCTGTGTGTCAGCTTTCATATACACACACTGTGCATCTGTGATCCCTCTAAAGTCGTCTTAAATTACTGCTGCATCATGATGACAGACAGATACCTGCAGGTACATGTCACAGGCCTTGTAAAAGTGTACCTCTTAATAAATATACATTTACCCCAGTTAGCTAGCAAAATAACCAGTTTCAAACTAGACTAAACTACAACTAGTTGGTGCAACTATTTATTTTGGTCTTACTCGTGTTGTAACTTATTGTTTTTACATACTATGAATCACTGGATTTTACTGTTTCTTTGGTTTTGTTGTTGTTTCTCTTTTGTCTTTATGAATCTTAAGTGATTGAGATTTGAGGATGTCTGGAAGTACTTACGGTTGTTTATTAATTGTTTTTGTCTCTATAGGACACACACAGAGGAGTGAGTGAGGGATTAAGCTCATGCTTAATGATGAACATCTGTGTATCTGTGTGTGTGTTTTCTGTCCTCACCTGTATGACCCCGCGATGACCTCTTCACAGTCGATGATCATGAACTTCTCCAGCACCTGACCAGTGAATTTCTTGCCGCTCTTGGTGCAGTAGGTGTCGCCACACACGCTGCGAATACGCATGTTCTGCATGGAAACACGCAAACACTGTTAGAGACCTGTGAGCTCATGGAAGAAACACTGGTTTTCAGTAATACACAGGGATGGAGGGAAGTCAGAAAATCAGGAAGTGTAGTGTAGTGTGATTATAAATCAGCTCTAAGTTCTATATCAATTCTCTGAAAGTATCAAAGCCTCAGTCCACAGATAAAATGCACAGAGTCTGTATTCAGAAACTGAGCCTTAAAACCACCTGTCAGGACTTCTGTGACTTTGTGATGTCACAAAGCAACACTTTGCAGGGTTTGGTTTCAGAGAAAGAGGCGCCGGGCCTCCTCACTTCTGATTGGCTGACACTGACCTGTTGTTACCAGAGTTCCAGAGAGAGCCCAGGGGGACGTAAAACTACACTGAAGTGTTTTTTATATTTTCTTGTGGCTCAACCCTTCAAAATAAAATTGAAGAAAATATGGATCTTTATAATCTACTAATGACAAAAACGGATTCAGCTACAAGACACTGATTTTTTTCTTCCTATTTTTCTGTGTCTGTTGTGAGATGATGGAACAAACAGGAAGTGATGATGTAACTGCTGCATTTTCAGGTTGAAATGCTCTGCAGGGCCAAGGGAGAAAAACACCAGACAGACTGAGAGCAGCTTAATGAGGACGAACTGAGTGTGTCCTCATTAACATGGACTGAGTCTCATTATCAGATGCAAACCAGAGTTTTACTCTGAGTTAAAACTGCAGCTGCTGCTGAGCTGCATTGGGATTAAAAATAAAAATCTCTTCTCTTTGACACTGCTTCAGCGTATCCTTACATAGGTGAAGTGTGAAAACTGGAGTGTATCTGTGATGGTGCTTACACTCAAGTGTGAGTTCTGGATGTCGAGGACGGAGCACATCTCAGTGAAGTAGCTCAGGTGCTTCTCGTCCAGCAGGATGTAGACGGGGATCCTACGCTTGTTGGATGCCTCCATCAGGTCACAGAGCAGGTCCACATCCGTGAAAATGTCCATCACCACAGCAATCACCTGGAGCAAACATTGTTGTATTATTGTTATCATTATTACTCTATATAAACTCACTAGTGAATGTGCAAATTTTTCAAATCACCAAAGAGCAACTAACAAAGTTTAAATGACAGAAAACTCATCTGCAACAACTCTGACAAATGACTCCTGGTTTTAGACTCGGATTAGGCTGTTTAATTATCTGCTCCCACCATCTTGTAGAGGTCGATTGAACATTTTAGTTTTGAACTGATTTAAAAGAAAGGAAGAAGAAGAAAAAAAAAGAAACAAAAATTGCCCCACAATGCCTCCAGTGTAGTTTACACAAACAACAAACAGCAGCTTTATTTGACCCACAGACCCAGAAACCAACTTCTGCTCCTTTACTTCACGTGACTCATGTAAATCATTAGTCAATATAGAAAAACATCAACACAATAAAAACTACATGTGGATGGAATAAGAGCTAAACATGAAGCTTCTCCAATCTGAGAAATGAGAAATGAGGGTCAGAGTGTACACGACTGCAAAAAAGCACTATATGTATGACAGTGAAGACCATTATGGGTTCAAGTTTTTTTTCCCCTAACAAATTTGTTTGTTGGTTTTCTCTCACAAATTTGTGGCTTTAGACTTGGTAATTCAGAGATTTTGTCAATCAAAGACAACATGAAACAAACTCGCATTGAGTGCTGAAGGAGCTCCAACAATAACATGTCTCTAAAACCAGGGCTTTTGGAGGCTTTTTGTAGCTCAGGAGCCGCGAGGACGGAGCTCGGTCTGCTCCACTGGTGATCCAGCCTTAATCCAACATTTACAGTGAACATCTCACTTTACAAACACACCATGGATACATTGAAAAGAGAAGAAAGGGCATCCATATGTTGGGTGT
This sequence comes from Caranx ignobilis, assembly GCA_021432705.1. NCBI lineage: Eukaryota > Metazoa > Chordata > Actinopteri > Carangiformes > Carangidae > Caranx > Caranx ignobilis. The sequence goes on along the minus strand of MU269985.1, from coordinate 34,509,334 downwards.
CATACAACATTAATGTATTCACACACATGAGGAATGTGTGTGTATGCTGAGATGTATTAACACCCACAAGCATGTACGCAGATACCATAATGGCAATGCAAATGAATAACATAGTTCAAATGACCGAGGGCACTTCATGCACTCGTTTATCACCCATCAGTGGTGAATGTCAATGTCAGCACACCAGGGAGAACACAAACAACCACATTATTTGATATAGTGATGATACAGACTGTGCAGAAAATAGACCTGAGAGTTATATGATAGAGAGACTACAGCTTCTTCTCTAAAACATTCTGATGTTAAAGCTTGAGGTTGTTTTACTCTTTAACTTGTGAGAATGGTGGCGAGTTTGGTGAGTCCAGCCCTGCCGACTGACACCTGATGACCTCACTTAGAGTCATTTGATCTGAAACCTGCTGACTCTGCACAAACCTGTGAGAAAGAGGTCAGTGTCACCGCCGTGTCTCAGAGAACTCGTTGTTTCTACATCTGATGCAGGTTCAAGTTCCTGTTTTTATTTCTATGAGCAACAGACTCAGCGATCATGCACATAAACCACATCTAACAATAAACACATGAAGAAGAAGGAAGAGTCTGTGGAGATATGACTCATCTGAAGCATGTGTCCATAAACCAGCTGTTCTCTATTTGACTGTTGGTTGATGACCTGAGTTATTAAAGACCATAACTACATATTTTAACAGTCACTGCCTCATGTTTTACATAAAATGATAACTAGTACACGAGAGATCAGCTTATGTCAATGATTATATATTAGCTGCTTATGGTTTATTTAGTGGGTGTCAGTGAAGGCATCACTGAACAGGACAACTAGGCACAAAGCAAAGAGAAGACTGACAGCAACAACACAAAACAAGATAACAAATGACTTAACTGAGACACAAAACAACCACAAGGAGACACAATGTGACTCAGATGAGAGAAAACAACCACCAAGAGACAAAAAGTAAACAGAACACCAAGAAGGGCAGCAGAAGCAAAACAACAAAAATGAAATACATACAACCACATAAAGACACAAAACAACCAAGAAGAGGCAACTAAAGTAAGACACAAAACAACAACAAAGAGACAAAACACAAATAACCTGAGACACAACTAACCTGACGAGACAAAAACTGACAAAAAAACCACAGAACTCGAAGCCATGTAAAACAACTCGACAAAAAAGTGACTGAAATAAGATAAAGTGACCACAAAGAGACAGAAAGTGACTAAAAGGTGACACAACACAACAACATAGTGGCCTGTGGTTCATGATGACCCTGACGCCGGTGACCACAGAGTCAAACTCCTATGACTATGGGGTAGAGATCAGCAGCTGAGTGAGTGACAGAGTGGGCAGTCGGCCTCGGCGCTCAGACACAGATAAGAGCTGATCAAACATGTGCGGCTGAGGGGGGAGGAAGGGGGGTGGAGGAGGAGGAGGGGGGGTGTGGTTCAAACCTGCTGCATTTGTTTGTAAGCAAACCAAGCAGAAACCACTGGAGGCAGACATGATGCATTCAGGTGAGAGGTACAAAAACAACAACCAACAACCAACTGACAGAAAGAAGAAGAGCAGCAAGTTCCTCGACATGTTTATTGGGAAATAGACTCCACCTTTATGTTTGTATTCATGATAATACAATAACACAATGATGACTCAGCTCCTGCAGGCAGTTTTAAGAATCACAGTGTGTGTCTGATATGGTGTTTATATATATATATGTATATGTATATACATATATATATATATATAAAAGAATATCAAAAACTCTGCATTTTATCATTTTATTAAGGACTTTAAGTTTATTGGATTCAAAATCTTACTTTTATCTATAATAACCTTTTTTCACAGTATCCATTATTATCATGACAAAACTGATGTCAAGATATTTATTTTGAACCACTGAACTTGTTATCTTTCCATCACCTGTGACAAGTTAAAGTAGACTACAGTACATGTATTTATTTATATAACCACCTTCAGGCACAGTGCATCTGGTGGATGATGTGTGTGTGTGGACCCCCCTGCTGCCCCCATGACAACCAGGTCAACAACAGACTGACCTCTGATTAATTTATGGATTAGCGTTTATTTAAGTGCCCTGCACTATAAACAGTAATGAGGCCAACCAGTGTTGGCTTTAAGGAGATTAAATGGGAAATGTTAGATAATTATTACATTGGGTAATCACCTCAGGAATTAAATCTGAAGTAGCAAAACCTCTTTGCATTGACATAGGCCTATTTGTGTAATGGGCAATGTATTTATTTATTTTTTTAAATATGAGCTCATATATTTCTCTGGCAAAACTTTGCACATATAAAGCTTCTCTTGGTTGTTGAGTTAAGCTGGTGTCTCTTACCTTCTTGGCCTTATTGATCAGGGACCTGATCAGGTCTTTCACATTGTGGGACTTGTCCCTCTGGAAGTAGATCTGAGTCTCCGATGGTCCGTATCTAACTGGAGACTCCGGCCAGCCGAGCTCCAGCAGCGGCGGCTCCTCGTCGGACATCATGGGGAAGTAAGTCCCGGAGGTGAGCTCGGACACGGCGTCTCCGTCCCCGAAGTCTCGGTCGTTGGGGCCGGAGCCGTTGCTCTCGGAGCCACCGCTCTTGGCTGCATTCTGGGTGATATAGCGGATCTCCAACGGGGACAGAAAGTTGAGCTCCCGCTCCTCGGCCAGGACCCTGCGGTACTCCTTCTCCCCGTGCTCCAGCAGGGCGTCCGTGGCAAGCCGGGCCGCCTCGTTGTGGCTGAGCTCCAGCGCGGAGCCCTGTCGCCATGGGGACTTCACCTCCTCCAACCGGGCGGCGAGCTTGCCCAGCGGCTTCCTGCCGTTGGTACTCGGCCGCAGGCCCTCTGAGCTGATCATGGTGCGTGCGCGTGTGTGTGCGTGTGCGAGTTTGTGTGTGTGCAGTCAGCAGGTGTGGGATTAATTTAACAAAGTGTTACTTCAAAGAATATCCTCACACAGACAGACCCAGCAGCCCCTTAACAGGCTGTGAGTGGATGAACAAGCTACCGCTGCGCTGCTGTGGAAACATGGTGAGGAAGTGCCATTAACTGACTCTGGATCAGATCTACTGAGGCCGGTGAACGACAACAGATCAATAATCCACCCTGAGGTCACAGCTGCACGGGAGGCTGCACAGATACTTCAAACTATATGTGAGGACCTGTAGTCGCACAAAGTCACCACACACACACACACACACAGGGATATTTACGGTTAGTCTCGGTAATAATCCAGACCGGGAGCAGGTTCCTCTCTGTCCGCCGCGGGTTAATGGTCCTCGCTTCTCTGGTTCCCGAGGAGCTGCTCTGTCCCTGGAGCCTCCTCCCCCCCTCGTGTGTGTATGTCCGATTGACTGTGTGTGTGCGTGTGTGTGTGTGTGTCCCGCTCACCTGTTACTACCTGTCCTGTCATTGGTCTCTACTGAGGCCCCGCCTCCAACAAAACCCCTCCCTTCCTCCTCCTGCTCCACCTGTCTCTCCGTTGTCAAGCCAACCGGCTCACAACAGGTAGACTTCTAACGCTCAGAAATTTCAAAATAAAGCTTCATGAAAGAAACGATCAATGAGGTCTACATTTGCTTTAGGAGTCCACTTCAACTTTAGTTCAAGGTGCTTTACATATTAATGGAAACTTAATTCTCTACCATGTTGATTTTCACAAAGTAGTTGTTTGTGTGCTTAACATTTTCTATACCTGTAAAGAGAAACCATCAGGATACATATATATAAAAAAATAAATTTCAGTAAAATAAAGTGCTACCTTGATAATTTTCACTGGTAATAGCTCTATCAATTTGTTACTGTTGTATTCCCAGGTAATGAGTGTGACTTTCATCATACTGTTTGTTATCAATTAATAAATCCATTAGGTCTTATCGCAGAGTGACATCTCATGTTTATGACAGTAATCAGTAGATATGAATCTTATTTATGGCTTTGCTAGATGTTGTTTCCAAGTTTAACAACTCAGATGTCTTATTTTGAAAGGAGCCTGGCTTCCTGTCTTACTCATGCTGTCATCATTTTTATTCTCTCTGCTCTCTCTGACTGGACTTTACATCAATTTATTGATTGTTTGACAGGATTGATTTTTTTTTCTTTTTACTTCTGTCCTTTTATCAAAAGGCCACAGACACAAATCAAATATCAATAAGAGTCATAATTATCAAGAATAAACTGGGTTTTACACATTTACAAACAGTCACAGTTTAAAACACACACCACAAATTACAGGGAAGTGGTTTTATTATTCAGTCACTGCTCACATGGTGTGTGACATGGCAAACCCCAACACACACCCACCACACACACACACACACACACCTCCATCTGCCACATAGGGATCAAGTAATTACCCAACACAGAGATTACTGCCTCTACACTCCCATCTCAGTTGCTTTGCTGCTCAATGACAACACTAGCTTCTATGAGACTGAAACTCATTATTAAATATCATTGTTTCATAGTTTCAAATAAATAAATATATGATTCACACTGCTTCATTCATTCCTTCCCTTCTTCCTTCAAGGTCTTGCCCTTGCCCTTTAATCAAAGATATTTAAAGGATATTCCTACACCTTTCAACATACTGTTTATTACTGTGTGTATTATTATATTTATGATTTCTGAAATATTTTGATTCTCTAAATCAAGAGATTTGGTGCAACCACTCACTATAATTCCTTTTACAATACATGAATGATGATTTATGGCGTTCTCACTGGCATGTATCCCAAATGGCTTCATGCACCTATTAAACAAAAAGACAGAGCAGCAGGTGGAAAAATCTTTGAATATTTCAAGTAACCACACAGCTATTATTGCTTCTGACACATTTGTCTTTCATTTACCGTCACTCAGTGCACACTTTGCCAGGTGAACTCCAGGAGAAATGAATGGAATTCATCAGTAGTGATCATAGACTGTGGTAGTGATGCTGCCACGTGAACAGACTAACTGAGCTACGAGCTAACACACCAGCAGTGACAAAGCCAATATGTTCATGTTTGGCAGATGTAATGTTCACCTTGTTTTTCATATTCATTTACCATGCTAATATTTAATAATGAACACAAGAAAGGGCAGAGGCCAGGGGCGTCGCCAGACCCCTTTTAATGGGGCACAAACCCCACTACAAATGTGATATAGATGGTTTAATGCTTAAAAAATAAGCAAATGCATCAACTTAAGACTTGCCCTGAAAATTACAGGTATCATTTCTAATTTTTAATGCAGATTAAGGGGTTTCAGTGATATAAGTACCTTATTACTTGGATGTTAGTGTGTGGTGGTGGGGTGGGGGGCTGTGCCCCAGTGGAGCTTGATGGCTAGCAACGCCCCTGGCAGAGGCTGATGGAAAATCATTAGTTCAGAAGTTATTTGGTCATAAATCTGCAAGTAATTTACAAATAATTAACACTCTTTATTTTGTAACTTATGCACACAGACACTAATTCTTGGGTTTATTATGATTTAACATATATTTTTACTTTGAGTCAGTCATCTGGATCCTTGGAAAAAGCTGTGAGCAAGAAATTTTTATTATGAAAAATTGGACCATATCTAAACAGTCTGTTATTTGTTAAAGTACGTTTACTGAGTCTTAAAGATGCACATCGTTGGGTTTTACAGCCAAAACCCACAGCAGGCACTATATCCACATTACTCAGATAAAAATCTTATTAAAACTGCATTAAAGTCAGTATTTCAGGATGCAGGGAGCAGCAGGCCTGAAGTGAGCTGAAGCTGAAGATCTTTTGAGCTTTTGTTCAACATCCTGGCTTCAGTGTGCGATACATCGATTCCCCTGTGAGTTCAACCAACACAATAGACAACAACAGAGTCGAGGAAGTCACAGCAAAAGGAAAGATTCGCAGCCAAGGTCACTCAAACTTCAGTTTCGGACACACAGAGCAGCTCAGAGCCAACAGGATGCATTGCAGACAGGTTGTTCCCTTGTGTGTTTATTTTTCTTTGTCACCTTGATTATTAAATCACATTGATATTTGAACATGGGTAAGCATCCAGTGTCATACTACATGATAATGCTCTACAATGCAATCAAGCATATAGCTTTAGCTTTAGCGTCATCTGTTTAGCTTCAGCGTTAGTCTTGTGTCAGTAGACAGGAGCATATTGAAGACATTTTACAGAGTTTTTACTTTTTTTTTTAATAGATCAACTGAAACATTCAAAAGCTACTGTGACACAATTTTTTTTTTTTTTTTTTTTAATCCAGCTCATGGAGCCAATGTCGTACTGGCAATGGGACAACCAATAAGAAGCTGCCTTTGTTCTACTACTTTTGTATGAAATCAAACACCCATTGCTTCAGAAATTACTTTTCAATGGTTAGCTTCTTGTGTAACAAGGTGTCGTGCAAGACTTTGACAGGCAAAGCAAAAGCAGATTGTCGGGCAAATTCAAATTGTCATCTCAGATTCTTCCCGGGAAACTTCTTGAGCATTATCAAGTAGAAATCAGATTTCTCTGAAGAGATTTCCGAGGAAAGGACATGCCCCATTGAAAATGAAGTGTTACCATAGTGTGTGCTGTGAATTTCCTGTAAGGATGTCAGGGAATAAGAAAAGGAGACATTTGAGAGAGACAGAGGAGGATTTATCATTTCTGCCTCTGCTCCCAAGGGAAACATGACAACATTAATAGATGAATGGAGAACGTATCCGATCTTGTCTGTCCTACATGGTTTTCTGTGTTAATTGGGAGTTAATAGGTCAAACAGTCACAGTATTTGCATGATATACCGACTTTTACTAAAAGCTCATTATAAACTGAGAAATCGAGGACCCTTTATGAACGACTAGTCATAAAAACACTTATAACTGCAACCTGATGGAGTTATTAGACAGAGTGAAAGCCTTGTTACAAATTCATGTTTTACCAACATTTAAACCTGAGGTTGGATTTAAACAGGACACAATTTTCTGAATTAGAAAAACAAACTGTGCCAGTCGCATTGACAAAGGAAACTAAATTATTTTCTCAATCATTTAAACTCAACTTGAATTCCCCCAAAGTGATCAACTCTGACAGTTTCAGGTCTTTATATGTAATTCATTCCAGGATGAAGGGGTGGTATCTTTAAAATCTTGGGACCAGCACTGGTAGAACACGATGGGCTCAAAGGCAATATAAGATAAGATAAAATATTCCTTTATTTGTTCCATGATGGTGAAATCACCACTATTACAGCAGCAGACAGGAATAAAGAGCACAAATAATAAATTGCCAATATTATTAAATAAACAGGCAATATTAAAGGGACTTGGGGCAGGATTTGTGAAAAATTAAACATGCATTTTAAGTTTTTTTTAATGCTAATGGGTGATGAAGCCTTCAAAACCAAAAAGAATGAGCCCACCCATGTATCTCTCCATTGCCTTGAACAGGCTGTGTGCTGCATAATGTACTGCAATTTGGAGTCTGAATTTCCAGCGCAGTTCTGCGGACGTGACGTCAGATGCGCATTCTCGACAGCTTTCAACTTGGATATGGGAAGAGGACAAGTGCGGTAGTAACGGACTCTGCTACGATAAACTAACGACCCACCGCCACACAAAGGCCACTGAAAAGTCCCACAAAGAAGAAAAT